>JAVXUO010002593.1:0-17646 GCA_033065855.1 Escallonia rubra
TACCTTCAAAGGTTTTGGAATCAAATTTGACAAGGTGATCCTTAGTATTTAAAACAAAGCATTTGCAACCAAAGACTCTAAAAAAGCTCACCTTGGGTTTCTTATCATTAAAAAGCTCATAAGGGGTTTTTAACAAAAGTTTCGCAAGATAACTCTATTAAGAACAAAAGAAGCACAATTGACCGCCTCCGCCCAAAAGTATTTAGGTAAACCATATTCGTTAAGCATTGTTCTTGCCGCTTCTTGCAAAGACCTATTCTTTCTTTCGGCAACACCATTTTGTTGAGGAGTTCTAGGAGCCAAAAAATTATGTGATATCCCAAAGTCATCACACAAGGCTCCTATTTTAGAATTTTCAAATTCTCTACCATGATCACTTCGAATGTTGGTTATCAAATAACCTTTTTGATTTTGAACACGTTTTGCAAATGAAGTGAACACATTTAGAGATTCATCTTTGGTAGCCAAAAAGAAAGTCCAAGTATAGAGAAAATAGTCATCAATAATAACAAAACAATATGATTTACCACCAAGACTAGTAGTAGGGATTGGTCCAAACAAATCCATGTGAAGTAATTGCAAGGGTTTAGAAGTAGATACCATTTTCTTCGGTTTGTGAGATACTTTCTTTTGCTTACCCATTTGACAAGCATCACATACTTTATCTTTCTCAAACTTGATCTTCGGAAGACCTCTCACAAAATCTTTGCTTGAAATATCCTTCAAGTGCTCCATGTGCATGTGACCAAGTCTTCGATGCCAAAGCCAAGATGTTTCACTAATAGCACTAAGACACTTGACATCTTGGTTAGCTAAATCATTTAATTGAATGAAGTAAACATTATTATCTCTACTACCTACCAAAATAGTTTCATTGTTCTTCAAGGATAGTATAGTACAATGAGAAGCCTCAAAGATAACTTTAAAACCTTTATCACTAAATTGACTAATACTTAGCAAGTTATGCTTCAATCCTTCAACATATAACACATTCTCAATTGAATGTGGTTCCTTACCAATAGTTCTTTTACCTTTGATTTTTCCTTGAGAATTGTCACCAAAAGTCACATTTCCTCCTTCTTTAAGATCAATCGTTGTGAAAAGAGATATGTTGCCGGCCGGTCATATGTCTTGAGCATCCACTATCAAGAATCTACTTCTTGCTACTAGAATTTGCTTTGAGACATACCTATAAACACAAATCAAGTAATGACTTTTGGTACCCAAATTTTCTTGGGTCCTTGGGTGTTAGTCTTGCATTTGTATTCTTGACCTTTCACAATCCACATTTTCTTTCTACCTCTAACAAAAAAAATTCTACAAGGACAATGATTAGTCGTATGCCCTTTCTTGTTGCACCAACCGCAATGTGTAAAAGGTGTGCAATAATTCTTTGGTCGTTTTGTATGAATATTGAACCTAGCTTGTTGTTGCAAAATTTTAGGAGGCATGGCCATGGGATCTAATCCAAGACCACCTTTGTTTAGGCCAATTCTTTGGCGTCCAAGCATGACATCCAAATTGTTTTGACCATCAACAAAATTTTCAAGACATTTTTTCAAATCACAAATCTCAACTTTTAAATCTTCATTTTGTTTTTCTAAAGCCAAAGTTTTGGAAGAGATTTGTTTTGAGCTAGGAGTGTTAACAAATAATTCAACCAAATCGTTATTCACATATTTCACATATAAATGGTTGGAGATGCATTCATTCTTGGCATGCAACTTATTATTTTCCATTATCAACTTCTCAATTTGCTTATTAGCTTCAAGGAATTTCTTAGACAAAATAATATTTTTCTTGAAAATTTTCTTGGATTTCTCATATAAGCTATCATAAGCATCTACAAAGCTTTCATTATCACTATCACTACCGGAAGAAGAGCTTACCTCATCATTTGCCATGAAGCATACATTTGCTTGATCATTCTTCTCATTGTCTTCATCACTTGAATCAAAGTCACTCCATGTTGGAGTATGTTCGGCATTCATTGCTTTTTCCTTCTCCTTGTTCTCTTTCTTAGAGAATTGTCTTCTTTTAGCTTTTTCCCATACATCTCTTCTTTCCTTCTTCTCCCTTTTGTAGATAGGACAATCCATCTTCATGTGTCCCGGCTTGTGGCATTTGTAGCAAAGCTGCTCTTCGACGCTAGCATTTTGTTGCCTTCTCCCATCATTTCTTCTAAATGTTAAGAACTTCTTGAAGTTCTTTGCAACCATTGCAATATCCTCTTCATCAAATTCTTCATCATCATCACTTGACTCAAGGTTTGAAAATGAAGCTTTAAGAGTAATTGATGTAGGCTTCTTCTTGACGTCCTCTTGATCAAAGGTCTTGAGTTGCATTTCGTACGTCATGAGTGAGCACATCAATTCATCAAGAGGAAAGATATTGAGATTCTTTGATTCTTGGATGGTGGTGATCTTTGCATCCCAAGCTCTTGGTAAGGATCTAATCACATTTCTTACAAGATCACCATTAGTGAATTCCTTGCCCAATTGCTTCAAAGGGTTCACAATGTTAGTAAAACGAGTATTCATATCCGTAACGGATTCATTTGGAAGCATATGGAATAACTCATAATCTCTAAACAATAAGTTCATCTTGGAGTCTCTAAGAAGAGAAGTTCCTTCATGAGTGACTTGAAGAGTATCCCAAATACTCTTAGCGGAATTAAACATAACGACTCTATTGAGTTCATTAGTGTCTAAAGCACACACAAGACAATTTTTCGCTCTAACATTCATACAAATCATCTTCTTGTCATGATCACTATACTCCGATTTGGATTTAGGCTCTTCAACCTTGTCAACCACCTTTATCGGAACGAATGAGCCATTCTCAACAATATCCCACATCTCATAGTCTTGAGATTCTAAGTAGATTTTCATCTTAACTTTCCACACACTATAATAGGTCCCATTAAACAATGGAGGCCTAGTGGTAGAACTACTCTCCATACCCCCAACGTAAGCCATGATCGATTAACTCTCTTGGCGTTACCCAATATAACAAGAGCCGAGACTCTGATACCACTTGAAACAAAAAAGATAACCCTAGAGGAGGGGGGGTGAATAGGGTTTTAAGACTACTTTAAAAAATAACAAGTAAATACTTCAAACTTAGAGAGGATAATAATAACACTTGAAAAGCTACAACCAACAAATCTCAAACACAATATCTCAAGTAAACAAAACTATTCAATCTCAACACAAATGTAAAACGATAAAGTAAAGAGAGAAGGGTTTAGAGATACTTGACAAGGAGATTTAAATGGTTCGGCTTGATATACCCTCAAGCCTACGTCCACACCTTCAAGGAAGTTCCTTGAAAGGCCCTAGAATCCACTAGTATGATCTTCCTTACGGGTCAAGATCGAACCTCTTACAATCCCTTGATGCTATGCCCACATCAAGAACAAGCTTTGACAAACCCGAAGCTTGACAACCCCAAGCTTTGATACAAGAACTTTAGATGAAGAAATGTGTACAAGATTTCACTCTCAAGAAGTAGAAGAGTACAAGTTTAAGCACTAGAACAAGAGAGATGGGTGTATGATGACTTATGAAAGTGTAAATCTCTCAAATGTAAGCTCACAATAAATGCTCTCTTGAAATGGATGAGAAATCTATGAAAACCAAGAGAGATTGAACAATTACTTTGATCTTGGAGAATATGAAAGATAAGAGAGCTTTGAATGCAATTGATGAATCAAAACTAAGCCCAAAATGAGTATTTATAGAGGTGGGAATAAATATGACCGTTTGGGGTAGGTGGAGCAATAAATGCGCCAAAACGGTAAATGCAGTCGACTGCAATGTCCCATTGCAGTCGACTGTATTCCCAAAGTAGCCGTTGGAAATTCAAATTTCCAACTTGCAGTCGACTGTAATAGGCTACTGGAAGTATTGCAGTCGACTGCATTCCAATGCAGTCGACTGTAATACCTCACTGCCCAAATTACAGTCGACTGCATTCCAATGCAGTCGACTGCATTCCTGAAAATGCAGTTTCCTAGTTTTTAAAGAATGAAAAACTTTTATGCATGCAAGGGAAACCTTTGGGCAAGTTCTAGGTATATAGTCATCGTAACGATCATCTCTCTACGTCTAGTTTACAAAGAAGGAAATAAAGCGTTGTAAAATTCAATTGACGAATTCCTTCTTTGATGCGTTCCGTTGAGAGTCTTTGACCGTGTTGCTCATCTAATAGTCTGTTTGCATGGGTATGAGATTGTTCCTATTTCTTCATCAACTCAATGCATATTAGACAACATAAACATCAATGTTAGTTATCATGAAAACAAAATATAATCCTAGGTTAAATAACCGTAGGGTTAACACATACTTTAGGTACCGAAATTCAAAGATTCTGAGAGACTCCAACAAATTCAAAAGTTTTTCAGATGATTTATGATTATTATTGGATTGCCACCCAAAGTGTACATTGCCGTGTTCAAACAGCCTACACAGATGTCCAAACCTTTTACTACGTAACAGTACCATAACAAACACTTTTCTTTTAGCGTGTGCGAGTAATCCGACCTATTTACATGTCTAGAATAATGTACTCATCAAGTCAAATTTATCCCAATAAGTCAATCCACGTTTTCAACAGCTAGGGCTCAAATGTCACATTTGAAGATCTTAAATCAAATAGCATAAAATTAACGGCTCAAAGAGGAGAGCAACAAATGTTAACAATAATGGTAAACGAGATCAAAGTAAACATCAGAGCAATTAAATTGAGGATCAGTGGGGTAATCAAGCAGGAGATTGACCAAATAATCTTAATTAATGCACATAACCAACTAACCAAAGAAAGAATTGCAGAAGACCAACCATGAAAATATAAGATTCTTGCTGTTATTTATAATTTTCTTTTACACTTTAAAAGAAGAAGATTTTTTTTAAATCACAATTTATAAAAGGAAAAAATATTTGGTGGTTGTCTAACACACCACATCATCTGCTTATATGGTGTTAAACTACCAGTAAAGTTGTGAAGGTTGGCAGCTTGTGGGCCAAATGTCTAACTGGATATTAACCATTAACCATAGTTGACTATACTTAAATGAAATAAAAAAGAATAAAAAAGAAAAATGAAAACACAAATCCTACCCCACTTTGTCTCTCCCTTCATCGTCCATGGCCACCTAATGCACTTATGAAGGCTGCCTTACCACTAGCCTCCTCTGCTGCTATTTCCTTCATCTAATGCTTGCTCAATCACCCTTGACCTTTACTTTCGCACCGGCCACCTCACCACCTCACTGAGACCACGCTTTACCACCACAGTTTCGTCTTTTTCGTCGATCTGTCAACGATATTGCATCCCACTCCTATTGTTCTCGCTCTATCTTTAATTAAAATTGGATTGCAACAGTTTTTTTTAGACATGAAATCTACCATAATTGTTGTTTGGAAGATAAGAACTAAAGGAAAAGAAAGACCTTTATGAATAAGAGAGATGGATATCTATTATACTTTTTGCATGGTTGCATAAAATGTTTGTGTTGTTATCCCAGGACCGGCCCATGTTATTGCCTCTTCCTTAAATGCCATTACCTCAGCCCTCGTCTACCTGAATCTTAATTTTCTTATTTCCTAATTCCATTTTACCTTCAAATAGGCCCAACATCATATTTAATGATTTCTTTTGGGTAAACACGTTAAAAGCTGAATATATATATATATATATATATAGGATCGTGATCCATTGCTAGCGCTAGCAGCGTTAGCACCGTCCGCTACATAATGTAGCGGACGGCCAATTATCGTCCGCTACATTATGTAGCGGACGGCCAAACAGCGCTAGCAACAATGCTAGCGCTAGCAATGGATCACGATCCATATATATATATATATATATATATATATATGTATATATATATGTTTGGAATTGTGGTGGGGGGTACTTTTTAGGGTGTGTACGTGTATGATTTTTGCATTGGGTGGTGGTTGTTGAGGACGTGTGCGTATAGTTACTTCGTTCAATGATGATGGTGAGAGCAGAAGATAGTGAAAAGGGGAAGATGAGGATGTCATCAACAATGGATGTGGTTAGTGTGTGCACGCGTGCGTGCGTGCGGTTTTTGGTAGAGGTTGTTGAGCAGAAGATAGTGCTTTTATCATTGTTGAAACAAATAGATACGCTACCACGTAAGACATAGTGGGTTCGGAAAAATACCGTACGAAGTTCCCAAAAATTCCGACGAAAGATCCGTGTTATTACGAGTCACCAACATGCTTGATCTTTATTCGTAGGTACGAAAATGGCTACTAGAGTCGAGTTCTTCGTCCACGAACCAAATCCTAGAGCTCGGTGATGCTCTAGAGAGAGTGCAACAGAGAGAGGGATTGTCTTGTGACTTATTGTCTGTCACTTCTTGTCTGTGACTTATGATTTTTTGGAATATCTCTAGCTTTTATAAAGAGATAGTATTAGAGACTAGCTTTACCTCAAACACTTAGGAGATAAAGACTGTATTTATCTCAAACACCTAAGAGGTAAATATTGTATTCACTTCAACCACCTAGGAGATAAATATTGTATTTAGGGATAATATCACTTATATCCCTCAGTTTAGGGGTTAATTACAGTTGAGGACACATGTTTGCGTTTATATCAGTTATGTCCGTTGACCACACGGAATACGGATGATGTTAAATTTTCGTGTAAAATGACATAATTGCCCTCTACAACAAATCACTCGTCTCTCTCTTCCCCTTCTCTTTTTCTATCCCTTCTCAAATCGATTGAACCACCATTGTCATTCACCTTCTACCACCGTCTCAAACCCATTTCCACATTGAATAACCATGACCACCACCATATGGATTAAATCACCACAATTCTAGAAGCTAAATTAGAATGAGATTAAATTGCCAGAAATCTGCTGTGGACGACGAGGAAGACGCCAATGACCTCATCTGCGTGCAATGAGGACAGCCGCTTGGCTCCTTGTGTCGCCGCCCCTTTACCCAAACACGAGAAGGTCGTTGACCCGGTGGTCGCATCGGCCCCTCTCCCCTTCGAGGAAGAAGAGGAGGTTGTCAAGGCCATCATCGCCGCCATCACTCCCTTCTACTCCCTTGAATCTAAGCTCGGCGACTACTACCGTGCCGACGCCATCAGGACGGAGGCCTTGCAGAGGATCACTGGCAAGTCCCTCGATGGGCTGCCTTTGGTTGGGCTTCAATTACGATTCCATTTGGGGCAGTGTTGGGAGATGCCCGTTGGTTACGTCTAGATCCCCATGGGCATCCCCGTGCCGCTCTTCCTAGACAACAGGGAATATTCTGTCCCCATGGCCACGACCGATTGGTGTTTGGTGGCCAGCACCAACAGTAGATGCGAGGCTATCCTCCTTAAAGACGGCATGACCAAGGCCCTGATCCCGTCGTGAGGTTCGGCACCGCCAGTCGGGCTGCCGATTTGAAGTTCTTCCTGAATTTGTTTGATTGGGATGGTTGTTGGTGAAAATTCGTGATGAGTTGAAGTGTGATGGGGCTGCTTTGAGTATGGTGGAGTAGTGGGGTGGTGAAGACATATTGCTTGCGGTGGTATGGTGATAACGACGAGGCGGAGGCTGTGTGCGTGTGTTTGTGAATCTGTGTGCAGCTATGATGTTGGGGTGGGATTCTTGGGACAGATTGACTGGGTTCTGCAGTGGTTGTGATGCGGGGGTGGTGCAGTGGTTGTGCGAGAGGATGTACAGGAAATTGGAAGAAGGAGAGGGTAGTATTGCCATTTTTAAAATACGGTATTGCCACATTAGCAGAAACCGTTAGTTAGGGTCACGGAACCCTAACGGTGGGCATATCTGATACCAAATTTTCACATTTTGGATACGAGTGCAAAATTTTGAAACTTACGTCTTTGACTGTAATTTACCCCTAAACTAAAGGATATAATTGATATTATCTGTAACACCCCGACACTTTATCGGATTTAATTAGAAATTTTAGATGCGAATATTTTTATAGTTAGCGTTGATATTTTTATGCAGCCCCTTTTAGCGGCAGTTAATGAAGCGACGTTATATAACAACCCATTAAAAAACTCCTTAGCACATTAAATTATCGTAACAAATTACGTTGGACCCTTTTGAAATAAAAAGATGTTTTGGGTAAACTTTGAATAACTAATGAAACTTGAAGGGGGCTTTTGGTAATTTTTCTTTTAGGGTTTTATATATAAGTATAGCTTTGTTGGGCAGCCGTCCAGGCCTCCGCTCTCCTACGTCTGATACATTTTTGAGTGAGATAAAGAGAGTGTTCCTAACCCATTCTGGTCGCACCCAAAGGCCCACTACGGTCCCACTTTGCATGACACGTCCGCACAAGCAACATACATTTTCAACGCTCACAACCGGTCAAAGCATGCACGCTCAAGTAACGTGACCAAGCCTCATGACACTTCGACCGTCGCACTTCGCCTGTCGCCCAACGACGCGCCATGACACTTGCCCAAGGAAGTTGGCCTTGGCCTCCCCCTTGGGGTCGGCCTCGGCCTTGGCCTCCCCCTTGTGGTCGGCCTCGGGCTTCCCCTTCGGGTCGGCCTAGGCCTTCCCCGAAGGGTAGGTCCTGGCCCTCTATCCTTAGCACCTTCACTTCTCTTCAAGAGGCCTTGCATCCTTCGCGACGCCCTTCGCCCATCATCCGGACATCAACCTCGCGACGTCCGTCGTGCACCACCTTACGGACGTTCGTACATCAACCTCGCGACGTCCGTCCTGCAACAACCTCTCGTCGCCCGGACACAACTCCGCGACCCCCGTCGCCCGGACACAACTCCGCGACCCCCGTCGCCCGGACACAACTCCGCGACCACGTCGCCCGGGCACAACTCCGCGACCCCGTCGCCCGGACACAACTCCGCGACCCCCGTCGCCCGGACAGAACTCCGCGACCCCGTCGCCCGGACACAACTCCGCGACCACGTCGCCCGGACACAACTCCGCGACCCCGTCGCCCGGACACAACTCCGCGACCCCCGTCGCCCGGACACAACTCCGCGACCCCGTCGCCCAAACACAACTCCACGACGCTCATCATCCGTCGCCCGGACGTCGTCTTCATGACCCCCGTCACCGACGTCTGGGCGTCACACTCCAACACTTCGCCGCGCCCATGCGCCGCGCCGCTGATACAGCCGTGCCCCCAGGCTCTCTGTCACACTACCGTGCCCCCGGCACCATAAGCACTTTGTCGCGCCCATGCGCCACCATTGACACAAACATGCCCCCGACACCTTACGCACTCCATCGCGCCCATGCGCCGCGCCATTGACATAGACGTGCCCCCGGCACCTTACTCACTTCATCGCGCCCATGCGCCACAATCATGTCATCATGCCCCCGGGCACCTTACTCACTTCATCGCGCCCATGCGCCACAATCATGTCATCATGCCCCCGGGCACCACACTCATTCATCACACCATGCGCACCTTGCCTTGGTCATGGAACATGCTTCAACCCACTCTCCGGAGTGTACATCATCCGCGGGGATAGGCGACTCCTCCGGGACACTATCTCTGCCAGGGAGCTCTTCAACTCCCCTTCCGCCAGGTAGACGGCTCCTCCGGGATGCTACCTCGGCCAGTCGGGTAGACGGCTCCTCCGGGATGCTACCTTGACATGCTCCGAGTGCTCCGGCACAAGGACTCACCCGCGGGGATAGGCGACTCCTCCGGGACACTATCTCTGCCAGGGAGCTCTTCAACTCCCCTTCCGCCAGGTAGACGGCTCCTCCGGGATGCTACCTCGGCCAGTCGGGTAGACGGCTCCTCCGGGATGCTACCTTGACATGCTCCGAGTGCTCCGGCACAAGGACTCACCCGCGGGGATAGGCGACTCCTCCGGGACACTATCTCTGCCAGGGAGCTCTTCAACTCCCCTTCCGCCAGGTAGACGGCTCCTCCGGGATGCTACCTCGGCCAGTCGGGTAGACGGCTCCTCCGGGATGCTACCTTGACATGCTCCGAGTGCTCCGGCATAAGGACTCACCCGCGGGGATAGGCGACTCCTCCGGGACACTATCTCTGCCAGGGAGCTCTTCAACTCCCCTTCCGCCAGGTAGACGGCTCCTCCGGGATGCTACCTTGGCCGGCCGGGTAGACGGCTCCTCCGGGATGCTACCTTGGCCTGCGGAATAGACGACTCCTCCGGGACACTATCTCCGTCAGGGTGCCTGCGTGACTGGCCTACGTGCTCCGGCACTGGGGGCTTGCGTCGGCACCCCTAGGGACTATGACCCCCGGGTCACTCCGAGACGGGAGCAGGTCTTCGGAGGGCATCGCGCCTAGTTCACCTGGCAGTTGGGCGTCGGGTCTTCCCCACCGCTGCCAGGCCTGTGGGACTCCGCAAGGGCTTGGATTGGAGGCTAGATCAAGGGGTTTCTCTGGCCGCACCGACGTTGTGGGAGCCAGTCTTTCCAGACAGACAGAGCGACGCTGTGAGGAGCAGGCCGGTTGAATATGCGATCCGACAGTCCGTGGAGCACCGGCACCCGTGGACCCCCCGGTGACGTGTCACTCCCGGGGAGCGCCACGTGTCGGTTTATGACATCATCATCTCAATCTCTATAAATAGAGGTCTTGAGAATTCACAAGCAGGAACATTTGGACATTTTCATAACATTTCACTTTCTCACTCTAGAATCCTAGAGAGAGAAACATACAGGACCCTGACTTTGGACCTAAGCATCGGACTGTGACTGTCGTCGTATATTCATCCCGCGCTATCGCCCTCGCAGCACTGCCACCCTCAAGCTCTGTCTGGGAAGCCCTTGGTCTCTGCCCTTGTTCCACCCTTGCTGTGTCTCACATCAACATACTTGGAAGCTGACTCGGACTGCAGCCTTTGTGGCACCTCCACGTAAGTACGAACCCACTTTCCTTGGCATCATTTTGGCGACTCTGCTGGGGAGGTGAGCATCGTACTGCAGTCTGTCTATCTTCCGCACTCAGTCTCCATGCCTAGACAACGAAAAGCTACGAAGGCTGCCAGCCAAGGCCTTATCCACACCGTACAAGAGGAGGATCACCTCGGCGAACAAGAAGGGACTAGTGCTATGCGTCTCCAAGACCAGCCACAAACTACCGCACCTGACATACAAGTTGCAGTCAACGCGGCCATCCAGCAGTTTTCGCCCACTATAGCCACTCTTATGACAACCATCTTAGAAATGCAAAAATCAATCCAAGTCTTGACTTCACAATCACCGACTTCCCGAAGCCTTAGAGCTCTGCACCCTGTGCCCATTACTCACCCCATGTCATCCCAAGATCCAGGTTTGGCCCCTCCTGCTCATATCCAACCTTCAAGGCCTGGGCTAGTTTTGGACACTGCTCAGGCCCCAGTGTCGCGACCACCGCTGCCTTGGTCCTCCGGGCCCTCGACAGTAGGACTCGCGGCACCTCAGCCCCCGGCGCCACGTATTGCCCTTGCTCGAAGCACTTCGGAAGCTCACGAATCAATTGAGATGGAGCCTAACCCGAACATAACTAGTCAAAACCTAAACACAAGTCATTCCCCCGGCTTACTCCAGTCGACCTTTCCTGACGACCGGCCTCCAGCAGCTGACACTACCCATGTACAAACCATGCCCCAACAAGTTGCTCACCATCACCAACCCCTCTCTACCATCGTCATCCCCTCAATGCCTCAGGTTGTACCGTCTGGGGGCTCTGGTGCTCGGATCATCACGACAGGGCACAAGCCTTCACATGCGTCGTACGTCACCAAGCATGACTTAGACGCCCTCCTTCACCGTCTCAAGCAGTCATCCTCACCCCACTCCGCCTCTAAGCTGTCAGGTCATGCTCCCTACTTTGGCAGCCTCGCTACTAAGCCTTACCCCGTCAAGTACAAGCAACCATCCTTCACATTGTTCAACGGCAAAGAAGGCAACGCCCGCGAGCATCTCACCCGTTTTGCTGGCTCCCTCGAGCACTACGGGGAAGACGACACTTTGAAGCTTCGGGAATTTCACAAGTCCCTGACTGGCCTCGCCTACTCTTGGTATCATCAGATTCCTGACAGTACTATCCACTCATGGTCCGACATGGTCCAGCTCTTCCTTGACAAGTTTCACTATGAGACGGAACGTGTGACCATCGTTGACATTGCCGGGATCCGCCAGAATCCCGGGGAAGACCTCAACACCTATGTTACGCGATTTCATCACAAGTGCTTGGAGTGCACTGACTTCAGCAAAGATGAAACCCTTGTACCCATTTGCATCAAGAACATGAAGGACACCTACAGGGTCTACCTTGAAAACCTCCAGCTTCGGTCTTGGAGACATCTCAAGGAAGCTGCACGACGCACCTATGACTCGGTCGGTCCGTCAAAGACTCCAAAGCCTCCACCTCATATTGCCTTGGCCACAACGATGGAAGCAACTAGTAACGACGAAAAAAACCCCAAACATCACTCCCAAGGAAGGGACGGGCGTCCTGACAAGAGAGGGCAGCCGATGCCTGCCCCGGAATACCCGTGTGACTTAAATACTGTTAGAAATCTCCTCGAGACATGGATCGACGACAATGCCATAACCCTGCCCAATGTCGACAGTGAACCTACCCTGGAAGACTTAGCCCATCACAACTACTGCCCCTATCATCGAAAGGTCGGTCATGGCCTCAAGTGGTGCAGGGGCCTCAAGTTTGTCTTCGCCGACAAGATTGCGTCCGGAGAGCTCAAACTCTAAGTACGGGACATAAGGGCATGCCTTAGTGCATTTTCCACACTTGTAATTTTTTTTTCGTTCATTTTGCAAGTTTCCATACCCATGTATCAAGGCATGTTGCCTATCCTTCGTTATCAATGAAGTTACATTTTCCAGACTTAGAAAAATTTTCAAGCTACATTGATCTTGCACAAGTCTATTGATATCACCCTTCTTGCCATCACCCACTCCCTTGGGGGCTTCACCCCTTCCCAATCCCTTCGGTCTCACATTGCAATGACTTGGTACGTGGTGCGCGGGGTGGCTCGAGCCGCGCTACTACGGTCGCATCATCATCCAACATTCACTTTTCCAACACTTAGAAAAAAAAAAAATTTCATTTTTTTCGCAACCGGTCATCGATGATCATCCTCAATGGTCTCCCTCGGCATCCTTGTCTCAGCCCAACACTTAGAAAAATCTTCATTTTTTTTGGCAACCGGTCATCAATGACCACCCTCAACGGCCTCCTCTTAGCATCCAAGCCCGAACTCAAAAAAAAAATTTCAACACTTAGAAAAATTTTCAAGTTTTTCATCTCCTCACATGCTCCCCACATTCATGCTCTCATCACTCTCCCTCTCACACTTTCACTCTTCTCCCTCACCATCCAACACCCCATCACCATTTCCCCACTTCATAAACAACTTCTCTCTTATGAAAAATGCTTCATCTTCTCCCATCCCATTTCTCTCACTCTCATCTTGCAATTGTGAAAATATTCTTGGGGGCTCCCTCCTTAGAAAAAAAAAAAAAAAAATTTATTATTTTATCATTATTTTATTCGAACTTGAATTTGAATTTAAAAAAAAATCTGAATAACCCTACCCGCGAACCCGAACCGACCCGCGAGTCCCGACCCGCGCCCATTCCCTCTCTATGGTGTACCCGAACCAACCCGGATCCAGACCCGTTTTACCCGAGAAAACCCTAATTCACCAAACCCTAATTTTTTTTTCCCCATCTCTTTCTCTTTCTCTTCCTCTTCACCATGCGCGGCCGCCGCCCTCTTCTCCTTGCGGCGCCCCCTTCGGCCTCCTACCAAGCATCCTCCTCGCCGGCGACGCCCCCGGCCGCACCTCCTTCCTCCCGCCACCGGCCACCCGCGGCACCCCGCCGCCGCCGCCGCCGCCCCCACTTCTTCCCCTTTCTTCTTCTTTCTTCTTCTTCTCACCACGCCGCCCCCTTTCCCCTTCCTTCCTCCCTCCTCCCCCGCCCCCCTCGGCCTCGGCCTTGTGGCGCCTCGGCCCTTCCTCATCCTCCATCTCCCTCACCCCCAAACTCCCTTCCCACCCTCGGCCTCGGCCGCCACCGCCCCCTTCCTCTCTCCCCTTCTCCCCTTTCCTACGCCGCCCACCCCTCGGCCTCGGCCTCGGCCCAGCCAACCTCCCCGCCCCTCTCCTTCCCCCCTCCCTCCTTCCCCTTTCCCCTTCCTCCCTTCCCCCTCGGCCTCGACCCCGCCCCCTCCATCCCTCCTTCCACCCTCGGCCCCGCGCCTTCACCCACCACCGCCGCCCCCTCGGCCTCGGCCTCCATCCATCTCCTTCCCCCTCCTCTTCTCTTCCCCCTCGCCCCTAGCCCACCACAAGCTCGGCCTCGGCCTTGGTCGGCCTCGGCCTCGGCCTCGCGGCCTTGGTCGGCCGGCCTTCGCTCTCCATCCCCATACCCTCTCCCCATCCTTTCCCATGGCCGAACCTCCCTCCCCATTCCACCTTCACCCACATTCAACCTTCACCTTTCACACATGAAAATCTTCCATGCCCACTTCGGCCTCCACCACCAAGGCCACTCTTCGGCTTCATACCACACCAAGCATGCCAAAAAAAAAAAACTCATCATCACGACCAACGCGCGCCTCGCGTCTAATCTTTTCCCTTCGGTCACCACACCCAAGTCCACCCAGCCACCTTCGACCTTCTCACCTTCACATCATGGCCGACATCCAAGGCTGGCAACTTAAAAAAGTTTGTCGCCCGTCGCCCGGGCGTCAACTCCGCGACGCCCGTCCCCCGTCGTGGACTACCCCTGCATCGCGACGCTCAACCCCGCACATCGCGCCCTACACATTTCCTTCTTTTTTACACTTACATTTTTTCTGCAACTTTGCTCACATCCCATGTGACGATGTCCCTCGACATCAACGCCCTTGGTAGGTGGTGCGCGAGATAGCTCGAACCACTTACTCCTATCCATTCTCTAATGCTCGTCGTCAGCGCCCGCGCGCCGTCTTCACGACGCTTGTCGCCCATCGCCCGGGTGACGTCTCCGCGACACTCGTCGTCTGTCGCCCGGGAGCCGTTTACATGCTCGCGCCCCTGCGCCCTATCATCGTGCCTTGGTCTCAACCCCCAAGCATTCCAAGCTTTCGTAGGTGGTGCACGAGGTGGCTCGAGCCACCTACTCTTTATCACCATCATGCAGACGACCTCAACAACACTCCAGCCAAACAACATAAAATCTTCCTAAGTGTTTATGCGTGCGGTGCCCGCTCGGGTTACCCCTCCGCGCACACCACACGCAGGGGGCTTATGTTCCTAACCCATTCTGGTCGCACCCAAAGGCCCACTACGGTCCCACTTTGCATGACACGTCCGCACAAGCAACATACATTTTCAACGCTCACAACCGGTCAAAGCGTGCACGCTCAAGTAACGTGACCAAGCCTCATGACACTTCGACCGTCGCACTTCGCCTGTCGCCCAACGACGCGCCATGACACTTGCCCAAGGAAGTTGGCCTTGGCCTCCCTTGGGGTCGGCCTCGGCCTTGGCCTCCCCATGGGGTCGGCCTCGGCTTTGGCCTTCCCCTTGGGGTCGGCCTCGGCCTCGGCCTCCCCTTGGGGTCGGCCTCGGCCTTCCCCTTGGGGTCGGCCTCGGCCTTCCCCGAAGGGTTGGCCTTTGGCCTCTATCCTTAGCACCTTCACTTCTCTTCAAGAGGCCTTGCATCCTTCGCGACGCCCTTCGCCCATCATCCGGACATCAACCTCGCGACGTCCGTCGTGCATCACCTTACGGACGTTCGTACATCAACCTCGCGACGTCCGTCGTGCAACAACCTCTCGTCGCCCGGCCACAACTCCGCGACCCCCGTCGCCCGGACACAACTCCGCGACCCCCGTCGCCCGGACACAACTCCGCGACCACGTCGCCCGGGCACAACTCGCGACCCCGTCGCCCGGACACAACTCCGCGACCCTCGTCGCCCGCCGCAGACTCCGCGACCCCGTCGCCCGGACACAACTCCGCGACCCCGTCGCCCGGACACAACTCCGCGACCCCGTCGCCCGGACACAACTCCGCGACCCCCGTCGCCCGGACACAACTCCGCGACCCCGTCGCCCAGACACAACTCCACGACGCTCATCATCCGTCGCCCGGACGTCGTCTCCATGACCCCCGTCACCGACGTCTGGGCGTCACACTCCAACACTTCGCCGCGCCCATGCGCCGCGCCGCTGATACAGCCGTGCCCCCAGGCTCTCTGTCACACTACCGTGCCCCCGGCACCATAAGCACTTTGTCGCGCCCATGCGCCACCATTGACACAAACATGCCCCCGGCACCTTACGCACTCCATCGCGCCCATGCGCCACCATTGACATAGACGTGCCCCCGGCACCTTACACTCATCGCGCCCATGCGCCACAGTCAGGTCATCACGCCACCGCGCACCTTACTCCCTTCATCGCGCCCATGCGCCACAATCATGTCATCATGCCCCCGGGCACCACACTCATTCATCACACCATGCGCACCTTGCCTTGGTCATGGAACATGCTTCAACCCACTCTCCGGAGTGTACATCATCCGCGGGGATAGGCGACTCCTCCGGGACACTATCTCTGCCAGGGAGCTCTTCAACTCCCCTTCCGCCAGGTAGACGGCTCCTCCGGGATGCTACCTCGGCCAGTCGGGTAGACGGCTCCTCCGGGATGCTACCTTGACATGCTCCGAGTGCTCCGGCACAAGGACTCACCCGCGGGGATAGGCGACTCCTCCGGGACACTATCTCTGCCAGGGAGCTCTTCAACTCCCCTTCCGCCAGGTAGACGGCTCCTCCGGGATGCTACCTCGGCCAGTCGGGTAGACGGCTCCTCCGGGATGCTACCTTGACATGCTCCGAGTGCTCCGGCACAAGGACTCACCCGCGGGGATAGGCGACTCCTCCGGGACACTATCTCTGCCAGGGAGCTCTTCGACTCCCCTTCCGCCAGGTAGACGGCTCCTCCGGGATGCTACCTCGGCCAGTCGGGTAGACGGCTCCTCCGGGATGCTCCATTGACATGCTCCGAGTGCTCCGGCATAAGGACTCACCCGCGGGGATAGGCGACTCCTCCGGGACACTATCTCTGCCAGGGAGCTCTTCAACTCCCCTTCCGCCAGGTAGACGGCTCCTCCGGGATGCTACCTTGGCCGGCCGGGTAGACGGCTCCTCCGGGATGCTACCTTGGCCTGCGGAATAGACGACTCCTCCGGGACACTATCTTCGTCAGGGTGCCTGCGTGACTGGCCTACGTGCTCCGGCACTGGGGGCTTGCGTCGGCACCCCTAGGGACTATGACCCCCGGGTCACTTCGAGACGGGAGCAGGTCTTCGGAAGGCATCGCGCCTAGTTCACCTGGCAGTTGGGCGTCGGGTCTTCCCCACCGCTGTAAGGCCTGTGGGATTCCGCAAGGGCTCGGATTGGAGGCTAGATCAAGGGGGTTCTCTGGCCACACCGATGCGGTGGGAGCCAGTCTTTCCAGACAGACAGAGCAATGCTGTGAGGAGCATGGCGGTTGAATATGCAATCCGACAATCCATGAAGCACCGGCACCAGTAGCCCCCCGGTGACGTGTCATTCCCGGGGAGCGCCACGTGTCGGCTAATGACATCATCATCTCAACCTCTATAAATAGGGGTCTTGAGAAT
>JAVXUO010001560.1:0-404361 GCA_033065855.1 Escallonia rubra
CTCCAACACTTCGCCGCGCCCATGCGCCGCGCGGCTGATACAGCCGTGCCCCCAGGCTCTCTATCACACTACCGTGCCCCCGGCACCATAAGCACTTTGTCGCGCCCATGCGCCACCATTGACACCAACGTGCCCCCGGCACCTTACGCACTCTGTCGCGCCCATGCGCCACCATTGACACAAACATGCCCCCGGCACCTTACACACTCCGTCGCGCCTATGCGCCGCGCCATTGACATACACGTGCCCCCGGCACCTTACTCACTTCATCGCGCCCATGCGCCACAATCATGTCATCATGCCCCCGGGCACCACACTCATTCATCACACCATGCGCACCTTGCCTTGGTCATGGAACATGCTTCAACCCACTCTCCGGAGTGTACATCATCCGCGGGGATAGGCGACTCCTCCGGGACACTATCTCTGCCAGGGAGCTCTTCGCCTCCCCTTCCGCCAGGTAGTCGGCTCCTCCCTACCTCGGCCAGTCGGGTAGACGGCTCCTCCGGGATGCTACCTTGACATGCTCCGAGTGCTCCGGCACAAGGACTCACCCGCGGGGATAGGCGACTCCTCCGGGACACTATCTCTGCCAGGGAGCTCTTCAACTCCCCTTCCGCCAGGTAGACGGCTCCTCCGGGATGCTACCTCGGCCAGTCGGGTAGACGGCTCCTCCGGGATGCTACCTTGACATGCTCCGAGTGCTCCGGCATAAGGACTCACCCGCGGGGATAGGCGACTCCTCCGGGACACTATCTCTGCCAGGGAGCTCTTTAACTCCCCTTCCGCCAGGTAGACGGCTCCTCCGGGATGCTACCTCGGCCAGTCGGGTAGACGGCTCCTCCGGGATGCTACCTTGACATGCTCCGAGTGCTCCGGCATAAGGACTCACCCGCGGGGATAGGCGACTCCTCCGGGACACTATCTCTGCCAGGGAGCTCTTCAACTCCCCTTCCGCCAGGTAGACGGCTCCTCCGGGATGCTACCTCGGCCAGTCGGGTAGACGGCTCCTCCGGGATGCTACCTTGACATGCTCCGAGTGCTCCGGCATAAGGACTCACCCGCGGGGATAGGCGACTCCTCCGGGACACTATCTCTGCCAGGGAGCTCTTCAACTCCCCTTCCGCCAGGTAGACGGCTCCTCCGGGATGCTACCTCGGCCAGTCGGGTAGACGGCTCCTCCGGGATGCTACCTTGACATGCTCCGAGTGCTCCGGCATAAGGACTCACCCGCGGGGATAGGCGACTCCTCCGGGACACTATCTCTGCCAGGGAGCTCTTCAACTCCCCTCCGCCAGGTAGACGGCTCCTCCGGGATGCTACCTTGGCCGGCCGGGTAGACGGCTCCTCCGGGATGCTACCTTGGCCTGCGGAATAGACGACTCCTCCGGGACACTATCTCCGTCAGGGTGCCTGCGTGACTGGCCTACGTGCTCCGGCACTGGGGGCTTGCGTCGGCACCCCTAGGGACTATGACCCCCGGGTCACTTCGAGACGGGAGCAGGTCTTCGGAGGGCATCGCGCCTAGTTCACCTGGCAGTTGGGCGTCGGGTCTTCCCCACCGCTGTCAGGCCTGTGGGACTCCGCAAGGGCTTGGATTGGAGGCTAGATCAAGGGGTTCTCTGGCCACACCGATGCGGTGGGAGCCAGTCTTTCCAGACAGATAGAGCGACGCTGTGAGGAGCAGGCCGGTTGAATATGCGATCTGACAGTCCATGGAGCACCGGCACCCGTGGACCCCCCGGTGACGTGTCATTCCCGGGGAGCGCCACGTGTCGGTTTATGACATCATCATCTCAATCTCTATAAATAGAGGTCTTGAGAATTCATTTGAAAAAGAACATTTGGACATTTTCACTTTCTCACTCTAGAATTCTAGAGAGAAATACAATACCCTGACTCTGGACCTAAGCATCGGACTGTGACTGTCATCGTGTATTCATCTCGCGCTATCGCCCTCGCAGCACTGCCACCCTCGAGTTCTGTCTGGGAAGCCCTTGGTCTCTGCCCTTGTTCCACCCTTGCTGTGTCTCACATCAACATACTTGGAAGCTGACTCGGACTGCAGCCTTTGTGGCACCTCCACGTAAGTAAGAACCCACTTTCCTTGGCATCATTTTGGCGACTCCGCTGGGGAGGTGAGCATCGTACTGCAGTCTGTCTATCTTCCGCACTCAGTCTCCATGCCTAGACAACGAAAAGCTACGAGGGCTGCCAGCCAAGGCCTTATCCACACCGTGCAAGAGGAGGATCACCTCGGCGAACAAGAAGGGACTAGTGCTATGCGTCTCCAAGACCAGCCACAAACTACCGCACCTGACATACAAGTTGCAGTCAATGCGGCCATCCAACAGTTTTCGCCCACTATAGCCACTCTTATGACAGCCATGGTGAAAATGCAAAAATCAATCCAAGTCTTGACTTCACAATCACCGATTTCCCAAAGCCTTAGAGCTCTGCACCCTGTGCCCATTACTCACCCCGTGTTATCCCAAGATCCAGGTTTGGCCCCTCCTGCTCATATCCAACCTTCAAGGCCTGGGCTAGTTTTGGACACTGCTCAGGCCCCAGTGTCGCGACCACCGCTGCCTTGGTCCTCCGGGCCCTCGACAGTAGGACTCGCGGCACCTCAGCCCCCGGCGCCACGCATTGCCCTTGCTCGAAGCACTTCGGAGACTCACGAATCAATTGAGATGGAGCCTAACCCGAACATAACTAGCCGAAACCTAAACACAAGTCATTCCCCCGGCTTACTCCAGTCGACCTTTCCTGACGACCGGCCTCCAGCAGCTGACACTACCCATATGCAAACCATGCCCCAACAAGTTGCTCACCATCACCAACCCCTCTCTACCATCGTCATCCCCTCAATGCCTCAGGTTGTACCGTCTGGGGGCTCTGGTGCTCGGATCATCACGACAGGGCACAAACCCTCACATGCGTCGTACGTCACCAAGCATGACTTAGATGCCCTCCTTCACCGTCTCAAGCAGTCATCCTTACCCCACTCCGCCTCTAAGCTGTCAGGCCATGCTCCCTACTCTGGCAGCCTCGCTACCAAGCCTTACCCCGTCAAGTACAAGCAACCATCCTTCACATTGTTCAACGGCAAAGAAGGCAACGCCCGCGAGCATCTCACCCGTTTTGCTGGCTCCCTCGAGCACTACGGGGAAGACGACACTTTGAAGCTTCGGGAATTTCACAAGTCCCTGACTGGCCTCGCCTACTCTTGGTATCATCAGATTCCTGACAGTACTATCCACTCATGGTCCGACATGGTCCAGCTCTTCCTTGACAAGTTTCACTATGAGACGGAACGTGTGACCATCGTTGACATTGCCGGGATCCGCCAGAATCCCGGGGAAGACCTCAACACCTATGTTACGCGATTTCATCACAAGTGCTTGGAGTGCACTGACTTCAGCAAGGATGAAACCCTTGTGCCCATTTGCATCAAGAACATGAAGGACACCTACAGGGTCTACCTTGAAAACCTCCAGCTTCGGTCTTGGGGACATCTCAAGGAAGCTGCACGACGCACCTATGACTCGGTCGGTCCGTCAAAGACTGCAAAGCCCCCACCTCATATTGCCTTGGCCACGACGATGGAAGCAGCTAGTAACGACGACAACAACCGCAAGCGTCAGTCCCAAGGAAGGGACGGGCGTCCTGACAAGAGAGGGCAGCCGATGCCTGCCCCGGAATACCCGTGTGACTTAAATACTGTTAGAAATCTCCTCGAGACATGGATCGACGACAATGCCATAACCCTGCCCAATGTCGACAGTGAACCTACCCTGGAAGACTTAGCCCATCACAACTACTGCCCCTATCATCGGAAGGTCGGTCATGGCCTCAAGTGGTGCAGGGGCCTCAAGTTTGTCTTCGCCGACAAGATTGCGTCCGGAGAGCTCAAACTCTAAGTACGGGACATCAGGCCTTGGCATGCCTTAGTGCATTTTCCACACTTGTAATTTTTTCGTTCATTTTGCAAGTTTCCATACCCATGTATCAAGGCATGTTGCCTATCCTTCGTTATCAATGAAGTTACATTTTCCAGACTTAGAAAAATTTTCAAGCTACATTGATCTTGCACAAGTCTATTGATATCACCCTTCTTGCCATCACCCACTCCCTTGGGGGCTTCACCCCTTCCCAATCCCTTCGGTCTCACATTGCAATGACTTGGTACGTGGTGCGCGGGGTGGCTCGAGCCGCGCTACTACGGTCGCATCATCATCCAACATTCACTTTTCCAACACTTAGAAAAAAAATTTCATTTTTTTCGCAACCGGTCATCGATGATCATCCTCAGTGGTCTCCCTCGGCATCCTTGTCTCAGCCCAACACTTAGAAAAATTTTCATTTTTTTCGCAACCGGTCATCAATGACCACCCTCAACGGCCTCCCCTTAGCATCCTTGCCCGAACTCAAAAAAAAAAATTTCAACACTTAGAAAAATTTTCAAGTTTTTCATCTCCCCACATGCTCCCCACATTCATGCTCTCATCACTCTCCCTCTCACACTTTCCTCTCCTCCCTCACCATCCAACACCCCATCACCCTTTCCCCACTTCATAAACAACTTCTCTCTCTCATGGAAAGCTTCATCTTTCTCCCATTCCATTTCTCTCACTCTCATCTTGCAATTGTGAAAATCTTCTTGGGGGCTCCCTCTTTAGGGCTGCCCAAAAAAAAAAAAAAAAAATTATTATTATTATTATTATTTTATTATTATTTTATTCAAATTTGAATTTCAAAAAATCTGACTAACCCTACCCGCGAACCCGAACCGACCCGCGCGCCCCGACCCGCGCCCATTCCCTCTCTATGGTGTGCCCGACCCAACCCGGATCCAGACCCGTTTTACCCGAGAAAACCCTAATTCACCAAACCCTAATTTTTTCCCATCTCTTTCTCTTTCTCTTCCTCTTCACCATGCGCGGCCGCCGCCCTCTTCTCCTTGCGGCGCCCCCTTCGGCCTCCTACCAAGCATCCTCCTCGCCGGCGACGACCCCCCCGGCCGCACCTCTTTCCTCCCGCCACCGGCCACCCGCGGCACCCCGCCGCCGCCGCCCCCACTTCTTCCCCTTCTTCTTCTTTCTTCTTCTTTCTTCTTCTTCTCACCACCGCCCCCCTTTCCCCTTCCTTCCTCCCTCCTCCCCCGCCCCCCCTCGGCCTCGGCCTTGTGGCGCCTCGGCCCTTCCTCATCCTCCATCTCCCTCACCCCCAAACTCCCTTCCCACCCTCGGCCTCGGCCGCCGCCGCCCCCTTCCTCTCTCCCCTTCTCCCCTTTCCTACGCCGCCCACCCCTCGGCCTCGGCCTCGGCCCAGCCAACCTCCCCGCCCCTCTCCTTCCCCCTCCCTCCTTCCCCTTTCCCCTTCCTCCCTTCCCCCTCGGCCTCGACCCCGCCCCCCTCCATCCCTCCTTCCACCCTCGGCCTCGCGCCTTCACCCACCACCGCCGCCCCCTCGGCCTCGGCCTCCATCCATCTCCTTCCCCTCCTCCTCTTCCCCCCGCCCCTAGCCCACCACAAGCTCGGCCTCGGCCGTGGCCAAGTGGCCTTGGTCGGCCGCGGCCTTGGCCAAGTGGCCTTGGTCGACCTCGGCCTCGGCCTCGCGGCCTTGGACGGCCGGCCTCGCTCTCCATCCCCATACCCTCTCCCCATCCTTCCCCCATGGCCGAACCTCCCTCCCCATTCCCCCTTCACCCACATTCAACCTTCACCTTTCACACATGAAAATCTTCCATGCCCACTTCGGCCTCCACCACCAAGGCCACTCTTCGGCTCCATACCACACCAAGCATGCCAAAACAAAAAAACACATCATGACGACCAACGCGCGCCTCGCGTCTAACCTCTTCCCTTCGGTCACCACACCCAAGTCCACCCCGCCACCTTCGACCTTCTCACCTTCACATCATGGCTGACATCCAAGGCTGGCAACTTAAAAAAAAAAAATTTGCCGCCCGTCGTCCGGACGTCAACTCCGCGACGCCCGTCGCCCGTCGTCAACTCCGCGACGCCCGTCGCCCGTCGTGGACTGCCCCTGCATCGCGACGCTCGATCGCGCACATCGCGCCCCTACACATTTCATACTTTTTTACACTTAGAATTTTTTTTGCAAATTTGATCACATCCCATGTGACGATGTCCCTCGACATCAACGCCCTTGGTAGGTGGTGCGCGAGATAGCTCGAACCACTTACTCCTATCCATTCTCTAATGCTCGTCGTCAGCGCCCGCGCGCCGTCTTCACGACGCTTGTCGCCCATCGCCCGGGTGACGTCTCCGCGACACTCGTCGTCTGTCGCCCGGGAGCCGTTTACATGCTCGCGCCCCTGCGCCCTATCATCGTGCCTTGGTCTCAACCCCCAAGCATTCCAAGCTTTCGTAGGTGGTGCACGAGGTGGCTCGAGCCACCTACTCTTTATCACCATCATGCAGACGACCTCAACAACACTCCAGCCAAACAACATAAAATCTTCCTAAGTGTTTATGCGTGCGGTGCCCGCTCGGGTTACCCCTCCGCGCACACCACACGCAGGGGGCTTATGTTCCCAACCCATTCTGGTCGCACCCAAAGGCCCACTACGGTCCCACTTTGCATGACACGTCCGCACAAGCAACATACATTTTCAACGCTCACAACCGGTCAAAGCATGCACGCTCAAGTAACGTGACCAAGCCTCATGACACTTCGACCGTCGCACTTCGCCTGTCGCCCAACGACGCGCCATGACACTTGCCCAAGGAAGTTGGCCTTGGCCTCCCCCTTGGGGTCGGCCTCGGCCTTCCCCGCCTCCCCCTTGGGGTCGGCCTCGGCCTTCCCCTTGGGGTCGGCCTCGGCCTTCCCCGAAGGGTTGGCCTTTGGCCTCTATCCTTAGCACCTTCACTTCTCTTCAAGAGGCCTTGCATCCTTCGCGACGCCCTTCGCCCATCATCCGGACATCAACCTCGCGACGTCCGTCGTGCATCACCTTACGGACGTTCGTACATCAACCTCGCGACGTCCGTCGTGCATCACCTTACGGACGTTCGTACATCAACCTCGCGACGTCCGTCGTCCATCGCCCGGACACAACTCCGCGACCCCCGTCGCCCGGACACAACTCCGCGACCCCGTCGCCCGGACACAACTCTGCGACCCCATCGCCCGGACACAACTCCGCGACCCCCGTCGCCCGGACACAACTCCGCGACCCCCGTCGCCCGGACACAACTCCGCGACCACGTCGCCCGGACACAACTCCGCGACCCCGTCGCCCGGACACAACTCTGCGACCCCCGTCGCCCGGACACAACTCCGCGACCCCGTCGCCCAGACACAACTCCACGACGCTCATCATCCGTCGCCCGGACGTCGTCTCCGTGACCCCCGTCACCGACGTCCGGGCGTCACACTCCAACACTTCGCCGCGCCCATGCGCCGCGCCGCTGATACAGCCGTGCCCCCAGGCTCTCTGTCACACTACCGTGCCCCCGGCACCATAAGCACTTTGTCGCGCCCATGCGCCACCATTGACACCAACGTGCCCCCGGCACCTTACGCACTCTGTCGCGCCCATGCGCCACCATTGACACAAACATGCCCCCGGCACCTTACACACTCCGTCGCGCCTATGCGCCGCGCCATTGACATACACGTGCCCCCGGCACCTTACTCACTTCATCGCGCCCATGCGCCACAATCATGTCATCATGCCCCCGGGCACCACACTTATTCATCACACCATGCGCACCTTGCCTTGGTCATGGAACATGCTTCAACCCACTCTCCGGAGTGTACATCATCCGCGGGGATAGGCGACTCCTCCGGGACACTATCTCTGCCAGGGAGCTCTTCAACTCCCCTTCCGCCAGGTAGACGGCTCCTCCGGGATGCTACCTCGGCCAGTCGGGTAGACGGCTCCTCCGGGATGCTACCTTGACATGCTCCGAGTGCTCCGGCACAAGGACTCACCCGCGGGGATAGGCGACTCCTCCGGGACACTATCTCTGCCAGGGAGCTCTTCAACTCCCCTTCCGCCAGGTAGACGGCTCCTCCGGGATGCTACCTCGGCCAGTCGGGTAGACGGCTCCTCCGGGATGCTACCTTGACATGCTCCGAGTGCTCCGGCATAAGGACTCACCCGCGGGGATAGGCGACTCCTCCGGGACACTATCTCTGCCAGGGAGCTCTTCAACTCCCCTTATCGCCAGGTAGACGGCTCCTCCGGGATGCTACCTCGGCCAGTCGGGTAGACGGCTCCTCCGGGATGCTACCTTGACATGCTCCGAGTGCTCCGGCATAAGGACTCACCCGCGGGGATAGGCGACTCCTCCGGGACACTATCTCTGCCAGGGAGCTCTTCAACTCCCCTTCCGCCAGGTAGACGGCTCCTCCGGGATGCTACCTCGGCCAGTCGGGTAGACGGCTCCTCCGGGATGCTACCTTGACATGCTCCGAGTGCTCCGGCATAAGGACTCACCCGCGGGGATAGGCGACTCCTCCGGGACACTATCTCTGCCAGGGAGCTCTTCAACTCCCCTTCCGCCAGGTAGACGGCTCCTCCGGGATGCTACCTCGGCCAGTCGGGTAGACGGCTCCTCCGGGATGCTACCTTGACATGCTCCGAGTGCTCCGGCATAAGGACTCACCCGCAGGGATAGGCGACTCCTCCGGGACACTATCTCTGCCAGGGAGCTCTTCGACTCCCCTTCCGCCAGGTAGACGGCTCCTCCGGGATGCTACCTTGGCCGGCCGGGTAGACGGCTCCTCCGGGATGCTACCTTGGCCTGCGGAATAGACGACTCCTCCGGGACACTATCTCCGTCAGGGTGCCTGCGTGACTGGCCTACGTGCTCCGGCACTGGGGGCTTGCGTCGGCACCCCTAGGGACTATGACCCCCGGGTCACTTCGAGACGGGAGCAGGTCTTCGGAGGGCATCGCGCCTAGTTCACCTGGCAGTTGGGCGTCGGGTCTTCCCCACCGCTGTCAGGCCTGTGGGACTCCGCAAGGGCTTGGATTGGAGGCTAGATCAAGGGGGTTCTCTGGCCACACCGATGCGGTGGGAGCCAGTCTTTCCAGACAGACAGAGCGACGCTGTGAGGAGCAGGCCGGTTGAATATGCGATCTGACAGTCCATGGAGCACCGGCACCCGTTGACCCCCGGGTGACGTGTCATTCCCGGGGAGCGCCACGTGTCGGTTTATGACATCATCATCTCAATCTCTATAAATAGAGGTCTTGAGAATTCATTTGAGAAGATAACATTTGGACATTTTCACTTTCTCACTCTAGAATTCTAGAGAGAAACATACAGACCCTGACTCTGGACCTAAGCATCGGACTGTGACTGTCATCGTGTATTCATCTCGCGCTACCGCCCTCGCAGCACTGCCACCCTCGAGCTCTGTCTGGGAAGCCCTTGGTCTCTGCCCTTGTTCCACCCTTGCTGTGTCTCACGTGCCCATACTTGGAAGCGGACTAGGACCGCGGGCTTTGGGGCACCTCCACGTAAGTAAGAACCCACTTTCCTTGGCACTAGATGTGAAAACCTGTGAGAATGGAGAATTGTCGTGCGAGTGCAGGTGGTTGCAAGTGGTGTTAGTGTGGAGCTGTGTGTGCGCGCGCAAGTGCTCTATGGGCTTGTGTAAGGTGTGCAGATGGTGGGTGTTGTGTGTTTGAATGAGTGTGAGCGTGTGTTTACTGTGTGCGTGAATGTGTGTGTAAAAAGTGGTGTGTGTAATGTGTGGGCAGATAAGTGTAACTGGGTGTGATATGTGTGTGTGAATGAATGTAATGTGTGCTTGTGTGCGTGAGTGTGTGATTGTGTGAGTTCATAGGTATGAGTGAGAGAGAGAGAGATAGAGGGGACAAAGTTCAGCCGTAAGTATAAGAATGTGTGGGTGTGTGAGGTGTGTGAGTTGTGTGAAAACACGTGGGTTTGCATAGTGTGTGAGGTGTGTGTGTGCAGTAGGGTGTGCATGTAAGTGCTGGGTACATGCGTTGTGTATAGTGTCATGGGATGCAGGTTGTGTTGAGTGAATATATGTTTGTGTGCTTGAAATAGTGTGTGTGTGTGTGTGTGTGTGTGTGTGTGTGACAAGGGGCTGTGTGAGAAGGCTGCGTGAGAGGGAATGTTTTGTGAGAATTTTGTTCCACGTGAGATGGGAAAGGGGCTGCCAAACAGCCCCATGAAGATGTGAGTGTATTTTCTGTGAGTAAATAGTATTGAGTGAGATTTTAGTGTGTAAGTGTTGTGTAAAAGTGTGTGTATAAGTGAATAGATGAGTGGGTTTGTGAGCTGTGTTTTGGGCAGAGAAGAAGAGAAGAAATAGTTGGGTCAGTGAGTGCAATAGGTAAGAGAGCGCCGAGGGGAAAAAGAAAAGAAGAATGAATCGGGTATTGAATTGGCGTTAGGTACGATGCATGCATGGGGTAGTGTACTGTAAAATTTTAAAGTATGATACTTTAGACTAAGTTAGAATTTCCGGTAAATGTTCATAATTTTTCGAGATCGTATGAATTTTTAGTATTTTCTGTAAGTTCAGATTTGTAAAATTATTCTTGTGCTTTTAAACTCATGAAAATATTTTGAAGACATTAGAGTAATGTTTTTATAGTATAAGAAAGACTCGGTATAAATTTTTGGTGATTTTTAGAGTTGATTTGCTATCATTTCTCTATCGCATTGGTTTTAGCAAAATTAATAATTTAAAAATAATTTTAATGCCTTTTAATTTCTGATTAAAACTTTTATAGTTTTTACACATATTTCAAAGCTGTTACAAAAATTATGGAACTTTCTTTTCACCTAGAAACAATTATGGCTATTTATGGATTTTTATTGCATTTAAAGAAATTATTTTAATTCGAAAATATTCAAAATTTCAGAAAATTCATATTTTGACTTTTTATAATGTTTTAAGCAATACAAGTGTTTTATTGTAATTTATTATGAATTTTGAAATATCGTTACACATTAAGTAGCGTACATGATTTTCGGTTAGGTTAGCCGTGTGCGGGACCGCTTTGAGGCGCAATCTCGGAGTTAAAAGTGAGCACGTGGTGGGTAGTTGATATTAAGGTTTATAGTATATTAGACATAGATTGTGTTCTAACAAATAAATTGTCAAGGATTATTAATCGAGGTTATGTAGCATTGTTTAGCTTGGATCGAGGTAAGGAATTTTATCTGAACCCTACTTCATCGTTCTGATTTCAAACGTTTTATTATGACAGCTTTATGAACTTCATTGATTCGATTTTATGTTTGATATAAAAGATGTTTTGAAACTGTCCATGAAACCCTAATTTGAGCTTGATAGCGATCGTTTGGAATTCGTTATTCTCATCTGTTTATTTAATTCAATCATTGTAAAAACATTTTGAATTGTGTTTAAATTCCTTGAATATTGGCATGAGTTAGTAAACCTGGAAGTTATAAGGATGGTCTGTATTGTTGGAGTTATAAGGATGATCTGTTGGTTAGGTTAAACTAGTACCTAGATGGACTAGTTAGTGTACACATGCATATGTAAAGCGTATCGAGCACTACCGGAGTGGCTTTGCTATAGCGTACTGTTCATGTTCAATGTTTCTTGTTTATGTTTTATTACACTTGAATTGTTTTGAAATAACTATTGATTTAAGGGATTGAGTTGATTACTCGTCCCTATGTCTATATCGAAATGCATTGGTTTCATTTATAAATCCGTTTAAAAGTTGTTATTTGACTTCAATATAAAATTTTCCCAATCGTTTTGTTTGTTTAAATCTTTGATCGACCTTACTGACCTCTCAAAAGCTCACTCTCCTTTGATTTCCTTTCTGCAGGTGATAACCAACATTAGGTTGAGGTTGCATGTATGGATTAGAGCCGAGCGTAAGAATTTGATCTTAGTATTTATCATTAGAGTCTTGGGTGAACGTTATTGTTTAAACTTTTAAGACCTAGTTTGATATTTCACCCACGATAGTTTACCAAGATTTAAAATTAATAATTTAGTTGCTCTGACAGTTGTGGGATTATTTATTGAGGTAGAGGATATTATTGTCTTAGTGAACTGATCGAGCGAGTGTTTAACATTCTGGAAAATTCAGGGATGTTACACAAAAAAGACCCATTATCACACACACACAAGCGTGCACAAGAACTACTGTTACACACAGTATCAAACACCCCTACCCATCCCCCCGTACAACACAGACAACACACTGTCATTTCACTTTCACTGTCATCGCCCTACCCCCCCTCCCCATGCCTTACACCCACCTCCTCTTAAATAAATAATCTCGACAACAACAAGAAAAAGAAGATATAGATTTACTCTCTCTCTCTCTCTCTCTCTCTTACCACCTCATATATAATATAATATGCTTAAGAATACTATATTGTTCTCTGTTTCTGATTTTCATTCCTCTGGCCATGTTTCATTTGGAAGAAGAAGAGCTATTTTAGCTTATTAGCTAGGCTTAAGGGGTTTGTGTCACTCTCCTCTGTACTTCTCACACAGATCGAGAAAATACTGGTAATGGATTAGAATGTTCAGAATTTGTTGTTTTTTTTGTCCTTATGGAGGCCCTTTGCATTCAATTTTTCCGCTCTATTATGTTCTCTTGTTAATGGAATGATTCACATGTTAATTCCATTTTTCTTCTTTCCTCTCAAGGTCTCATTCTCTCTCTTTAATGCCACAATTTAATGTTTATCTCAATCTTGACATATTTATGGGTTTTTAACTTGTTATGATAATTGTGTACTGAAATGCATTTTGTGGATTTGATTACTAAAGATGAACACCAGAGTCTGGAGAACTTTGAAGACCATAAAATCTCCATTGAAGCATTGTGAGACTGTGTGTGTGTGTGCGCGTGTGTGTGGAGAAAAGAAAGAAGAAGGGAATTTTGGGGGAAAAGAAAGAAGAAGGCGATCAGGAAAAATATAATTTTTCCCTACATTAACGAACTTGGATTGACAGAAGCTGACAGAATGATCTGGAAAAAAATGAACTTCATAATTTAATGATCACTTTAACACAAATCGATGTCTAGTGACCAAAGTTGAATTTGTCTAATAGTACAGTGGTCAACTAAGTAGTTAACTTTTATAAATACTCACAACAATCTTTAGGGCAAGGTAAGATTTTTGACCTAGTCTATAGCTCTACTTTCCTTGGTACTTGTAACGTCCCAAATTTATTTACGAAGCGTTAATGCCGAATACCCAGAAATCAGATAAAATTCTATAATTATCAGAAGACTTCAAATGGTAAAACATAGCATAAACTAATAATCCCAAACGAAACAATATCGAAAGTCTCCCAAACGAAATCAGAAAACCTAAAATATCAGAAAAACGAAGTCAGAAAACCTTAATTTTTTTTTCTTTCACAAATCTCTCAAACGGTCAATCAGAGCATATACTAATAATTCCCAAAATACATCAACATCTGACATAGGGGCCCAAAGTTTCTATACAATCCAAAATTTCTCCAACACAGAGTTTCAATACGAAACCTAAGTAACACTAACTTGTCATATTTGTTACACTTAAATGTCAATATTAACTCTGAAATAAGGCAGCTAACTCTTGGTCACACAGCTAGTCCTTCGAATCCGAAATCCTACCTACTAATCACCTAAAAGGAAAAATCATAAGGGAATTAGCCAAATGCCCAGTAAGGTCGTTCAAAGGACCAATCAAACAAAATAAAAATATCTGAGAAACGAAATTTCGGAAGCACAAAATGTTTCAATGGAACGGAAAATCAAACTTGATTTCAAATGTCAAACTATATCTGAATACAAAGACAGACACAAAAGTTTTCAACGGAACTGATAATCAAACGAGATTTCGAATGTCAAAACATATCTGAATAACAAAATTTCAAAGACACACCAGTTTCAACTGAATAGAGATCAGACCAAATATCAAATGCCAAAATATATCTGAGTACGGAGACCGACAATAGAGAAGTCAGACCAAATATCAAATGCCAAAATACATCTGAGTACGGAGACATACACTAGAGATGTCAGACCAAATATCAAATGCCAAAATATATCTGAGTACGGAAATAGACACTAGAGAGCCATTCAGAAAGTGGTCACATACGTCATTCCTGACATATGAGGCCGGTTCAGAAAGTAAGATCGCGATCTCTAGCTCAACTCCCCTGAGCTAGCCTACGTTTCAATCCACGTGAGTAAGTCGGAAATAAGTCACATACACTGTGACATGGCTCATAAAGTCACCAAAACAAAATCTCAAAACAACCGTTATAAAAAATCGGACATTTCAAACCATATTCAAAGGTTTCAAAATAACATTATCAAATTACGAACTTGTCGAACAATAAGTAGAGTTTACGAAATGATGACGATCATAAATCACTGAAACAACGATATTAATATGTCAAAATTCTGAGTTCAAACAAATTCGACGGAATTTGATTTTCACAAATCATAGCATTGAAAATGAATTATTCATAACCATGGTCAAAACAAAGGGGAAGAGAAAGTCACTTAACTCAATTCGAAGAAGTTCAGATTTCAAAAAGGAAACTAAGGATTTACTGAGCGATTGGTCCATCGCTGATTCAAATTTCAAAAGTAAACCCTTACCTTAGCCAAGCTTTTGAAAGCCACCAATCCTTAAGCTCCTCCTTAGAGCTTCCAAACTTTCCAAGCCTTCTTCTCTATCTCTCTCTCCCTCTCTATCTCTCGCGCAAAGGAGAAGAAAAGAAACAGAGAACCCAAAAAGGCTAGAAATGTAATAAAATACTATTTATATAGGACATAAATTTTCAAGTTTTCATTCGACCGAAAACACATTCGACTAAAAACACCTTTAAGTCGACTAAAAATACATTTAAGTCGACCGAAAATACCTTTAATGAAAATACTTTTAATTCGACCGAAAACAATTTTTATTCGACTACAGCATTATTTAGTCGACTAAAAGTTACTGTTCATCGACTAAAAACTTCAATTTTTTTTTTCAATTCGACCAAAAATTAGTTTTCAGTCGACTTAAAACTTTTAAATCGACCGAAAACTTCAGTAGCTCGTTTTCACACGCAAAATCATTTTTATTCGAAGCAAAACCCATTTTCATTCAAAGCCAAACTATTTTCCTTCGACCGAATATTTCAGAACTCAAAAGCTTCATCATCAATAAGTTTTGATTCGAATGAAACCACTTTCATTCGACCGAAAATTTCAAAAACAATCCCAATTCATTTTCTTAATTTTAACAAAAGATCACAAACTTATTTATTCAAAAATACAAATTTCGCACGAGAAAAAGAAAATTTTCGGGGTATTACAGTACTCCTTTCTCATATACTAACTTAGGCATCAGAGACTCTCTGCCCAACCTCATCCGGTGGGTCACTGTTGTCTTCTTTGTGCTATGCATATCTATCCGTGAGCTCTTTATAGTCCTTCCAGATTTTTTACCACATTATATTGGCGTCATCTATTAGACCGAGATAAGCCTGTTCTTGGCCAATCTCATGCCGCCCATCTCTGAACATCCTAATACAGCCGACCAGGCCCACCCATCGTGATAAGATAGGCATAAATCCTCTCAATCGTTCTCTAGGACTACTCCATAAACTGCTACCTTTTTTTACAGCCAAGAACTTGGCAAAGGCATCACAAGGGCTACACATGAATAACAAGTGCCTATGCCGAAAGTAGCTCAAAGAGGAATGACAATTTGTAGTATAAACCCTAACATAGGCGCACCTTATTGACGACAACAACTGCAAGGCCATCTTCTCCTCCTCATAATACGGCAGAGTAGACTAATCTGCTTGCCACTATCCAGACCATGCCCTAAGCATATTGAACACCTACAGGCATCGATAAATTACCCACCGTGGACATATCAACCATAATGCACAATAGCATGTTTATTAATGTCTCACTTATCCCACTATTCAGGATCCCGAAGGCTCTCATGCTTGTCATCTAACATCTTCTGGGTGAGGGCCGTAGAAAGATCCTCGTCCATGCAAATTCTAGAAGGCAAGAATCGTGGACTTATGCTACACATCCATCTCTCCGGCACGAGTGTTATCATCCTAAATTTGCTAGGTCAAGAAAGCTATTCTTAAGCTTACTCACCATCCTGTAATTTGAGTTCAGCTCTAAGACCTCTTTCAAACCCTAAAGGTCTTTAAGCACATATTGCCTCCGTCCAAAATTATTTGATTATGTTTGACTTGGGCGCTTATTTAGGATATGAACCATATTTTATGAGTTTTCCATTCTACTCCGAGAGGAGGGATGGAGAAGGTAAGCTAGGAGAGAGAAAATGAGTTGGTGGATGATTAAATATGGAGGGAGAAATAGAATAAACAAAGTGTAAAAATGGTAAATATGAAAAAATACTTATAGAATCTTTGTTAATTTAATTTAGAAAGTGATCAATTTTTTGGACAACCTAAAAAGAAAATTTTGATCATTTTTTTTGGGACGGAGGGAGTATTAATTTTCTTGAGGACTTTTACATTCCATCTAGTACGGCTTATGAAATCATAATTTGTTTCTTATTTGTCTAGGTTTCATACTCAGGTGTCAATTTCTTTAAGCATAACCTTTCTCACGTTCTGTAAGAAGCATAATGCGTGACATGCTTTATGGCACGTGAGATTTGCCTCTATTTGTCATACACGTGGTATCGCGTGTGCTAGCTCACACGCTATTCTGATGGGTGGTACCCTACACTTTAAATTCCTCCTATTAGGGATTTTTCAAAGGTTCTTCATCTATTAATTATATGTCAAACAATAGATGTTTGGTGTATTCTCTCCATTTATGGATAATGGGCAAAGACTAATTTGTATCATGCTAATATGTACATACTGATGTCCTTCTCTAAGGTATTATTTAACCTTATCTCGTTTAAAGATAGGGATGTCTAATATTCTTTCTTCAATCTGCCCTACAGATTTTTTTCCTTCAAAGATTTCTATATTCATTATATATTAAAGCATGTATAAGGAGTTTATGTATATGTCTCTAATTTGGACATCTCGTCGTGGTTTATGGTTGATTCAAGTCTTTTCTGCTCAAGTATTTCACTCTTAACGAAAGGAATCATCTCGTCGCCATTGTCTTTATAGTTTTCTGACATTATGAAGATTGTGAATAGACTTTTCAAAGCCTAGTCTAAGCTTTCTTTCTCATCAAATGTTACTTCATTGAATGTGGTAATAAAATTTAGTGGGAATTTACATATGCCCAATTTAGGGGCGCCTTCTTGTATCGATGTAAAGGTCTTCCTAGTTTCTCAATGGCTGACTTACTCCAGCATTGCTTTGAAACTGCCTCTCTTGCTCATGTTCTTCTGCTCCAGTTTCATTTCAATGACCTACTTGCTATCGGACATTCTATTTCCCCTTGCATGCTGGATGGCGGACTTTACAATTTGCTTCTGAAGATGTCGTTGCCGGTGGGCTGAGGCACCGGGAAATATAGTGGCAACTTGGTGTATTTATCTCGATGTTACAATTAGATAAAAAGTTCTCCGTAATAGTCTGACCTGCTGTGCCCCACTCGAGATTGAAACAAAATCATCCAAGTTCTACTTCATACCTCCGTGCCGGTTCGTATCTTTCTTCAGAAAATAAAAATGCTTTGCCGATTTTTTTTTTTTGCTTCTTAGTTGGTCATTTGTTTTCATAATGTCATTTCTAGCCACATAACCAACAACAATCACATACTTTTAGTTATATTTCTTTAGGGCATGAGGGTTTTGTACCATTAAAGGTTGTTAGAACTTTTTCTAATGTATTTTCCCCTTGATTTTGGTATTTTAATTGATGAGCTAAATTTTGTTTCTGAAGAATTTTCACCTTTTTACATATCTTTTACTGTTTTCAAAATTTCTTTTCTCAAATTTTGTGTTTGAGAAATTTGGCAGAACCATAGCTATTTACAATGTGGTCGACTTTCTTACCACAATTTATCTCATATGATCGTTTTTTATATCTTTTATTGCCTGACTATTTGTGCAGTATTTCTTTAATGCTTCTTCTAATGTTGCTACTGTTCCTCTAAAGGAATCACAAAACTTTTCTTCATTTAGGAGTTTATCAAATTCCTCTTGCGTTAATTCATCCCATGATTTGGGGAGTTTAGCAATAAAATGTTTTTGCTAATGGAGACTATCTCATAATTTTAACTTGTATTTTTTTTTAATTCACAAGTGTAATATTTAAAGTAGCACGTGTCACAAATTTCAAGGTTGATCAAATTTGTGAAAGCAATTTATGTTGACTACAGTAAAAGTCTCTTTTTAGGTTACCTACATAAAAAATTATTCATTCAACTGAAATTCTTAGCTCACTTTATGCTTTAATTATGTTTGGATATTTGCTGTGCTATTCCAAAATCTAGTCGTGTTTTCTTGCAGTGTTACTCAGGTGAAATTTTCATAGTGTGCCTCTCTGCTAAACATCTTATGATAATTCTTAAGGCTGCTTCTTTTGCATTGGAAAGACAATCGATATCAAGATATATGCTATATTGATTAACTGGCTTTTTCTTCCGGGCTTGGGAATAAATTCATGTTTTAAAATTGTTCTTATAGGTGCATTATCAAATTTAGATCCTTTTTCTATATTTAACTTTGGGTTTCATGCTCCTACATACTTAGGATCTGTTTCTCTAGTCCATAAGTACACATTAGAAAAATGTTTTATTTACCTCATATATGCCGTAGGCATTGATTTTTTTCATTGCTATTTCTTTTTCTAATTTGTTGAAGTAATCATTAAGTAATCTCTTTACATCTTCCACACCAAATCCTTTAGTGGATCTGGTATGCTTATTTTATTTTAACCACTCCTAGAAGGTATTCTATCACCTTTACGACCAGTATATGCATTGTCGATATATAGCAATTTGACTTAGCATTGTCGCAACTTCTAGAAGTTAACTTAATGGTGTAAATCATAGTTTTTGACTTCTTGACATTTTATCGATTTGTTTACTTCGTCTAGTACTTATAATATCATATTGCTATAATTTTTATAGACATTTAAGGTCTCATGAGATACGTCCATCATCTGGTTTAATAATCTAATAATCTTAGTTTTTCCCTACGTAATGGTCTAAAAGTACAATTCCGGTTACATGATTTCATAAGTAAGGAATTTTCATGGAGTTCTCGGCATGAGTTCGCCTTTGCATAAGCTCTGGTACCAGTTTAGAGGCGCTGATTTCTCTTTTGATTAGGAAAGTCACGTATTTTGTCTAATTTGTTTTGTTTTTGAAAGTTAAGGGTTATGTTTTTTTTTAACATTTTCCTAAAACTTGAGAAGAGTTCATTTGAAATTCTGAAAAAATGAAGTAGCTAAACAAGTTTTGGGGCATGAGAAGGACACATGGATGACAATTAGATCCGCACCTGGCGGATCTCCTACCCGCCCCGATCCAATAGGAGTGGATTATTTTGACTTTAACCAGGTTATGAGACGGGTACGGTATTTATATTGATAATCTGCAGTAGGCTAGGATCAAGTACAATATTCTGTCTAACCCGCCCCGGTGTCTGACCCGCTCTGTGACCCGCACCTGCCCCAGTTTACTTATCATTTGCATTAATTTATTTGAGCCATCCATCATAATATATATGTATAGTATTTCTCATCAAAACCCTACCATTTATTTCTTCTCTCTGCCGACCACCATCCCTCATTCTTCTCTAGCAGTCAGCCCCTGCAATTCTTGTTTGTCGCTCTCATCATTTTTTTTCTCTCTCATTTAATCTTTTTCGTTCAATGATCTGATCAATTAATATATGTACTCTCCTCTCCAGCGCCACCATCACACTAACTACTATAAACCACACCATTGTCGTCCTACTAATGCTACCACAAATCTGCCATGGTTATTGTCGTTCAACCGTAACCACCATACCCACTTCCAAGTTCCACCAAATGCACATCAAACCCTTGATCGGCACCATCATCACCTATTTGCTGAGCTCTGACCAACTCCCCTGTAGACCAGAGTAGATTTGATGAAAAACTCAAAGGAAGAGAAGGCTATGGTGGCGGTGGGTGGTGATTGATGGTGATAGGGACTGAAGTGGCAACACCTACCCATCTTCTAATTTAGTACAAGCAGCTACGCTCTACTTTAGGGTGTGGAATTTAGGTTTCAAGCCTCGAATCTCTAGGAAAATTGATAAGTGATCATGGGGGATCGAGGCGGGGGCGGGTTTGTTGAAGTAGCTTAGGATCGGGCATGGTATTGCACTCATCTGACCCGGTGGCAGGGCAAAATGGAGTTTCAGGGCTACCAGGGCGGGTACAAATTTCATAAGATCTGCATCCGACCCGCCCTATTGCCATTCCTAGAAGGACAATGGGATTTTCTAAACTACAATGTCCAGGTCAATTGGTTGAAGAAGAAAATACCTAAGTTAATAAGTAATAAAAAAACAATGTTCAGGTCAAAATCTATAAACAAGAAGTTACTTTTACAAAGTTGATCATTTTAGCGATTCTGCATCTCTTATTTAGAAAAAAAGTGCCAAGTGAAAATAGCTAGTTACATAGAAAAGCACTTTATAGCGTCGACTAACGGGAAAAAAATTTAACAAAAAAAGAAAGAAAAAAGAAGGGAAAACACTTTAAGGTCAATTAGATTAGATTCAGTGTCTCAACGATTCGGACGACGACTAAAATAATGGGATATAGATTTTCAAGGTCACACGTGCCGCCATCCTAGCTGGTTTCCCGTAAAAATCACAGGCTTATGAAATCACACTATGTTTCTTATATGCCCAAGTTTCATACTCATGAGTTAATTTCATTACGCATAACCTTTCTCATGTTTTTTGTTAAACATAATGCGTTACATGTCTTATGCCACGTGAGTTTTACCTCTATTATTCATGTATCGACTGAGTTTTAAGACTCCGGTATTGTGCTAACGATGCTAGCTCACGCTTTGTTCTTATTGGGTGAATTCCTCCTCATTGGGGCTTTTTAAAGGTTTTCGATTTATTGTATTCAAACAACAAATTACTGGTCTATCCCTTTCTTCCATGAATAATGGACAAAAACCAATATGCATCTTGCGAGTCTGATACCCTTTCTTCAGTCTGCCTTATGGATGTTACGCCTTCAGAGATTTTTATATTCATTTTACTTTTAAATCTGTAGAAGGAGTTTTTATATATTTCTCCTATTTTTGATTTGGGATATCCCAATAGTTTATGGGTGATTCAGGTCTTTCCTCAATTAAGTTACTCTAACTAAATATGTTATTTGCCAAAGGAATCATCTCTTCGATCTGACTAATTATGCTATTTGCTAACTAAATCATCTCCTCGCCATTGTCTTCATAGTTTTTAGTAGGGATGGCAATGGGGAGGGTCGGATGCAGATCTGCTAAAATTCGAACCCGCCCCGCTAGTCATTAAACTTCGCTCGCCCTGCACCGGGTTTTGTATGTAAGAAACCATAATCGATCCTACGTGGATGTAAGAAACCCGAACCCGCCCCGTTCCGCCTCGTTCCTCTCTATAGCACGCGAAACAACCCAAAACCAAACAGCCCGCCCCTCTTCTGCCCTGGCCCTGTTCTGCTTGGTTTAGCTAACCTTGGATTCACAAATTAAATCAGTGATAAAAAGAGAAGGCAACGACACTGGTGCAGCCGTCGGCAGAGCCGTCGCAAGACAAGTCCGTGGCCATGCGGTGTTACCGTTGCAAGACACCGTGCGGTGGAGCTGCCGCAAGGTCGTGGCCGTATGGTGGAATCGCTGGAAGTTCGTGGCTGTACGATGAAGAGTGGGTAGATCAGTAAGAATGGCCGACTGGCCGTGCCTTGTTACCGTCGCAAGACACCGTGCGCTAAAGCTGCCGCAGTTTCGTGGCCGTGCGGTGGAGTGGCCAGAAGTTCGTGGCTGTGCGTTGGTGGAGAGTGGCCACACCGACTGGCCGTGCGGCGGAGAGTGAGTGAGTGGCGTGAAATTTAGGGTTTGCCAGAAAGAACATGTATATACTACATGATGGACAACTAAGATCAAATGTTTTATTAGGGTAAGTATAGTGGGGCGGATGGCAAAGAATACCATATCCGACCCTAAAGGGGCTGCGGGTTTTTGAAATAAATACCATACCCGCCCCATGATCCGGTTAAAGTCAAAAAAACCTGCTCCTACCGGATCGGGGCAGGTTGAAAATCCGCGGGTTCGGAGTTTTTTGCCATCCTAGTTTTTAGACATCATGAAGATTATGCCTACACTTTTCAAAGCCTAAACTAGGCTTTCTTCATCATCGAATGTTTCTTCATTACATTTATATTCATGTTCAGAAACAAGTTCATCCGCTTCATCTTCAGAATCTAGTTCATAATTTTTCATGCCAGTTCATATCTTTCTTTTGAAAATAAAAACGCTTAGACGTTTTGTTTTGTTTCCTTAGTTGGAATTTGTTTATATAATGTTCTTTCTCACCACATAACCAGCAATAATAACACTTTTCTGGTAATTTTCCTTTACGACGTGAGGGTTTTTTTTTATCATTAAAGGTTGTATTAGATTTTTTTCGAATGTGTTTTGAGTATGGTTTCCATTTTTCTCTTGATGCCTTAATTTTTTTGTTGTTGTGTTTTTACATATCTTTTGTTGTTTTCAAATTCTCTTTTTTTTTCAAATTTTTTCTTTTAGAAATTTGGCTTTCTTTCAGAACCATAGCTATTTTTACTATGTTGTCGACTTTTGTACAACTATCATAACTCATATGAACCTTTTTTTTTCATATCTTTTATGGCATGACCATCTATATAATTCTTTTAATACTTCTTCCAGTGCTGCCACTATTCCTCCTAAGAAATCACAAAAGCATTTCTTCATTTAGAAGTTTATCGAATTCCTTTTGAGATAATTCATCCCATGGTTTAGAAAGCTTGACAATAAATTATTTTTGCCAATGGAGACTATCTCTAAATTCTAACTTGTAAAAGTAGTTTTTACGTAATTCATAAGTGCAATTTTCAAAGTAGAACATATCACAGATTTAAAGGTTGATCAAATTTTCGAAATAATTTGTTTTTGCTTAAGTACCTATGTTGTTTATTGGTATCCTGTAAACCCTCTTTTTATGTTATTTGCATAAAACATTATCCATTATTTAAAAATTCTTAGTTTACTTTGTACTTCAATTACTTTTTCGTTGTTTATTTCGCTATTCTAAAATCTAGTCGCGTTTCCTTGCAGTGTTGCTCGAGTCATAGTTAAGAATACCATATCAGAGTATGTACTATTTTTTTTTTTTTGTGAAATGGTATGTACCGATACCGGTACCGTCTCGAATTTTGCATCAATAATATACGTATATAACACTCATTCATTAGCACACTACCAAACATATACCTATATTTAGGTTGAATTATCTCATTTTTCAACTAAGTTGTTTGTTCCCATACAGGGACGTTAGGAACAAATACCTTATTCAATTGAACTACATCTTCTATACTTACCCTTATTTTCGACTATTTCATTAGCGAATTCTTATAGAAAAATAAGTTGCTTGTTTAAGAATAATTTCTTTGGATTCAATAATAAGTTGTTTGTGTGTGTACCTGTGTCAAACAATGTGTAAAGCACTGTATCATATAGATAAAAGAATATGATTAAGCTTTCAGTTAAAAAATAAATCAAAAAGAGAAAAAGTAAAAGCAAAGTGAAAATTTCGATGAAGATGAATTTTTTTACAAATTGTAGTGAATATTGTGAGGAAGAAGGTACTGAGATTTTGATTGGTATGATAGAACCTAGGATGTTTTCTAGTCTTATATGACCAATTTACTAAATTTTTAATAAAACTTATAACTTTTACATTTTTTAAGGATCGTACAAAACATAATATCTCGGCCGATATCACTTGTATAGACTGGTACAACAGGTACAGAGCTGAATTTTGACCTGCACGAAATGTAAAGAGATACCGTACCGGTAGAAGGCAAAAGTAGTACATACCAACTGGTACCGGTATGGTATTGATAACTATAGCTCGGATGACATGTGCCTTTCCGCTAAATTATAACCTACTATGAAAATTCTTGGAATACTTATTCTGCATTTGAAAGACAATCGATGTCAATATGTATGCCGTAGGGATTAACTAACTCGTTTCTTTCGGGCTTGGAAACAAATTGTTTGAATGTTTTAAATTTGTTCTTACTGGTGCATTACCAAATTTAGAAACATTTTCTAATTTTAACTCTGGGTTCCATAATTCTACATAATTATGATCTGTTTCTTCTGTCCATAAGTGCATATAAAAAAATGCTTTATTTGCCTCATATATGCCTTTCTTTTTTTCATTTTTTTTATATTGATGTTGTTGGATCTATTTCCCTATACATTGGTTTTTCCGTTGCTCTTTCTTTTCCTACTTTGTTGAAAAAGTATTAATTAATCTTTTTACATCTTTCAAACCAATTCCTTGTACTGCATCTGGGATGTTTTTTTTTGAACCTTCACAAAGGGTATTCTGTCACTTTCACTATCGGTATATGCTATAATTTCTTCAAACACATACGAAATTGCTGTTTTGTAAAAATATGACTTAACATTGTCATAACTTCTAAATTTTGATAAGAAGTTAACCTGGTGTAAATCCTACTTTTCAACTTCTTGACCTTTTTTCACTTGTTTAATTCGTCTGATATTTATAATATCATCTTTCTTTGATTTTTACAAATATTTAAGGTCTCGTGAGGTACGTCCATCATCTGATTTAATAATCCGATAATCTTAGTTTTTCCTACTCTATGTTCTATATTTAGGATCGTTTTGACAAAACTTTTTTTTTTTTACAAAAACAAGTGGGTGTTTGATAACCCAGTTTTTATTTTGAGTTTTTTATGGTGGTTTGCGGTGGCGGTGGCCGACGGTGGTGGTGGCCAGCGGTGGCTGGTGGTTGCCGACGATGGTCGCCGGAGGTGGTGGTTTAAAAAAAAAAAAACGGAAAATCGAAACTCATTTTTTGGAGTTTTTAAAAACAGGCTTGATTTTAAAACTGATTTTTTGAACTGAAGAAAAAAAAATGGTTACCAAACGCGTTTATTTTTTCCAGTTTCCAAAACTGAAAGAAACTGAAAAAAAAAATCATGTTAAACGGGGCCTAAGTTTACAATTTCTTTTACATGGTTTAGTAAACAATGAATTTCCATATAGTTTCAGGTATGAATTTGCCTTTGGATAGGCTCTAGATACCAGTTTAGAGGCGCCAATTTCTCCTTTGATTAGGAAAGTTATGTGTGTTTGTCTAATTTGTTTTGTTTTTGAAAGTTTAGGGTTATGTTTCTTTTAAATTCCTAAAATAAAACTTGAGAAGAACTAATTTCGAATTGTAAAAATAAAAATAAAAATGAAATAGCTAAACGAGTTTTAGGATGTGAAAGGACAAGGGGGTTTTTCAAACTACAATATCTAGGTAAATAAGTTGAAAAAGACAATATTAAAGTAAACAACTAATAAAAAAAAAATAACTTTTAGGCCAAAAATTCTATAAACAAGAAGTGCACTTTACAAAATTGATCATTTCTACGATTCTGCATCTTTTATCAAGAAAAAAAAAGTTAAAAAAAAAAAAAGAAAAGAAAAGAAAAGAAAAAAGAAGGAAAAAAACACTTTTAAGGTCAATTAAATTAGATTCTGTTTAACAGCGATTTGGACAGCGACTAAAATCACGGGCTATAGATTCGCAGGTCACACGTGCCGCCATCCCAGCTGGTTTCCCCCGTAAATAACACCACATTCGGGGCTGTTCTACTTCCCATGATAAAGTCTGGGGACCCCCCCGTCTTCTCTTTTGTTTACTTTGTGAAAAGCAAGCATAACCAGCCGGTCCTCCATCTCTCCATCTCTCCATCTCTCTCTCTCTTTCACCTTCCTTCCTTCTCCATTTTGAATTCTTACCCACCATTTGTTGGTTGTTAATACTTGTTCGTGCGCTCTACTGATCCGAGAGAATCGTCACGGACTAAAGTTCCCATTCCCAAACATTACATGCTCCGTGAGTAAAGTCTCTCTTTTTGGCTTCTCTGCTGTGTTGTCCCTAGATTATTGTGCTTATAGCCCTCTTAGGGTTCACTTTAAGTTCAAAGCTGTTCTGGGTATGTGTGGTTTTGTGCTACTTCTTTACTTGAGCATGTCTACAATGGTATTGACTCTGTTACTTGTAATTCAATCTCTTGAAACTATTTTCTGCTGTTAAATTTTCATGCAATTTTAGAACACACGCACAATATACATATGTTGTCGCTCAGATCCCTTTTTTAATTTTCTAGAAACAGAATTTTCACTCTATGGATTTTGGATTTGAAGACACTGACCAGCATTGTGATGTAGTGGTTACTTAGTTGATAAGTCTTTTCTTTTCTAGTAGTAGTAATAGTAGTATTCTTCAAATTTGTGGGTTATCTGTGCTTTGGATGATCAACAGAGTAGATAAATTGGGATCATGACGAGGGTAAGTCGCGATTATGGTGATACAATGAAAATGGAGGCAGTTCTGCCGGTCTCAGCCGATGTGATGTTTGCTTCTAGTCGGTTTCCCAATTACAAAATTGGACCTAACAACCAAATCGTGGAAGCCAAGGAAGATCTCAAGACATTATCCATGAAGGAGGTGGTTGCTCGCGAGACTGCCCTGTTGCTGGAACAGCAGAAACGCCTTTCAGTTCGCGATCTCGCCAACAAATTTGAGAAGGGTTTAGCTGCTGCTGCCAAGTTGTCTGATGAGGTCTGGTTTGATATTATCGTAACAACTAAGTTCCGTAGCTTAAAGACTCATTTACTGCTAATTTCTTTTAAGAGAGATTGGCCCGTTGTATCATTTTAGTAGCTATTTCTTTTATGGGCGCCAGGCTAGACTCAGAGAGGCAGCTTCATTGGAGAAACATGTTCTTCTAAAGAAGCTTAGAGATGCACTGGAATCTCTAAGAGGCCGCGTGGCTGGTAAAAACAAGGATGACGTAGAAGAAGCTATTGCTATGGTTAGTCAGCATCTTTTTTGTAAATTATTTTTTCCTTGTGCGGGAGTACTGTTTAGCTGTGGTAACCTACATCAAAAAGACATGCAAGTACGATATAGTTTCACTCAAATCTATTTTAAAGACGATGATTGTTAAACTCGTGGAAGTTCAGTTTGTTCTTAAACCTTGAACATGAATCTGCAGTTGCTGCTATGTGATTGACATACCTCAGATGCATATTGGTAGCGTATCATGCTAGGTTTCCTACATTTTCTAGAGTATGGGCAAGACGCAGCAGCTTAACTATCAGGAAACGGATTCCCTGCCGTCATCTCAAGGCAACAACTAAACTGGGAAGGCAAAACGAAGTAGAAATTAGAGAATTACTGGCAGCTCCAGTCTTCATACACATCATTCTTAAGACTATGGCATGGGAATTACTTGAGCAACAGAATAGGAGTTTAAAAAAAGTAATCGGTGCCACTTATCTGGGCCTAGACTGTAGCTAGATCTCTGCCATTAAAAGCTACACAGGAAAGAATAACTGTAGTTTGACCCGGTTTCTATTTCATTTATAATTTCATGACAAGAGAACCACATCAGCAACAGTAGCAGCTGACTCAGCTCTTGCTGCTGTCTGCATGCGGATGGAGCTTTGTCAACTACCGGCGCAATGTTAAAAGTTTTTCTGTAAGTGATACCATTTTCAACTGCCGAAGTGTATAAATTATGGCCTGTTCATTAGATTGGCTCTAAGGTGCGACTATCACTTGTTGAAAGAAAGGGAATAAAGAACTGTGGGCACTGTTCACTGGACTTGCTATGAGACCATAAATGGTGGCTCCCAAGAGGTACTTGAATGATCACAAGAAATTTTCGACCCTTGTAAGGATTTTTGAAGATGCTGCTACAAATATGGAAAGAAAAACTATAATTCCCTCATTTGGAAAGTACAGCTTTCTTTTGCATTCACATGCTTTGCACATTTCTAATTACTTTTAGAATCCTCGTCATCTCTTTCTTTTGCTGGATCAATTTGAGCCACTTTGATGATTATTTCACTTGCACTGCATCTGTATTTCACTGTCTCCTACATGTTCTGGTGCTTTAAATACTTTTTTCCTGGTACTCAAATACAAGTTTTACATTATGATTGTCGAGTGTTCGAAATCTAGAGTCATAGTTATGTTTCAAATTTTCTATGTGTTACTTATTTAAGTGACTCAAGCTGGGAGTATTTCATTATTGCAGGTTGAAGCTTTAGCTGTTCAGTTGACTCAGAGGGAAGGAGAGCTAATTCAAGAGAAGGGAGAAGTGAAGGAGCTCACGAATTATTTGAAGCAGGTACAGTTATGCATGTTTGCATCTGCGAGTCTAATTTTACTGTTCAGATTTTTGAACTCTGCCTCTTTTTAAACTCACTTGATTGTATTTTCTAGCTATTTGTACAACTACTCTGCTGTTTACACTTTACCAACTTTATAATTCTTTGAAGGGAGTGAAGTGTTCCAAGCGTCATGGCTGTACTCTACACGTGCTGTGCATCCTAGTGTATTGGCATATGAAAACATTAGAGTTGGTCATACGTGTGGGCAATGTTTAGCTATTGAGCGTTAGTCATCCATCAAGTCATCTATACGAAGAACAACCATGAACATGCAACATATGACAGGACTCGACCAAGAACAACCATGAACATGCAACACATGACAGGACTCGACCAAAGAGATAATAAAGTCGGACAATAGCTTGGGACATTAAATGAGATTCATTGGCCTGTCTGAGTAAATATATTTTGCTTTCACTTATAACATATTTAACTAAACGCTCAATCCATATAGAATACTATATGTATTCTAAATGTTTAGCCGTGTATGTATCGGATCCGGACACCGACACGATGTCCATGTAACATAGCTATATAGTATTCTATTTAACCGTGTATGTATTGGATCCGGACACCGACACCGTGTCCATGTAACATAGCTTATATCTCAAGATCCAAGGTCTACCACTCATGTTTTCGCCTGAAGAAGTATTGTCAAAGTATCTCAAGTCGAGGAAGTCTCTGATCTGTTCTAGAATATCCTTTGTTGGTGCCTGACATATACACTCTTTTTCGAGGTGTCCGTACTTGCAAGGTTGTCGTTGTTCCAAATTCTTCTATTTAGTATCAGAAGTACCTTTTTCCACAATGATTTGATCAAAGTATCTCTACTGTGGTGAATGTACTTGTCCCAGACATGGGGTTGATGCTTGAATTTAATTGTTAGATTAGTTTAACCTCCATACAGGTAATCATGTCTCTGAAACTGTGAAACATAGGGTAAGAAGGTATTGTAACTTACATTCACTTGTCTTGGCTATCTTCCTACTGAAGTGTGCTTTCAAGTATCTACAACCAGATTCTTGTAACAGTTGAGATAAATCCCAAATCGGGATAAGTTTAATTAACAATCCGATGAATAAGCATTGTGGGCCTCTCCTCATTGCCAATTAATTTAGAGTTTGATGCTGTCACAGAGATCGCATTGTCCTTAATACTTGCATCAATTTTACATTTGAGATAGGGGTTTGAGATAACATTGGAGGGCTGTAGGGTTGAGATATACGTATCAGGGCTTGCTTTGAAGAGTTGGGTCGAAGGTGGAGCCTTTCCTTGTGTTCCTCTCTAATACCCAATAGCCTGCTCTGGTTATCCACGGTGCCACCCTTTCTGGTCCGTTAGAAGGAATCACAACTTTCTTCAAATTTAAATGGCTCTTTCCTTCGAAATGTAAGTGCACCTGTTATTGTACTCCATGTAAAGAAGAATGAGTTAGTTATATATTCTTCAGGTCAGCACGAAACAGTACAAGTTTTTCCTCTTCGGTATTTATATTGTGCAATTTTTTCAATCTGTTAGAGAACATAAAAAATTAGTGGCCGGTCATGGTTTCACTCTGATGGTATGACATCAATTTTCTTTTCTTTAATCATTTAGACTTTTTTTTTGCTGATTTGTCATAGTTAGTGCACTGCACCTCCTTTTTCTTGGGTGGTGGGGGGAAGGCAGTGGGTTATTCTTACCCTGTTCTTTGCTTCTTTTCCTGCTTCCCCTCCATAACAGAATTAGAAGAGTATGATCCCCTCCCTGCCTTTCCTTCTTCTAATTAATTTAATTTGTCTGCAGGCTTCAGAAGATGCTAAGAAACTCGTTGACGAGGAAAGAGCCTTTGCTCGAGCTGAAATTGAAAATGCCAGAGCTGCGGTACAGAGAGTGGAGGAAGCTCTCCAGGAACAAGAAAAGATGTCTAGGGCTACAGGGAAGCAGGTTTGTGATTAATTGGTAGGCCAATTTTAATCTTCAGCTACTCCTGTATGGAAGCTGGGTTTGAGAGAGAAGATTATAAAGTACATAAACAAAACCCCTGATCCATCAGGCTGAGGGTGAAGTCGGTGTGGGAATGGCCGCCAAGGGCAGTCGCCTAATCTGGCCATGGTTGCTGGCTTGCTGCCCAGCAGACGTCTCATCTGGCCATGGTTGCTCTCGACAGCCAGGAGAACTAAACAATCCCTGAGAACACCTCCACCGCCTACACACCAGAACCCCAGATCCATGAAATCGAGGCCACCAAAACTTGTCAAAGGCTGTCACCTGTTACAGGGGCCGTTTGTGGAGATTTTTTGTTTTTGGCCCTAAAGGGAGGAGCTGGGGTATCTTGGTAACGTGGACAGACCGCCCCTTGCAGGGGCGGGTTGAAGAGATTTTGCAAAAAAATAAGAGAGATCTGAGTCGTCGCCGATGTTCAGAGGATGACTAGATCAAAGCTAGAAAAAATGCATTTTTTTTAGCACTATATGGGGATCAGCCCTGAATATATATACACACACATATACGTGGAGGGCACTAGATCACTTTTAAGAAATCCAAAAAGTAGTGCGTTAGATAGTCTGGTGTATGGGTATCGACCATGGCTTCATCATCATTGGAACTTTTTGGACACATTGTCTGCTTTAGTACCAGGATTCCTCTACGAGCGAATCTACTGTTAGGCTGCTCATTTTCGATCAGCTCTATAGACAACTTTGGGAGAGCCTCTTGAACTTCTTTCATATGCTGGAAGAGCTGCTGGAATCTGCCCTTCTTGAACTTGGGTTGTTCTCCCACTGCCCAAATTACCTCTCGCCTGCTTGAAAAAATCCAAGTTCTGTTTTTGCCTTTTTTCCCCCCTTCCTAAACCATTTTATCGCCTCTCTTGTTTCCTGTTTTCTCCCCACGTCCACTGCCAACCATCGCGGTTCACCACCACAGGTGGCATTCTCCATGACTTCCACAAAATCTTAAATTCCATCAACATGAACTAAAATATGCAATTGGTTAAATTGGATCAAACTTGTAAGAGGTTGAAGGTTTGATATAAAAGTTAAACTTATACAAATATCCCGTCGCCACCACCAACCTGCGAACACAACCCCCCCCCCCTCCTTCTTCTCCCTCTGCCACCACCAATTTGCAAATCCCACCACGACCAACCTAAAAACCCACCGCTGCGATCAACCAAGTCCTCTCGCCACGACTATCATAACTAAACCCACCATTGCCCTATCGTCCTTCGTCCTGCCAAACCATCGACCCACCATCATTGGAGATTGAAGGAGGGAGGGAGAGACATATAGATAGATAGACAGACAAAGGGGGAAGGGAGGGACTGAATTTTGTACTGTTGCAAGTCTTAGGGTAAAGATTGATGCGTTTCTCTCTACCAATTGCCCAAAAAGGGGTTGTTGGTATGGTAGTTCACTTGTTCTATTTTCGCGAAATAAGGTTATTTGGGTAAATTTGAAGAGGAAGGGGAAGGGGGGGGGGGGGGGGGGACTGAAACTTAGTTGCACGAAGCGCGGGCGGGGGAGCATAAGCACCTAGAAGAACCTAAGGTTGGGGGCGGCTTGAATAACTAAATGCGTGAGGAGTATTTCATTTGTTTAATATATCTTTAATTACAGTGTACACACTTTTTTCCTTAAAAATAACATAAGCGACAGTGAAGTGTTACTTTTTACTCGTCACATCGTGGCTATAGGCTTCTTGCCTTTGCTACTAACAAAGGTAAAATTGGTCCTATTGCTGCTGTTTACTTCTCGAGACATTTCTTGGTAGCACATCTCCCATTTAATAGGGTTAGACGTGGGGCCAAAAATGTGTGTGTGTGTGTGTGAGAGAGAGAGAGAGAGAGAGAGAGCACATTGATTGACATGCTCTGTTCTCTCGATGAGGGTAGTCAACAACGGATAAGGAGGTTTTAAGGACTTGAAGGAAGAGTAAAACAAGAAATTCAGTTGAAAAGGGTTTGATTTTCAGGTACTCTCTCACTTATTCCATGCATCTGTATAAAGCCGATAGGTGGTTAGTAGTGCATTTAATTTTTTTTTTTGTGTGAAGTAAGGGTATTTGTGTAAATTTGCTCCCAGAAAAGGGGCGGTTTGGCGAACCAGAAAAGTGAAAAAGCCGATCTGGATCGTCCACGTCTCGACGTGGCCAGCTCTAGATCAGCTAGATAAAATGTGATTTATATAGCGTCATATCTAGATTGGCTATCTCCCTCTATATATATGCATATAATGTTTTTCACTCCTCTTTACTGTACATCGGTGAAGAGACAAATCCTTGAGTGTTGTTTTATTTCTAGTGTGCTGAATAAAGTTCGACCTTGTAAAAGCATCACTTCAAAACGAATTTGCAATGAGGGAAGATGTCCACAAGGCTTATATAGTTATTATTTCCCTCATCAGGAATTTATATCTTAGCACGCCCCTCACATGTGGCTAGACTTCTTTTGAATGGGCCAAACACGTGGATAAATTAAATTTGGGCAGTGGATATTTAACTGAATTGTTTGCTTGGCCTGGATTGACCCGCTCTCATACCATGTGAAAGAATCCAACATAAAATCAATTGGCAATGAGTGGAGATGCCAGCAAGGCTTATATATTGAAATAGTTATTTCCCCGATCTGGGATTTTTATCTCAACATATTGCTTAAATTTTTTCTCGAAAGACAGTATTCACCAAACCTGTCTCATTGTGCTTGTCGTTAACTTTCTTTTGAAAATATGCAATATAGAAATGAAGAGTAGACTGTGTCCCCATTGAGAATTTAATTTCTTCAGAAGTTATTTTTCCTTCTTTCCCGTTGACAACCTTATGTTACATGGACTCTTCAGAATGCATGAAGTACCCGTGTCGGACACTCAACACTTGGACATGGGTATGGGATATGTGTCCGACATATCTCATAGGATATGCTACTATGAACACTATCTTATAGTGTTTCCTTTTATTTCTTTGGCTTTGAGACAAGACAAATTCTCAACTAAAACCATGTGCGTCACATAAAACATCATTTTATCTGGGAATTAATTAATAAGTAATGCTAGATATAAATATTTTTCCGTGTCCCCGTGTCTTGTATTTTAAAAATTAGACGAGTCCAACACTTGGACCCGTATCCGACCCGGACACTTGTACCAATTTTATGTAACATAGACCTTATATAAGGTATAAATCCTTTTGGTGTAAGGCTTCCATATTGTTTGTTATTACTCCTGGTAACTTTGTTCTTGTATTTCACTCGTATACGTTCTAAGAGTTGATTGACTAGAAAAACATGGCAACCATTTGCTGCTATTGTATTGTTATGGAGCTAGGGAGCCTGGGCCAAAGAATTGATACCAACTGTGGAGCTTAAGTCAGTAGGTCTTGGGTCGTGGTGTATATCAACCCCTTAAAAGTATTTACTTTTTCCGATGTGGGATAGGCATCACCATTCACCACATGTTACCGTCATAAATGTCTTCCCAACATGTGCATCCTACATCATTAGCTACATGCTCCCCCTTGATTCTCTTCACCAAGCAATTCTCCCTAGAACCATTGCCATCAAAAATCCCAAACAATGCTGGTCAAAGTCGGGATAACACGAGAACCTGTTGGAAAGTAATAAAGCTCCCTCCACAGTAATTGTTTTTTTTTAAGGGTTGTAACCTTTCGTTTGAATTAAAAGGTTCTGACCTTTCTTTTCACCAAGCAATTCTCCCTAGAACCATTGCCATCAAAAATCCCAAACAATGCTGGTCAAAGTCGGGATAACACGAGAACCTGTTGGAAAGTAATAAAGCTCCCTCCACAGTAATTGTTTTTTTTTTAAGGGTTGTAACCTTTCGTTTGAATTAAAAGGTTCTGACCTTTCTTTTAATAGGTGTCTTTGCACCGTTTCCCTTAGTATAAATAAGTCATATTAGTAAAGTAAAGGTTTGCACAAGGGTTAGACAAATGGTAGATAGCTGTGAAGCACTGGTGTGGCATTTGGGGTGAAGCATCGGCACTGGGTGCGGGTGCGGCATGGGTGCGTGTCCGGTTTTATTGATTTATTTTTTTAATTTCTTAAATGTCGGGTGCGCATCCGACCTGTGACCACCGGCAACTACTGGCGAGGAATCTGAGAGGAGAGAGGAGACCGGAGAGGAGGAGGAGGAGAAGGAGAAGAAGAAGAAGGAGGAGAAGATCTCACCGGCAAACCAAGTGCAGCGCTGCGGAGTGTGGCGCTGTGGCTGGAAGAAGAACATTAGAAACCCTTTTATACCGATGTTATCGATGTGGCTGGAAGTTATTAGATAATGGTTGACTTTTGACTTTTGCTGTTGTATTTTTGTACCCACTTATTAACTTATGACTTAAATCAGCCCCAATACTTCACAGAAATAATAGTACAACACATACAAACTTCATATTGTTCAGTTATACAATTTTAATGTTTACAAAACAGCCCAAAATTAACAAACTATCACCAATATAGTTAAAAACTTCAAAATTCAAGAAGCAACCCATTAAACTCTACAAACTCTCACTACTGTAGTTGGTATATTTATGTTTTTTTACATATATCTAATACATATTAGGATTCAAATTGTTTAGAAATTTAATACTAAGTGTATATAGTTAAAAAAATATTTATAAAATCTGCCGTATTCCTGCCGCACCCGTATCCTAAAATGCCGTATCCGCGTATCCGCACCCGCACTCGTGTCCGTGCTTCATAGCTAGACAGAGTGAGAAAAAAAGTTGGAAAATAGGATAGAGAGTGACACATTGACACTAGAGATACTATACATGAATATATTTTCTATATCAAAGATCTGGGCAATTTGATGAGAAGGGTTCGAACGTCTTCCTATAGTCGTGCTATCAAAGGAAATGCCACTATGAGCCTATGGTTAGAAATCTTTGATCATTAGAACATGCAAGAAGGGAGATAACAGCGATTTAAATTCAGCGAATAAATAATTCGCGTCTCTCACAGGTCAGCGGTTCATTCCCTTTATTTGTTACTTTCATATATACTTGAGAATTAGTATTCACTTATTTTCTAAATCTAGTTTGATGATTTTGCATGATAATGTGTAAAGTGATTTTTGCTAAATATATCTGGTCATATAAATACTAATATTTTCCAATAAGACACCACATGCAAATGTGTTTTCAAGAAGCAGAAACACCAGCGAGGTGGAATATTGCAACAGTCAACACGAAAGGCTTGGAGAGTACATGACCAGGTTGTCACCATGGGCTCTGATACCGTTTGTTAGGGTGCTAGGGAGCCTGGGCCAAAGAATTATTCCCCCCCTTGGAGCCCAACTTGACCTAAAAGCTTAAGCCAAAGAGGTCTTCTGTCCTCGGTGTATATCATCCCCTAAAAGTTATTTACTCTTTTTGACTTGGGATGGGTATCGCCACATATTATCTTAACAATATGGATTGCTGACAGTAGGTTATTAGCTAGTATGTTTAAATGCAACTCATAGTTAGGCTCCTATTCTCTGTGTATGCGTGTGCAGGCTGCATCTCGTTATGAACATTTTCAGGGCTACTCATTTCAATACATGATGTTATTTACAAGATGTGATTGTTTTCTGCTAAATCTTTTAGGACTTGGAAGAATTAATGACGGAGGTTCATGAGGCTAGACGCATCAGAATGTTGCATCAGCCAAGCAAGGTACTTGCGATTTTTTTTGTTTCGATCTCCAACTTCTGTCCAATTTAAATTGGAATAAGGTTTTACTTCCATTTTCAAGGTAGAAACATGCCTGTGTTCTAACTTCATTTTTTTAAAGACACAAAAACAAACTAAAATTATATATAAAAACCTTGAACAGATAATATGGTGACTCATTAGTGACCCAAGATTATCAGGCTTTGTTTGTTTTTATCCATAGAAGTACCTAATCTGGGATTACATATGGCATAAATAGTTCCATACCAAGGCAACAGCTTGAGTATCTTATTAGTTATTTGCATGAGGCTTTTCTGCAGATCTTTTATGGCAGAACCAATATAAAGAGGGTGGGGTTCCAAACCTCTCTCTAGAAGCTGTTCTAGTTTTTATTATATCGAGCAGGTGTGAACACTTATCTTTACCGATAGAGATAAAAAAAAAGGGCATTTAGTTTTTTCCCTTTCGTAATATAGGAGAGGGGCGGTTCGCTTGAGTTGCTGTTGCTCAACTGCCCCTTTAGAGCCATGCTAATTACGCACTGTGAAACCTCCAAAATCCGGGAGGTGGTTTCAGATTGTTACAAGTGTTGATAAAGATCTTGAGCTTACCTACTTGGCTTGGCTTGGCTTGGCTTATCCTTTACGGTGAGGCTGGTGGCGCTGTGGTTTCGAGTTGTTATACAACATCTGGTTTTTATGCCTTTAGCTGTGAAGAAACCAAAGCAATGATTCCCTTCAAGTAACATGGTGAGAAATATTTCGAGCAACTCGTATATTAAGGTTTAAAGGACGGATAGGTAATGGTTTTGAGTAGGCATGGAATAGGTAGTATGTTGCCTGGCTTGGAGGTATTTTGTAGAAAGGAAAGTGGAATATCTTGGTAGTAACTATTTTGAGACATTCAATATTTATCGGAAGGCTTATAGGAATTTAAAAGGGTAAACATTACCAGGTAAAATTTGGTGTTGATACCTAAGTGTTCGAAGTTACCTTTGTTTTCTGAGAAGGAAGAAGATGAAAAACTTAGGAATTATATAGATAGCTATAGGTATTTAGTGGTTTACTAATTGCCAATTGCTGAATGTTTAACCCCAACTATATCTTTCATGCTTAACACCCTGCTCATCTGCAAGTCACCCAATTTTGGCGGGAGACAAAATTAAGGTTCACAAACACAATAGAGGGCAGACCATATTGGACAGATGCTATTTGGGAGACTTGACCTTGTAAAACCAGATGTCAGATACCTTCTTTAAGTAACAACTAGCACCAAATGCTTTAATAAGCTGATTGAGAAGGAGCCAAACCATGCATAAAATGCTGAAAAAGGTTCTAAGAAGTGAGTTCACTCGGATCCCTCAGAATTGCCTAACATAGGCTCTCTCTTTGGGAGTGTCTCGCTTCGAGCCATTTTAAGATATGGAGCAAATATAGTGTTATATATAAGTGTCCTACTCTGGCAAAGTTCAACCAGCATCGTTGTTCATTTTTATTGTTAGACAATCCTGCATCATCAACATATTTCTTGATCTGAAGTATCTAGGCTTCGCTTCAAAAGTTAATCTGGGTTTTTTTTCAATGTTTCGTTGTGATCAAAATGTATTTTATTTCTCTGCGCAAATTGATTTAAGCTTGCGACCCTTATATTCTTGGTTTTAATTGCCTAGAGAAATAATGGACCATTAATTTATAGGTTATGGACATGGAACATGAGCTTCAAGCATTAAGGATTCAGCTATCTGAAAAGTCTAAGCATTCGCTTCTGCTCCAGAAAGAGGTTTTACAGTTTTTTCTCTATGTTTTCAAATCTATATCTTGTTTCATGTACCAGCTACTGATGGCTCTTTTATTCTTCTTACCCGGACATCACCACAACGGCTTTTGATGGATTAGTCAGATACTGCAGTAGTTCTTCCCATATGTTTGTATTTTCTCTGTGTTCTTTGGTTTCTTGAAGTTCGGAATTTGAAGGCTGTTTAAGATCCTAAAAGTAAGCAAGCACACATTGCAGTTGATATTCCAACTGGGTAAATGTCAGCCCTTGAATTTGGGGAAACGTTAATTACAAATATCGAAAGCCAGAGATAACCTCAATGCACAATAATATTCTCCCAAATCGGGTACTCAGCGAACCTTACTACAAACTCCAAAATAAAAGTAAATGCAAAAGCGGTCACAATGAACATATGTAATCTCAAATCAACACCACCCTAATTTAGCAACACTTTTTCCCCGGATCTGTCGCGTGTGTGGGCGGGGCGGAAGGAATTCAAAACAAATCTATACCAAAGTATTCATAGCCTATTATACGTACAAAAATATTACTAGTTCTTAGTCACACTGCTAGACCCAGAATCAAGTCCCCTCCACTATTCATCTGAAAGGGAAACAATAAGGTAATGAGCCAATTTCCCAGTAAGGTCGCTCAAAAGGACCAGCTATAACAGATATAAAATGTCAGTGTAATCAAATTGCAGACATAGTTTTTCAATAGAGACGGATACATGGCAGTTACTGATTGACAAAGCGAATTGCAGTACAGAGACAGACACTAGAGGAGCCATTTAGAGAGAAATTACACATGTCATTATAGACACGTTTGACAAGATTCTGAAATAAGATTATGATCTTTGGCTCATCCCTCTTACCTAGTACGTTTCAAATCCACATCGGTACGTCGGAAATAGAAATGTCACGTACATGCGGCATGACTCACAAGGATTCATATTTACGTGTATCGAATAAATAGACCAGACACCAACAGGTTGCCGAGACAATGTTCATCAATGAACCGCACTCATCAGCATCCTATGGCTCACGCGCACATGCATGACCTCATTCGACCTACGCCGATGAGTGCCACTCGAGTCTCGTACAAAGTCTTAAGCGGATGCAAGTAAATGGACGTACGTCTTATCTATCTTAGGACATAGTCAACTGCGTGTGAGTTTACAGTTTGCTAAAACGTGTTAGATTAGAATACATAAGAAACAAAGTGACAGATTCAATCTGCTAAAGAAAGTGAAAGGATAAATCTGAATCCAATGAGACTTAAACATCCAATATCTGAAATAATGATTTGGGAAAGAGACTAATGAAAAAAGAATCTCACAGTACGGATAACCGTGAACAAGATAAACTACTAATTTCTATAACTTTCCTACGTGGCTAATGCAGAGAATGCAAAGATAACTACCAGCCTGGATGTGTAACAAAAGGCAAAGGAAAAGAATGGAACGTGCACTAGTAGAAACATAACGGTTTCTTTCATGCATGGTAGTCTGGATGTATAAGAAAAATGAGTAATAATGTCAAAACCGGAAAGAGACTACTAACCAAGAATCTGTGCCAATTTAATAGTTGTACGCTAATGAGACTACCTATTCTGAAACTGTGCTAAACCAGAGGATATGGCCAGGAGATGAGGTATAAAAACAGGAATAGTTGCTAATAAATGAACGAAACATAAGCGATTGAGTCCCAAATATTCGGATTTTAAGAAGTAAACCCTTACTTTAGATTGCAGAATGTTCTAAGTGGCAATGTGATACTTATTCTCCCAAACCAAAATCTTAGAAGCGCTAACAAGTTTATCACCAAAATCAGGTTTCAGTAATTCCCAGATCAGAACCTTGTTTCTTTTACTTTCTTCTCAGTTCATAGAACATGAATATAACCTGCTAATTTTCCTTGCGTTCGATTGTTCACCAAATGTACAGATTGCTTCCTAAGCTTCTGCGTGAGGTTTAGAGTTCTGTTCTCTGACCTAGTTTCCCCCCATAAGCACACATGAGCAGAAATATACATACAGACCCTTTCGAGCACATAAAGCATCCAGTTTATATAAACAGAAAAAACACCAAATGCTTCCCTATGACCTTTTGAATTTGCAAAACCGGTCTAAATAGACCCAACACTAAAGAACTCTGAACTAAGAACTTTTTTTTCAACAAAACTTTTAGGATATTTGACTAATCTTATCCTTAGTGTGTCCTCTTAGATATTGAGTTCCTTGGATGATTTGAAACATGGTTTGAGACCTTAAAGAAGTGGATTGGTCAGCTAAAACATAGGATTTTTTTGAGTTTGAAAAGCCTACATAAAGCTTTACAGAACCAGTGGCCTTCTTCTGTATTGAGCAGATATAATATTGGTTGGCAGCTGGTCATGAGAAATTGGTTGGGGATGGTTGGTATGTGTCGGTTTTAAGGAGTTCAAATTTCCTTGAGGCGATCACACCTCATCTAGTCTGACAAGTGACACCTGCATTAGAAGTTGCTCCTGCTTTTTTGAAGTAAACCACTTAATATTATGTAAATAGTCCAAATAGCATTTATATTTTACCTGTTTAAGGTTCTCAGGTGGATTAGCAAATTTGTGCAACAAGTATCGCTTATCCACCTAAAACATTTAGAAACGAATACACTGTAACACTTGACTACTTGAGTATACATAGCAATCATTTTATATCCATTGGAGGTAGTTGACTGTGGGTTGTTGGTGGAGGTGCTAGGCTGAAATGGTGGTGGGGCAATGGCCGATGTGCTGAAATGGTGGTTGGTGGGCAATGCGGGATGGTTGACGTGGTAGTGAATGGGGTGATGGCTTCAGTGGTGGTAAGTGGGGCTGTTGGATGTGGGTTCAGTCATATTGTGGAGGCTGCTTTTGGTGGTGGTCGGGGGTGGGGTGGGTAGGTGGGATGGTGGTGCATTGAACATTCGTTGAGGACCGGGTAGATTAGGGTGATGGTGTAGTCTTGGTGGTGGTGGAATCCTGTTATTCGTATTCAGGTGGTGATGATCTTGGTGGGGGTAGTTATGGGTGGTGATGGACTTGGTGGGGGTGGTCACGGATGGTGATGGGCATGGTTGGTGGTGAATGATAAGTTACATTTTATGGGTGATTTTTCAGTCTTACCCCCAGCCTTTGATCAAATAGGACCCTTTAATATTTTCAGTTCATTACTTTTAATAAGACACGATATTTTACCATAGGGACTTGGTAGGTACTAAAAAGAGAAAAGGGACCAAGTAGGTTACAAGTGCAAAGATCAAAATGAAGTGGGCTGATTCACAGTGCAAATACATAAGTGCAGAAAAGTTTGAGACTATTTTTGAATTCGAAGAAGTGAAATTTTGGGAAAACTCAAAAGTACATTGTTGTAGTAGAAGGTCTGAGTTTTTCAAAAGTGCAAGAAAAGGATAGTGAATGTAAATTAGGTTGGAGAGTTATTGGATTACAGTCACATAGACTGACACGTCGTGGGTTGTGTTACTATTGGAAGTCCATTTTAAGTTTTGTCCCTTTGGGGTGTTGATAAAATGGAGGGGTTGGAAAAGGAAAAACACGATATCTGTAAATGAGCACTTGATTGTTGAAGTAGTGCTACTTTGCTAGTCTTGGCACAAGCTGAACAGAATTTGATTGTTTAAAGAAACTTATTTTCCAGTTCTTTTTCATTTGTCACAGAGAATATATTAAGAAAGAAACGTTAGCAATATCCGGTAAGTTTAACAAAGAAGTAAGAGAACCACTCCCGGACACACATATCCAGGAACAAGAGTATCTTAAAAGGACTCGCTTCATGTTTAAAACAGAACAAGATGTGCTTTCAAAATGGCTCTCATACCTTTCCAACTGGAGAGGCCACCAGAGGCATAAGGGGACAGTATTCCAACAGGCATGCCATGAATTCTTTGGACATCCTTGAGGCCAGCAATGAGGAAAATCAGTGACAGATCTTAGCAACCCAGTTTTACCCAATAATCGAAAAAATAGAAGACCAAACCTCTTGAGCAAAACACAATGTTGCAAAATGTGATTTACGGATTCCTCTGCAGACAAGCACGTGAGACAACCATTAACAAGTATTCTCTTCCTTTTCCTCAGATTGTGAGGAATTAGAATTATTTCCAAGCAAGCAGACCAAATAAAAAGCCACCTTTGGAGGTGCTTTTGTTTTCCAAATAGCCATCCAAGGAAAAGCACCATAGAGTCCCCTACCAGAGAGAAATAATAGCATGACCTGACGTCAAAATGCCGATTCTCTCAGCATTGTTCGATATAAATCTGCTCCAGCAGACTCCAAGGTAGTTTTGTGAAAGGAAGAAAGTAAGACTAGTTCAGATAAAAAGTATATAAAGAAAGAATATTGAAGCTCAGCATCGAGTCACCATTTTCAGGTTATCCTTTGTTGTCTAAATTAGCCATGAGATAAGATGATACTTGTCTCACATTGATCTTTTAAGTTTCTCAAATTTTGCAAGGATTATAGGATAAATTTGCTACTTTACTATGGCCTTCTGGGTTTATCATAACTAGTTACTGGTTTACCAGCTAATTGATCCAATTAATAATAACAGCAGTTTGTAGCTTGTTAATCAACAATGCACAAGTGCAAAACATAACTGGTGGTTGAATAGATGGTAGTGAGGGCTCCTTCTAATGGGATTAACATCTGTCAGAGGTTGGTGGTAGTAAAGGTATGGTTTTCTACCAGAAGATGACGAACCAAGAATTTGAAACACCAAATATGGGATGTTATTGTCTTCTTGTAGTACAAAGCTTGTTAGTTTTGAGTTGGAAGATTATCTAGATGTAGTAAGTATATCATGGGTTTTTGGACTGCAAATCTTATTGAGGGGGTTTTTCTGATCTCCTTTCCATAAATAAAAAGAGTGCTTTCCTATCTTCATTCATCATATTTACTAGCCATTTTTTTTTGTATCTTCCAGGAATGTCATTATGGTTTGCCTTGATAGTGCTGATAATTTATAAGAAAATCGGAGTATGATTTAATTTGTGACTAAAATCTTGTGCTCTGCTATCCCTCGATCTTTCAGCTAGCAGTAAGCAAGAGGATTGAGGATAATACACCTACTCTGTATGAACTAGATGGTTTTGAAGCTTTGGGTTCATATTTACAAATCCAACCTGGATCTGATAGAGTTCCAGAACTTTCAATGTGTTCAATTCAGTGGTATCGCTCAACATCTGAAGGTGGTAAAATGGAGCTTATTTCAGGTACAAATAGGGTCAAATGCTTGCATGCCAGCATATTAATTTATGGGGAATCTGTCTAAATCGAGTATTTTCATAAGAGAATCTGGCAACATGTCCATATAGAGAAGTTTTTTTCTACAATAACATCCAGTCATGTCAGATGAAAATTTATTAAGTCCAAAATCCAAACAATCATGTATTCCCACCCCCCCCCCCCCCCCCCTTCCTCTCTCTCTACACAATCCCAAGCACACCAGAAGACAGAAGGAGAGGAAAATGGAAGAAGTAATACCGAGAAAAAATTGTTAGTATGATTTATGTTTCCTGACTTTGTTGAGCTTGTAAAGAATATTGCCAATGATTAAGTTTAGTTAGCTATTTGCACATATCCACTTGTGCCAAGCAATTAAAGAACCTTGAGCGTTTGGCTGTACAGATTGGCATTTACTTTTTGATTTATTTATTCGTTATGAGCTATCTCAGCTACCAGAGACAATGTATTTCTACTTAAGAATAGCCCGAGACCAACATCACTTTTAAATATATCTCACTGAGTTTGTAATGGAAAGAAGCCTCATGCAATTGCACTCACGTGTAGCGTGGTAATGGGCAAAAAAGGTCCAACTACATTTAAAACACTAAAGAAACTCTGGATGTGACCAACCATGACTTCTGCTGCTCCACTACTCCCATGCTTTGTGCAACTACAACGGTGACATTATGCTATTTTCAGAAGCCCCGTGTTTTTCTGAATGGGCTAATACCTGAGAGAATCTTATGACACGTATAAAGACCTGAAATCAAATATGATGGGCTAGGACTTTTATTTCTGTGGTTGGCAAGATAGGTTACAGTCTAGGAGTAGTATATCTTAGCGGCTGATTAAGGGCACTGTGAGCCGTAGAGCGACATGTAGTATCTTAAATTTTTTGAATTTTTGTGCTGCTAGGTGTAGAAGATTTTTCTACTTGCTTGATTTGTTACATGGTTTCTTTCAATTCGTTTGGCTTTGAGATTACACAAGTTCTCAATTAAAACCATGTGCATAACATGAAACACCATTTTACCTTAGAATTAACTGAAAAGTAATTATGGATACAAATATGTTGTTGTGTCCTAGTGTCTTGTATTTTAAAAAATAGACAAATCTGAATCTTGGACACGTATCCAACCCGGACACTCATACTGAGTCCGTGTAACATAGCTTGCTCATATTACATGGTTAGGGGGAAGTAGTTTGAGTCTAGCAAAAAGTGGGAAAAGAGCGCAGCGCTCTAAGCTGCATATTCTAACATTGTTTTATCCTCATTTTTCGGAGCTTGGACTTTTTAGGCTATTCTAACTTCTACATTACTTATGTTGTATCTATTCCTTAAATTTATCAAGTTCCGGTTATGTCAGGGGCCACGAAATCTGTTTATGCTCCTGAGCCATTTGATGTTGGTCAAGTCCTGCAAGCAGATATCATTCTATTTGACCAGCGAATAACCCTGACGACCACTGGTCCTATTGATCCAGGTTTGGTCTTCGTCTTCTTCCTGTCTGTGATATTTGGGTATTTAAGCTATCAAACCCTCTATATAATACCATTTTAAAATAATAGTGTCAAGTTGCAATCCATATCTTCTTTATACTAAATAACTGATGTAATTATATAAACAGCTGCAGGACTAGGGAACTATGTGGAAGCATTGGTGCAAAGGCATGACATTGAGTTCAATGTATGTTAGCTTAACTATACAAAAAATTCTCAGGAATTAACTGTTCTGCCCTGAATTTAGATTCTAGCTCTTATGTTTAAAGTTTGTGGAGGACAAGCATTTAGCGAAACAACAAGATTGTGCACAGATGCAATTGTCACAATAGCCTCTCTGCAGCAGTGGGGTAAGGCTGCATTCATCAGCTCACTAGCCTCGTGAGCTGGGTCTTCCTAGGGCTTACAAGTTTCTGGATGTGTCTAATATGTGATGTTTACTGCTGTCAGTGTTAAGAAAAGGTAATCTCATGTTGCCCTTGTATTCGAGTATTCATGGCTGGCCACCGATCCAGTTCATTACATAAGCTCTTTAATACTGCAGTAAAGAAGTCTGTGTAATCTTGGTTCGATGAACTGCAAAACAGAAAAACACACCTGTTACCTTTACAGAAGCCATACACGCATAAAAGAGTTAAGTCCAACTGCCTATAGCCCTACAAGCTTGGATGTGCCTGCAATTCTAAGCATAATTAAGTCAAATGCTAGACCTTGCATGGTACATTTGTTCCGAATAGTAAACAGAGTTGACGTTCTTCTATGTAAAATTAAGTACCTTGCAAGCAAAGGTTAAGAATGACGTTTATGATTTGTGAAGATCCTTAAGTAACAGTCCTTAGGTGCTCTATACAAGACAATATATTGACACTGCTGATGAAACCCAGTCATACCAGTCCTTACACTTTTCGTCGTGTGTGATTGAAGGGAAGTGTCAATTCTGTAACAATTATAAAGTATCTGTAACAGGAAGAACTGGAAATCCTAGCTTTGTTTCTTTAATTGTCAGCCTGCTTGCTTCTTCTTTTACTTTCCTTCAACACACTACCGAGAAAAAACCAAGGCTCTCCCCTCAACAGTCGGTTTCTTTAATTGATAAGGTATTGTTTGACTATCCGAATAAATATTGGCCGTAAATAAGAATTAACAACCCATACTTGCCCCACAATCTGCTTTATGGTATTACACGAACATGACAATGTATAAAACGAGACAGAAAAGAAAACTAACCAATTGCTTGGCTGATCTAGCAGGATTCGGCTATAATGGTCTGAGCTTTCTCCTTAGATTTCCCTCCTATGACCTTGCAGGACCCTAAAGAGTGGACTCCAATCTTGCCTCTCAAAACCGTAGCTTTAACAACAATTTTTTCAGAGAGGGAGAGACGGTGGGAGGGAGATATTCAAATTACTTTATGATTTACTAAATAAAACGTGATTAGGCCTAGTATTTATATTACTAGGTCTAATCTTTGGTCTCCTAATCTGGTCACAATTAAGGCAAGGAGGGGGGATCCTTAAGGGTTTCTTTTTCTAGCTACAATGGAATTCTAGAATCATTAGGTTATCTCGTAAACTTATCCAAAACATATTAATTATAGTTAACACCTCTAAATAACCGTAATTGCGCTATAGTCCAGGATATATGGTACTATTTATCTGCGAAATTTCCCTCAAAAAGATATTCATCAATGTCTCAAAATCAATTTACTGTAGTTTTGAGACGTTCATAACGTCGATCATCAAGTGATTTATAACATTAAATCAACCATCTAGTAATATACCTTACTCAAAGACTTGGCCAAGTTTCATGATCAACAATCAATTAACTTAAGAAGATATTATATTCTCAAAAGAGAACGTATAACTTCATGACAATAAATAGTGGTCTCAACATCCCCAACACACATTACCCAATAGCTGAGGTATTGATCATTATAAAATAATCGCAGAATTACGGAATTTAACATACTTGTATTATCATGAAAAATGTTTTATCCGATGGTGCCACTATAAAATATCATTCTGATTGATCCCGTTAGATGCATTATAATAATGCACTGGTACTTGAAGTCTTTACTTCCATGGTCAAGATAAACCATCTCATTAAGCACTACAACCTACTACTACTAGGTAAATTTTCTAAATTCGTCTAAGGTTGTGAACATAGACATAGTTATTTTGTTATATGTATCACATGGTTTTTATGTTCCGTGTATAAGTATCTTTATTCACATTAATCATTTTAAAAATAGTATAGACATAAAATACACGACCAAGTAATGAAACGTGCAGCATTATTAAGTCCAGAAATAACGTCAATCGAATAACAAGGTTTTTAAGGCAAAACCCAACACCTTCAACTCACTATCAAGAAAAATCAAGGATCTCTCCTCAACACTCGATTTCTTTACTTGAAAAGGTACTGCTGCACACCAGTAAACCCTTTTGGTCTTTCTACAGTGTGTTATGCACCTAAGAATTTAGAACTCAAAATACGCCGTATAAAACAAAAAGAATAAGATGGAAGTCTTCAAATATCACTGCAACTTCTACATCTCAAAACTGAAATAATAAACCCGGATAGATGTAGGTGGGAACTGAGAGCCATGTGGCTTGGAAATCAGCCAAAAAAAGTACAGGGCTAATTCAACTTACCTCCCAGTATCTGATTTTGTCCATGTACACCGGATTTGCCCATTACATGCTGGTAGGCGCCAATATAGCGTGCTAGCTTGGTGCCACTTTTATATGTTATTTTTATTTTTTGCAAATTGAACAATTTCAAATTAGCTGTTTATTCCTGAATTTCCTCACTATAATGCCTGTATTCTTAGTGTTGCTTTACTTCTATTGTTATAAGCATAGTATTTGGAGTAATCTTAGGTTCCTCCGCAGGTAATTATAGCCCAAATGAACGGGATAGATTATCCATCACAATCTATCCATGTACTTCATGTGGGAAAGATGAGGATGAAGCTTCGTAAAGGAAACACGACTGTGGCTAAGGAATACTATTCCACATCAATGCAGGTACGCCGTGGTCCCTGCTACAATTTTCTCTGTAACTGTGGATGTTTTCCAATGGAATAGGTTAATTTGGTTGAATTGTAATAAGAATGGTTGTCCCCCGTCATTGATAGCAGAAACAACTCGATTTTTTCTGCTCACCTTCGCTCTAGAGTGATGACTGCTGAATAAAACTATTTTCATGAAGCACCAAAGTTCTTTTGTTTCGTCTTGGGGTTTTCATTTTTGTTTTCTGTGTTGGGCCTCCATTATTTAACAACTAATTACGAATGTAATCATGAAGTCTTTCATGTCTTTGCGTACCTATCCAAGAATAAAGACAAAATGTGACTTTGTTCGCTCTAAATGCAGCTGTGTGGAGTTAGAGGTGGTGGTAATGCTGCAGCTCAGGCCTCATTTTGGCAAGTAAAACTGGGTCTTTCCTTTGTATTAGCATTTGAGTCACAAAGAGAGAGAAATGCAGCCATTATGCTTGCACGAAGGTTTGCATACGACTGTAATGTAAGTCTCAAATCTCTATTTTAATAAGCGACGCATAATTACTATCCATCTAATATTCCTACTTCAATATTTTCTCCAGTTTCATATGTTGAGTCCCCTCTTTTACTGTAAAAATGATCCTTAACGAATTTGGGACCTAAGTTAACAGTTCTATATTCAAGTCATAGGAGAGCTGTACATTACGGGCATTTCTATTGCACATGCTAATCTAGTTTTAAAAACTGAACTCAAACTTTTGAACACCTCAAAGATTGTAGAGGGACTTATTTTGAACGGAGCATATACGTTTTCATTGGTAATTATAAAGAATGAAATTTAAAATGCTTGATATGCCAGATTATGCTTGCTGGGCCAGATGACAGAGCTTCTCTAGGCGCTTGACTTCTGTTACCTGTTCTCTCCATGCAAAATGTAATTAAAGCAATCTTTTATGTAATGTATATGTGCAAGCTTGTTAGAGTAGAATATGTCGTTGCTGCGTTTTTGGTTGATATCAATTCCTGTAACACCCCTACAATTTTTTTCTTTTTCTTTTTTTCCTCTTTTCCAACACCAAGGCATCCTTTTATTTGCCGCTTATCTGATTGTAACAAGTTTCATGTTTGTAACTGAAGCATTTATCTACAGTCTTATAATCCCAAAAGCATGTGGGTTTGTGATTAATAACTAATGCCTGATTGATGGTTGCTTTTTAGACGCATTGCTGAACTATATCTGTGAAAGTATGTGTTGTTCATTGATACATGGACATTCTATCACAAACTCTCCTGGCCTTTGTGCACCACATGTTCATGAGAGGAGCTTAAACAGTTATCTGGTTTAGGTAAGCATAGCCCTAAACAATATGAATTCGGCTCGGCTCTGCCCGTGACTGAGGGACTACATTCCACCTGCCAAATATGCTTCTTAAAGTGGCTCTCGTTACAGAGTGCATATGCTGCCTACTAGGTTTTCTTTCCCAAGTAGTGGTGACAGTAAGTGTGTGACTTGGCTATGTTGTGGATACCAAAATTGGACATGATATGCTCTGGTGATGCTTTTGGCTGCTGAATGCATGGCTTATCGCTCACTGTTCAAAAGGGGGGTTGTTAACAAGGTCTATTGGTCAGTTTCCATTTGTGGTGGGGGTCGATTGCCTAGTTTGGGTTAGAATCGTGTACACGAGGTGGTCTGCTCTGGTGGGGGAAGATAGTGTTCTTTTTGGCAATATTTATCTTTGTCAAAGTGGTTTCTTGACATGGAATGTTGTTGGATACTATATTCAAAGGGTAAGGCAAAATTATAAGGAAAAACAACCTTAACAAATACGATTACCCACCTATAAATTTACTTTATACGATATGTTACCTGTAAGTTTAGTTTGTATGATTTTTTTTGGTAATAAGAGAATTGCATTGAAAAGATAAACGGAAACATGAGAGTTTGATCTTATGATCTTACAGATAAGACAGAGAGTTTTGACCTTATGGTCTTACAGATAAAAACAACCGACAAAGTAACAAAAGGTCGGTAAAAACTACCCACTACAGAATTTCATCAACTATGTAACCCAAATTAGCTACATAAATTGTCAAGTACTCAATCCTGATAGACAGCCATGCGTGCTTGACAAGCAAAAAGAGTTAAAGATCGTGCTTCTTTCAAGAGCTGTGAGTCCGCCCTGTCAATGTTATAATGATGAAATTCAGTCACAATACGGCAAAAGTAAAAAATAATAGGAGCCACCGTATCAATGATATCTTCAGATCCCGATATCTGGTTCAAAAGAAAATTAGATGTCGTCAATACACATATATGAAAGAATTTCTTTTTTAAAGCCCAAGTAGATGCAAGTAATAGTCCATGTGATAAATCAGTATATATGTCTGACGATGCAGTGGAAAAAGCTGCAGATCCACATCGTGTGTTATTAAGGTAGCAAGATAAGCATATTCCGACCCGCAACCGTTGTGGGTCAAAATGTGTTTGAAAGACCATCTTGAAATGAATAGGTGCTATGCAAGGACAAGGTGTTGGTCCTGTATGAATAGAAAGGCTTTGCGTAGCTGAACGAGATCTAAGTCCCTAACTTGGTGTGCAATTTGGTTGGGGTAAATTTCTAGGTGAGTTTGGTAATTTTTTTTGAGTATGTGGAAATGGAGTTGGTAAGATTAAGTATTTGGTGTATTACAGCCATGGGGGAGAAAGGAATTTGTCTAAATACTAGGTTATTTCTGTGTAACCAGATAGACCATATGGTAACAAAAAAGTAAAGGAGTGTGTGCCAGTTCAGAGAATGAGCCGATGTACGGGCAATCCAAGCGATGAGCCATTCCTCGAAGGTATTACCAACATCCTCCACCCGAATACGAAGTGGTATTCCAAACCAAATTGGTCAAATCGAGGGGCATGTGAGGAAAATATGTTGCGTAGTCTCAGGACGATCGCTGCACAAAGGACAAAGATTAGTCCGAAGTATGTTACGCTTATAAAGATTAGAGGCAAGTGGGAGCCGATCCCAGAGGATTTGCCAGATAAGGAAATTAATTTTTAGCGGCAAGTTGAGCTTCCATAGATTCATCCAAATGACAGTGTGGTACGGAGGTGGCTGTGAAGGAGGGTGTGAAAGCCGATTTAAGTCATCCAATCTTCGGCGATATAACATTTGGTAAGCTGATGCTACGGAGAAGTTCCCATCCATGGTGTGTCCCCATACTAATTGATCCTTGAAGTCAGAGGTCGCAATATGGATGGCCTGAATGCGATGGCCAGTCTCAGGCAGAAAGAGCCTACTAATCTTATCCTGATCCCAAGCACCATTTTGAATAAGATCACACACATGTTGACACGGCTGGTAATTTGACGTTTGATTTATTGGGGTCACCCTGGGCATGTTGGGGACCCTATTACGTCCAATCAGGATACTTTTTCATGCCCTAGAAGAGTTGCCAGCAGAAGGAGCATTTAGAAAATCATGTCCCACGCAATACTTTCCTCGAAATACTTTAGCAATTAAGGTATCTGGGTATACCCAGATTCTCCAGGCGACTTTGGCGAGCAAATCATAATTTAACAGCCGCATATTCTTGAAATCCAGCCCCCCGAAGTCTCGGGGTCCACACAAGGCATACCAATTTACCCAGTGTACCCCATTGTAATTTTCCTTGCCCGACCACCAGAAGTTTCCCAGTATCGAATCAATTTGGCTACAGACATTATTTGGGAAGCTGCATACTTGCATGTGGTAAATAAGGAGGGAATTTAAAACATATTTAATGAGGGTTGCTCGTCCAGCTCTATTAAAAAACAACCCCTTCTAGGAAGCGCAACGATTTCTAATTCTATCCACCAAGTCCACGACGAATTCTTTCTTTTTGGTGATGATATCCAGATTTCCTCCCAGATACTTGCCAAAATCCTGTGCCAAGGAGAAGCCCAGTTCCCGCCGAATTTTTAAATGCATTGCTAGACTAGTGTTTGGGCTCAAAGATATGGCCGATTTCTTCATATTGATTTGTTGTCCTGATTCTTCACAGTATCGTTTTAATATATCCTTGATAGAAGATATAGATCGGTCTGTGATCTTGGTGAATATCATGGCATCATCAGCGAAGAAGAGGTGATTAATTTCAGGGCTCCGGTGTCCCGCTTTTATACCAGGCACTAGCTTTGAATGTTGAGCATTTTCTAAAGTAGCTGAAAGGGCTTCGGTACAGAGAATAAAAAGATACGGAGAGATCGGATCCCCTTGTCTGAGTCTGCAATTCGGTTGGAATCGAGGGGAGGCCGATCCGTTAATGAATATTTCATACGAGACTGTAGAGACGCAGCTCATGATGAGTTTGGTGAGATGAGCCGGAAACAACATCTTTTGTAGGACAGTCTCCAAAAACCGCCAGCTTATTCCGTCATAGGCCTTACTCATGTCCATTTTAATGGCGCCAAGTCCCACTTTTGCCTTAGATGTCCCTCTGATTTTGTTCGTCAATTCTTGGGCGATAAGGATATTATCGACAATGTGACGGTTTGCAACAAAAGCATTTTGGTAAGGAGAGACAAGATCGTTTAGGACACCTTTTAACCGGTTAGCAATGGTTTTTGAAATAATCTTGTAAATGGTGTTGCAAAGGCTAATCGGGCGGAAGTCGCCAGGAGTCCTCGGGTCCTTGCATTTCGGGATCATCACGATAAAGGCTTTATTCGTTACTTTGAGCGTTTGACCAGATTGTAAGAAGGACAGGACTGCTGCCGTGATTGGTCTTTCCATAAAATCCCAACATTGCTGGTATACAATAGTAGGGATTCCGTCTGGTCCCGGAGCTTTGATAGGCTTCATTTGAAAGAATGCTTCTCTAATTTCCTTGGCCGTGAACGATCTCGCAAGAAAATTCTGTTGTGATTCAGATAATTGTCTAGATATACCCTCCACCAAAGATTCATTTGGGTTGAAACCCAAGCTTGTGGCTGGAGGCTCAAAAATCTTTTTGAAGTAAGAAAGAAAGCATTGAGCGATATGAGTCTGTGACTTATGGATGACGTCATGCTCATCAGTAATGGAAGAGATACGATTCTGGTTTCGCCGAATAAGAATAGAGGTATGAAAAAATTTGTTGTTGCTGTCACTAAATTGGAGCCACTTCAGTTTAGCTTTCTGTGCCCAAAACATTTCTTCACACTCCATTAACCAATCTAACTTTCGCCGGGCATGTTGTTCACAACGTTGGGACTCCACACAAGGAAGGCGAGATTGGTAATGTATGATATGAGCCATATTGTCTTTAATCCGGGTTTCCAAATGACCAGAGCATTCTTTATTCCAAATGGCCATATTTCTCATCATCAAGGAACCCCAAGTAGCGATTTTGTATAAGGGGGATCCATGCACTAGATTTTGCCAGGCATTAAAAATGACTACTTTACTCATAGGGTGTTTTAACCACATAGCTTCAAACCTTTTTGGCCGATATCCTATAGACAGGAAGGGTTTTGTATCAAGGAGTATTAGGGCGTGGTCAGAAGATTGGATGCCAAGATTTGTTAAGGTAGCCATGGGGAACAAAGAAATCCAAGCCGGATTCGCAAACCCGCGGTCAATACGCTCATATGTACATGCTTGATTTTTTCAGTTATTGGACCAAGTAAAAGTGGGACCAACCCACTTGATCGCAATTAATTGGTGCCTTTGAATAAAGTCTACTAACAAATCATGACCAGGGGTGGATAGCGAATGTTGGCCAGACTTGTCAGATGGTAATAAAACTTGATTAAAGTCACCGATAAGAAGAAGGGGAAGGTTGTATCTATCTAAAATTGCGGAGATCAGATCCCAAGTCTCTTTCCTTTTAGCTAAAAGAGGGTGCCCATAAATAAAAGCCGACACCCATGCCTCTCCACCACTGAGCTGGAACGAAACCAGAATACAATTCTTGTCTCGGTGTAGAACGGAGCCAGTTAGTTCATCTGTCCATCCGACCCACGGTCCACCTTTTGTACCCAGAACTCCACCAGGTTCAACACCCGTATAGGAAGTAAACCCGAGCTTCAAAAAACGCGACCAAACCAAATCCACACTAGAGTTGATTTCTTGAAGAAAGATACACATCGGCTTGTATTGCCGGGTCATCTTCAGAGTTGCACGAACTGAAAGGGCATGACCAAGCCCTCTGCAGTTCCAGCTTAGATGTATCATTGACGGTGAAGGGGTTGATTAGGTACAACACCCGAAAACCATCTTGGAGACATCTCAGAACGAGGTGAGAAGGGATTATTATGCATAGATCTGTTTCTTTTCCTTCCTCGGCAAGGTGTAACCGTCAGATCCAAAAGAAATATATCGATCATTTATCTGTTAATAAGCTCATGAAATTCAGGTTGGACAGGCCAGCCAGACAAGTGCCGGCGGCGTTTGAGCCAAGGAGAAAGGCCCTGTCTATGTGCCCCGGAAGAGTTCACATTCCCACACCAAGGTTTGGCTAAGGTAAGCGGAGTCAACACGATACCAATATTTAGAGTCCCCAGTAATTTTTTACTTTTCCTATGAGAATCAAAGTCTTCTATTTCCGAATTGATGTCCGAAAACAATATTTTTTTTCTCATTATAAGCATTCAAAGATAAATTCACTGGAACTAAAAGATGGCATGCAAGAGCATGTTTAAGAATAGCATTCGAAGAAAAAAGTTGAGTATAAGTAAAACCTGATGGGGTGGTAGATGGTTCAGAAGAAGAAGAGGCTTTGGCTTTTTTTTCCATTCGGACCATCGTCAGCTAGCCCCTCCGAGATGTGAAGTCGTTTGCCGTTACCCAGATAAGGCAAATTGTCATGTAGTTTTTCAGTTTCCATTGAAAGATTCCCCATATTCACAGCAATTGGTAGAGCAGAGATAATAGAGTCATTCATTGCAGTATCATCTTCTGACTCATAATCCGGAGCTGAAAATCTTGTACCTTGCATAGGCTTGATATTATCAGTAAGCTTTCCAGATGGAATTCTGCTAGGAGCATGATCCTGCATATTAAAATTAGATACAAATATTTCCTCTTCTTCCACTGAAGAAGGGAAAATAGCTAGAGTGATATCACGACGAAGTCTTTCCAGATCAACATTGTCAATAGCAGGCACATTATGATGAAATTGATTCGTCGCAAAAGCATGAATGGCCCCGGTATATTGCTGAGAAAACGGTAAATGTTGACTAGCCACATGAGCGTCCTTTATCCAATCTTGCAGAGGCAAAACAGGGTTGACGTTATAGGTTTTTTCCTGGCCAATTTCAGAACCAAAAGGATCTGCTGATGAGGATCCATGTTCAAAAACACTGGGAAGAGGAGACAGCTCCGTATTGAATATGTGGGATGTACTTGAATTGTTAGAGCTGGTTTTATTTTCTCGGCCCACTACAAGTTGCAAGCCAAAATCAGATAGGCCAGAAATGATTTTGTTTAAGTTGAAGCAATACTTTGTGAAAGATGGGCCAGGCCCAAAAGCTGTGATCCAAGTGGATTTATCATGGGCCATGTCCACTACGTAATTAGAGGATAAATAAGGAGTTGGTAAGCTCATTACTGGGCCAGGGGGGTTAAGGAATTCAGAATGGGGAAGATCTATCACAGATTCCAGCAAGATCTGGGAGTCAGGAGATATTGTAGCAAGTGGAATTTCTAGTTATGACGTGGCCTCCAAAGGTAAGTTGCATGCAGCAAGTGGCTGGGCTTCAGATAATGCCAGATCTTCTTGCAGGATTGCATTTTTCCCAATTAATGATGGTGTCGGCGCATGACATTATTGGATGTTGCCGGTCATACCCGGCGACGACAATTGCACCAATGGGTCATTAAAAATGGATTTTCCGGTGAGGTCTCCTCAACCGAAAATTCTTCATCCGAAAATTCTTCATCCGAAAACACCTCCCGACTTTGTTCATGTGGTTCTTCTGAAGAAGCTTCATCTGAGTATTCTTCCTCATTTTCATCAGGTATTCCAGGATTGTAAACATCCATTTCATGTTCCTCAATTCCATACGGAACAATATCTTCCATAATGACATCACATTCTTGCTCAACAGCTCCCTCAAAAATATTTTCCTCCAACCCATCATCCTGCATGTCCATGTTTTCTTCAGAAGGCTCAGATAAAGAGCCATTTGATACATTGTTTTCCCCTTCCTCGTTAGCCATACCAGAATCCGCATCTGAGTGGAGAGATTCCGTAGCCGTAGCGAAAGATTGATCATAGCTAGAAGAAAAAGATGGTGCATGCGAGAAAGCATCATAAAAGTTGTTAAGATGGAGACCTGCATGACTCATTGATATTGAGATACGTGAAGAACGATTCCGATCCGAGTTTGGCAGAGCACGAAGAGGATGAGTGAACATTGGTTGTCCAGATAGAAAATAGGTAGCATATAAGTTTGGTCCTGGCAAAGCAGCAGTTCGGCGAGCTAAGAGATCCACCACCTCAGTTAACGAGGCATGACACGAAGTATTTTCATGCCCAATTCTACCACATTTGTGACAAGCTTTGAAGACCCGTTCATAACTACAACGGAGCATCACCTATCCCGAGCCATCCAACAACGAAATAAAAACCGCAGGGAGTAACGGAAGATCCACAAGAACCCTTACCTTAATGCGAAAGTAATCCGTATTAGTTACTCTCTTAGCATACCAATCAATATCAAGGAGAGTTCATGCTGCTTCCCCAATCATCTCCGCCAGAGAATAAATATAGCAGTCACTTGGGACATTTTTCACTTGCATCCACAGGTCAGCATTAGGAAACTTAACAGAAGAATAAATAACATGTGGAAACCAAGGTTGTAGAATAAGAAGAGCTCCAAAGAAATTCCAAGGTCCATTGTTACAAACCAACCTCGCTTCATTCGCAGTGGTGAAAGTAAAGAGAAAAACTGTGGGAAGTTTCTGGACACGCACAGGGCCATTCAAAAACCAACAGTTGTTGACCCTGCTTTGAATTTTCTTCTTAGAGAACATTTGGTTATCAATAAACTTACCTATCATAACTTTCTCTTTGTTGACCCTTTGGTTGTGGACAAGAGTAGGGTTAAGAGGAAGCATAACCGTACGCATGTCCAGGTAATCCTCCGCAACAAGGTTTTCATCATAATGGAAGGGGTCGGCCATTGTACCAACAAACTGTAGTAAAGGTAGTACGGAGATAAAGTGGTTCAAGAAATGGGATGTAGTTATGAGAGGGACATGTAGCTTTGAGAAGGACAAAAAGCTTGGAGAAAGTGGGTCGTAAAGGAGGAAGGCAGAAACATCTGAACACCTAAATTAAGAGTCTGAACTCAAGAAGGAAAGGGTTGGAAGAATAGAGAAGGGAAGGACAGAGAGAGAGAATCAGACACTATCGTGCTTCTCTTTGACCAATAGTTTGTATGATAAGACATGATGTGATGCGTGTAATCTCATGTAGATTGTTGCAATGGGTATGAGGCGCTTAGATGGTGCACTTTTGCACGTTGTAAGGTGCGTACCGAATAGAAATCTGACGCCCAGAAATGAATGGGCATGAAGGCGTTACTCCATTGTTAATCACTTACTTATTTTGGTACATCCCAAAATAAAAAGGAGCCCAAAGCGAATATTTTTTTGGTCTGAAGGCTTGCTTGCAAGCAACCATATTTGATTAAACCCGGTTCGTTTAACGATCCTTTGTCCTGTACTTGATTTTCTAAAAATCATTCCACTTCTTTTGTTCCATCGATCGTTACTAACAAATTTCCTTTTAATTCTCCCAGACAACATCGGTCCATGGTTGCTTCAATCGTTTTTTTCACCCACATCTCCTTTTTGCTTCGATTTTCCCACTTCCACCATCCTTCCTTAACCTCCCTGACCCCTTCCTAGGCCCCATGACACTTGACATGGCTCTCTCTTCATCTCCATTGTCTTTTTCCCCTCGGTTACTACCTAACCCTGTCAAGGGCCAAACGCTAACCATATCACCACGTAATCATTTACTTCTAACGAATGTCCAGCACAGCTCTACATTGGTTCTCACAAGCCTCAAACCTTTGAAGAACAATGCTTTTTGTTTGCACCCAATGTTATACTCACTCTTCACACGCATATTTTTTTTGAAAATTTTCCGAATTGGAAAATTTGTTAGAACTGCAATTCATATATATAACCTGGGGGGAATTAAACTCGAGACCTGGAGGTCACTCCTCGAGGCCCCGTGCCAACTCCACCACCCCTTTGGGTTTCTTCACACGCATATTGGACCTTTGAGATTCACTCTTTTAGACATGGTAGCAAATATGGAAAGGTTAAAGTTAAATGCTACCTACCCGGTCAATCACGTACTGTAACACCCTCGAAGTTCAGAGCATTAACACAAGGATTTTTCCGGAGCATTATCACCCCGAACTCTCGGAGCGTTAAAACAATCACTACTTAATGACATAAAAACCTCGATTTCAAATAACCAACTATGAAAACTTATATCAAAGCTTCTAATCAATGTAATTTCTCAAATCACTAATACATATTGCGGTAAACATAAGTTCTCTACGGAGCAAGTTATACAGAATTTACCCATGCAAGGGTTCTAATGTTCAATATTAACTTAAATCATTTTTTCTTGCTCGGCTCTAATCCTTATTCAAGCATCGTAATGCTAGTTATCACCTGCGAAAATAAAGTTAAACAGGAGTGAGCTTTTGAGAGTCCAGTAAGATCGATCAAGGCGATTAAAAATAGAGAAATAGAGTGATTCGAACAATTTTCTATATACAATCAAATGACAATTTTAAAAAGATTTTCAAATAAAACCACAACATTTTGATATAGGCATATGGAAGAGTATACTCAATCCTTCAAATTAATAGTCATTTCAAAATATTTCAGGTACAATAAAATAAAAACAGATAACATTGAACATGAGTTGTACACTATAAAAAAGTCACCCCGGCAGTGCTCGATACACTTTATATATGCATGTGTACACTAACTAGTCTATTTAGGTACTAGTTCAACCCAACCAAAGAGACCATCCTTATAACTCCAATAATACACACCATCCTTATAACTCCAATAATACACATCATCCTTATAACTCCAAAATTTACTAACCCATGTCAAAATTCAGAAGAAATAAGCACAATTCAAAACGTTTTACGATGACCGAATTAATGAAACATATGAGAATTAGTAAAGAATTTCAAATGATCGCTTTAAGGTTCGAACTCGGGACCTCGAGGTCACTCCTCGAGGCCCCGTGCCAACTCCACCACCCCTTTGGGTTTCTTCACACGCATATTGGACCTTTGAGATTCACTCTTTTAGACATGGCAGCAAATATGGAAAGGTTAAAGTTAAATGCTACCTACCCGGTCAATCACGTACTGTAACACCCTCGAAGTTCAGAGCATTAACACAAGGATTTTTCCGGAGCATTATCACCCCGAACTCTCGGAGCGTTAAAACAATCACTACTTAATGACATAAAAACCTCGATTTCAAATAACCAACTATGAAAACTTATATCAAAGCTTCTAATCAATGTAATTTCTCAAATCACTAATACATATTGCGGTAAACATAAGTTCTCTACGGAGCAAGTTATACAGAATTTACCCATGCAAGGGTTCTAATGTTCAATATTAACTTAAATCATTTTTTCTTGCTCGGCTCTAATCCTTATTCAAGCATCGTAATGCTAGTTATCACCTGCGAAAATAAAGTTAAACAGGAGTGAGCTTTTGAGAGTCCAGTAAGATCGATCAAGGCGATTAAAAATAGAGAAATAGAGTGATTCGAACAATTTTCTATATACAATCAAATGACAATTTTAAAAAGATTTTCAAATAAAACCACAACATTTTGATATAGGCATATGGAAGAGTATACTCAATCCTTCAAATTAATAGTCATTTCAAAATATTTCAGGTACAATAAAATAAAAACAGATAACATTGAACATGAGTTGTACACTATAAAAAAGTCACCCCGGCAGTGCTCGATACACTTTATATATGCATGTGTACACTAACTAGTCTATTTAGGTACTAGTTCAACCCAACCAAAGAGACCATCCTTATAACGCCAATAATACACACCATCCTTATAACTCCAAAATTTACTAACCCATGTCAAAATTCAGAAGAAATAAGCACAATTCAAAACGTTTTACGATGACCGAATTAATGAAACATATGAGAATTAGTAAAGAATTTCAAATGATCGCTTTAATGTTCAAGTTAGGGTTTCATGAGCAATTCAAAAGTATTTTTATACCAATCATAAAATCAAAGTTCAATGTAGTTCGTAAAACTGTTATAATAAAGCATTTGAAATCAGGGCGATGAAATAGGGTTCGAATGAAATTCCTTACCTCGATCCAAGCTACGTGAAACTAATCAACCTCAATCAACAATCCTTAAATTAACCTAAATTGACAAATTATTGTTAGAACACAATCTATACTACTGTAATATAAGTAATATCAACTACCCAAATAATGCTCACTTCTAATCCTGGAATCACGCAACTCAAAGCGAATCCCACACACGTCCAACCTAACCAAAAATTATGCACACTCCTTAATTCATAATGATACCCCAAATACATAATAAATTATAATAAAACACATGTATAGCATAAAATATTATAAAAAGTCAACGATGAATTTTCTGAATATTTTTGAATTAAAATAATATATTTAATTGCAATAAATAGCCATAATTGCTACTAGCTGAAAATAAAGTCCCGTAATTTTTGTACCAGCTTTAAAATATATATAAGAATTATAAAAACTGAAATCAGAATTTTAAAGGCATTGAAACTATTTTTAAATTATTCATTTTGCTAAACCCAATGTGATACGGTAATGATACCAAATCAACTCCAAAAATTACCAAACTTAATCTAGGACTTATGCCATAAAAACATTACTATATTTTTTTCCAGAATTTATCGTGAGCTTTAAAGATTTCAAATGAATTTTACAAATTTGAACTTACAGAAAATATTAAAAATACATACGATTTCAGAAAATTAAAAAATTTTGCCAGAAATTCTAACTTAACCTAAAGTATCCTACTGTAAAATTTGACACGCTAACAATCACTATGCACGTCCTAACGCGCGCGCCAAACATAACGCTAGTTCGTGGTACACCTGTGCAAGCACAGTGTACCACCCAAACTGTTGTGACCCTAAACCCATTTCACCCTCTTCTTACTCTCTACCCTAAACCCTCATCAACACAAGACTCACACCAGTTCACTAACTTGCCACTGATACTTATTCACCTAGCATACACATATTACATACATAACACACACACACACACACACACAGACCTGTTTACACTCACACAAACACACATTTTTGCACACCAGACATGAACATATACACGGACACAACCACACATATATAAACACACGGACATACACACACATCATATATATAAACAGACGCACACATACTGTTATACACACACCTAAACATATATAAACACATGCGCACACATTGATATACAACCCATGTACACACACATATACACACAATATACAACACATCTCACCCCTCCCACACCTTCTGCCTCACGATAGTGGGTCTTCTCATTCTCTTTTTTTCGTTCCACTCACTAACGGACACCTATCACACACACATAGATTCATAAGCTACCTTTTACACACACACACACACACACTAATTCAAGCACACAAACACACCCACCTTTTACACACCTTACACACAAAAAAAACACACACTCGCACACTCACTGCACAACACACCTTAACACATTCATTGTCAACCAACAACACCCGCAACTATCATAGTTAATGCCTCACAATAGTAGCTTCTTTTCTGGTCCAACTCACGCACTCATGCACTCACGTACACAACACACACACAACACACACACCATAACACACACTCACCATTCACGCAGATTGCCTTAACGGCAGCCCTCACTCTCTCTCCCACACATAAAAACAATACATAGCCACCCATACACTCTCCCACGGCTGCCTTTGCGGCAGCCATAGCCACCACCCACAATCTTCACGGCAGCCTCTTCCACGGTAGCCATCACAACCCTTGCATGATTTGTTCTTTCTCAATCCCCACCGCCCCCCCCCCCCCGCCCCCCGCGACGGGTTGTTTCTCTTTTTAAACCCACAAACACATTCATATACTTGCATAAATACACACTCAAACACCATCACCCTATGGTGGAGTTCCCCTTGTCCCCTTAATCCCATAATTTATTAAATGAACATGAGAGAAAAGCTAAGAAAAAGCTTACCGAAATATAATTTTGATCGCTGAAAACCTCATGTTTCCTTCCCCTTTACTCTCTTTGTATCTATCTTCCTTTCTCAACCATGTCTCAGAAAAAGGGATGGTAAAAAATAGGCACGGCTGCTCTCATAATGAATGTATATAAACCCTCTACTGGAAAATTACCAAAAATCCCTTAACTTTTGATATTTTTTCAAAGTTCACCCCCAAAACTTTCTTTTATTATGAAAAGGCCCAAAAAAATTATTTATGATAAAATAATGCACTAGAAAAATTAACAGGTTGTTTCATAACCCCCATCCCCCCAATACACTAATCGTCGCTAAAAGTTGCTAATAAATGCATCGATGTTAAATAATAATAATAAATATCGTCGAACTTATAAGAAAATTTTAGTGTCTTGGATTTTCATGCCAAAGGGCATTGGTGGCACCTCTTGCCCTACCGAGTTGGCCCAGCCTATCCCCCCCCCCCCAACCTGCATGTGTTTCAATAGGAAGAATCCTTTTCTGCTAGCTAGGTAAATCCTCCAGAACATTACCTCGCCCACTGGATAGGCGACTCTCTAAGATATTTACCTTCGCGGACTCTAAGTGCTCTAGCACAAGGACTGATGAAGTCTCTCAGGAAACTATCTCCTTCAAGAAGCTTCAAGTGCTCCTGGACAAGACTCTTCTTTTCTCGGGTAAATGACCCCTCTAGGGCATTGTTGTGGCCCATTAGGTAGGCTTCTCCTGGACATTATCTCAACTCATTCCCAATACTCAAGCACATGGACTCATCGTCGGATATGTGAATCCTTTAGGACGTTATCTCTACGAGGGTGACTGCATGACTAGTCTATGTGCTTGACACTGCCTTGGCACGTTTAAGGATCATGATCCCTATGTAACTCTGAGATGGGAGCAGGTCTTTTGAGGACACTATGCATAGTCTTCCTAGCAGTTGGGCGTTGTTCCTCCACCATCATCGTCAGGTTCTTTACGTCTCTCTACTCCTCTGAAGGATCTAGTAAGGATATTGAACTGGTGCTAAATAGAGGACGTTCTCCGACTGTGCTGGCGTTTTGCAAAGTCAGTCTTCCTAGACATACATAGCAAAGCTATACAGGCCAGGCCAGTGAGTAAAGCGATTTGAGGTTTCAGTAGAACACCAACATATGGCGCATCATTGGCAAGGTGGCACCTCCGGGGATCCGAGATCGCTGTGTCACTTGATAAGAAAAACAAGGCATTTTTAGTTGACTACAAATTGTGGACTTTAGAGCTCATATTCATAGCAATTTTGTATTCATCTGCATACTTCACTTTCTCACTCTTAAGCTTCTGATTTAAAGAGTTATAAAGAGATAAATGACCTAAGCATTGGACCTCAACTTTGAACCCTAACTCTGGACCTTGGCCATTGGATTAGTGACTGTCTCCCACTCACTCCACGCTTTTGCCCTTGCAAAATTGCATTTGTGGGGCTCTGCCCTAAGTTGGCTCGATGTCTGCCCTTGCTCCTATCATTTATGTGTCCCCGATTATTATTCGTGGCATCTGAATTGAAGTAAATTCTTTGTGGCACCTTCTTGTTTACTACTAACCCACTTCATTGGCATCATTTTAGTGATTTCATTGGGGAGATTATGTGAGAACCCAACATTTTATATGGTTTGATTACATATTTAAGTATGATTAGATAAACCACTTTTGTGAAAATGGTTATGATGAACTATGCATGATAACATATTTGAATGTATGTTTAAATGTTAGACACCTTGAATTGAGTAAATTTTCTAAAAAGGTGCACGAAGTGCTAGAAATGGAAAAGAGTATTTAATGTTTAGAAATTTTAAATGACACTTGGAATGACCAAAGATATTTTGAGAAGAGTTGGAAACGAAAAATGGTGAAACCTTTAGCTGGGAGTAAACGGTTGTTGACCGGACTGCCTGTGAATTGTTTTGCTTTTGGCAAAGAATTATGCCACCTCGTGCTTCTGATGTGTCAACATAGTATTGTGACACGTCGTGCTTCGAGCCTTGTCGTACTTTGGTTAGCATTGTCGTGCTTACTAGGTGGCACAACCGTGTCTTGCCACCTCATGCTTCCAGCCTTGTCATGCTTGCCAGGTGGCACAACTGTGTCTTGCCACCTCATACTTGGAGTCTTGTCGTGCTTGCTAGGTGGCACAACTGTGTCTTGCCACCATGTGCCTTGAGCCTTGTCGTGCTTGCTAGGTGGCACAATCGTGTCTTGCCACCTCGTGCTTAGAGCCTTGTCATGCTTGACTTCTGCACCTCTTCACCTCCACTTGATACCTCCTACTTGCTTCTAACTTGATATAAAAGACCCAATTGACCTGCTTAAATTCTCTTACCTCGTTTTTAGAGAAAAGTGCAAGAAAAGCAACCAAAAACCTCCCAAAATCTAGAATTAAGGCTTGTTTTTTAAAAGGAACCTCAAACAGTTGATTTGGAAAGTTCCTATGAGCTTCAAACAGTGTTTTGAACGTGTTTTGAGGAGTATTTTAAAGGTGTTTCAAATCTGAAAATTGGGTCTTTCATCTCTTCTTTAAGGTAAGATAGTTAAAGCTTTTTAATGGGCTTTTAAGACATGAATATGGATATATGCTATGTTAGCGTAACTCTTTTAGTATGAATCATTTGTCAAACATTTAAATACTTGTTAGAGACTTGTTAGTAAGTGAATCTATTCATGTTTAACATATTGGAGGTTATGGAAGACGTGAAATAGGTTATGGTATGTGTGAATTGTGGATTTATGTCAAACTAGACATGGTTAGAATATGGTTTTGGACATGTTTGTTATGTCCTATAATTGAACTAATTTGCTGAATATAAATGATTATGTTACATGTCCAAGAGGTTATGAAGATGACGTTACGTGATGAAAGTGACTAAATATTTGATAGCTATGTATGAAATGATATATTTTCTTGCACATGAGCATGTTACATCCTTTCATTGAAAGGGATGGTTGATATACTGTTGATGATTATTATGTTACCCCGTTCAAATGATTGGGGGTTGATTTGTTTGTGTTTGAGTAGCGGTGCACCGTATGAGCCGAACAATTGTATCTCCGACTGCTACCCGAGGCAGTATCGGTGTCCATTTGTTTTCGGTTACTTTGCCTTTGGCCGAGGCAAAGGTTGTGATCTTATATCCCGGGTGTGGTGACATAAGGGTGGTCTATTGATGGGACTGAATTCGGGAATGGTAAACTCTTGTAATGCTCAACTAAGTGTGAACATTTGATATGTGTTATGTGCACATGTAGAACTGCTTAATGTGATTGAATTGCAATAGCATGCATTATCAGTATTCTTGAGTTGAAAGTTACATTAAATGTCTTTGATTATCTTATTGAGCCAGTGGGCTGACGGGTTTTTACCCATAATAACATTTTAGATCAAGGAGCCGGTCCCTCGAAAGGCAAGGAGAAGGTGTGAGGCACGGTGAGAAGACGGGCAAGGGGTCACTTGTACATTTGTGAATTAAGTTGTACTTACGTAGTACAGTATGTCAACTTTGAGATCTGGCAGAGAGCTTACTAGGTGTGTTTTGTAACAGTAAACTCTTTAATTTTGTATAATATGGTTTGATTACCAAGTGAGTTAGAATGAGTTGTATTATCAGTTTGGTGTGATTAGCTGATGTGTCGTAATGCTCCAGCCGGGTTGAGTTAACCTTAAGTTGGGGCGTTACAGTTGTGGTATCAGAGCGTAGTTAAAGGCTGGGATAAGATCCTAAGGCCTTGTGTGGTTAGAGATTATTGAATATTGCATATTATATGGGGGTACTTATGCGGAGTTTTGTGTGTAGGCTTACAACGGAGCGAGAGCGCGGAGCGCGAAATCAAGGAAACAATAGAGAAATGGCTGATGAAGGAACTCAAAGAAAGAATAATCATGAGTTTAATGCTGAAGGTCAGGATGGGCACAACCCACAGGTAAATGTAGAAGAGCACTCCACTGGAAATAATAATCATGTGACTAATAGTGGATTACTGGAGGCTTGTCAGATACTCCAGCAGGTTGTAGATGAAATGAGACAAATGGGTGGAAATCCCCTTGTAGATACAAATGTGCAAGAAGTAGTGAATGAAGGCAATGTTAGAGGTGCTCAACAAGTTGAGCAACCCCAGGAGATGTTGAATACTGCTAAGATGTTGGGAGATGGGGGTCTTACCCTCGATAGGTTTGTTAAACTGATAAAGAATCCATTCTTTGGGAAACCTGATCCAACCTTAGCCGAGGAATGGTTGGCTAGAGCGGAGAAAATTCTTGATACTGCTAGGATTCTGAATTCTCAGAGATTGGTGTATACTAGCTTTATGCTAGAGGCTAGTGCAGAAAGATGGTGGAAATTATTATCTATGAAGTGGGAGAGGGAAGGAGTCCCATCGACTTGGGAAAACTTTAAAAGGGAGTTCACTAATAAGTATGTTCCAGCGGTGACCCAAGAGAGGAGAGAAGTAGATTTTATAAAGTTTGAACAGCGAAATTTTTCGGTATCAGTTTATGAATCATAATTTACTGATTTAGCTAGATTTTGTCCGCATCTCGTAGATACCGAAGAAAGAAAAGTAAGAAAGTTTGTTAAAGGTCTGAATAAGGATCTTCGGGATAAGTTGATCCCTTTGCAGTTACAAACTTATATGGCAGTTGTTGATAGAGCATTGGCTATTGAGAATGATTTGGAAGAGCAAAAGAATGTTGACACAGAACCATTTAGAGCACCGTCATACGGTGGACAGGGAAACCAATAATGGGAATGTGAACCCTGGTGGAAGGGGCCGAGGGAATACTTGGCAGGGAAATTTTCAAAGGGCTTTACAAGGAAGAAATCATAATTTCTATGGAAATGGTCAGGGAAGAGGTCGAGGTAATCAAATGAGTGGTTATACTGGTAGTCAAGCTAGCTTTGCAGCATCATCCCCAGGTGACAATCATAAAAGGAGAAATCAGACTGAGATATCAAGCACGCAACCATCAAAGCAGGCAAGAATTGGAGAGCGATGTACGTATTGTAATTGGACTGGACATACAGAGAATGAATGTCGCAGAAAGATGGGTTTATGTATCAGGTGTGCTCAGCCTGGACATATTGGGAAAAATTGCCCTTATTCTGGAAATCAAATTATGCCTCGAGATAACCAAGGTAGAGGGAATCTGCAAGGGAATGCTGAGAGGCCAAGAGTGCAAGGACGAGCATATGCATTGGAATCTCATGAGGTTCGAGATACTAGCGGAGTTATTGAAGGTACACTCACCATTTTCCAATGTGTTGCTAGAGTACTATTTTTTCCTGGTTCTACCCATTCATTCATTTCATCATATATGGTGCCCATGTTACCCCAAGAACCTGAGTTGCTACCATATGTGTTGGATGTTAGCACTCCTCTAGGAGAAAGTACTCTAGTTAGTCTGATATATAAATCTTGTGCAATGATTATTGGTAAGCATACGGTATATGTTGACTTGACTGTTTTGCCTATAAGAGGATTTGATGTATTGTTGGGGATGGATTGATTGTCATCTAAACGGGTATCACAAGATCGTTATCATAAGGTCGTGACATTTACTAAATTTGATGGAGAATTATGTAAGTTCCAAGGTAGAAAGGATAAAGATAGAACCTTTAAACCCGAGTTTTCTATGGATATTGATGGTGTCTTACGGTATAAAGACAGGATAGTTGTGCCTAACAATGAAGAGTTGAAAGGAGAAATACTGAAAGAGGTCCATAAGTCAAAGTATACAGTGCACCCAGGTGGAACAAAGATGTAACGAGATTTGAAATGTAATTACTGGTGGAATAACATGAAACAAGAAATAGCTGACTTTGTTTGAAGATGTATTGTATATCAACGAAAGCCGAACACCAAAGACCGGCGGGTCGATTGGAACCATTACCAGTACCCGAATGGAAGTGGGACCATATAACAATGGATTTTGTTACAGGATTACCAAGGACCCGTGATGGGCATGATTCAGTATGGGTGATTGTGGATAGATTGACAAAATCTGCTCATTTCCTCCCTGTATCTTTGGAAGGAGTACATGATGTGTTCCATGTTTCTATGCTACGAAAGTATAACCCTGACCCATCTCATGTGATAAGCCCTGAGCCGATATCAGTCCAAACAGATTTGTCATATGAAGAGTTGCCGGTGCAGATTTTAGCTTTTGATGTGAAAGTTTTGAGGAATAAAAGCATTTCGTTGGTTAAAGGTTTGTGGCAAAATCATGAAGTGGAGGAAGCCACGTGGGAAAAAGAGGAGGATATGCGGAGAGATTATCCGTATCTATTTGGTAAGTTTAAGTTATGAATTTGGGGACCAAATTCTTTTAAGGAGTGAAGGGTGTGAGAACCCAACATTTTATATGGTTTGATTACATATTTAAGTATGATTAGATAAACCACTTTTGTGAAAATGGTTATGATGAACTATGCATGATAACATATTTGAATGTATGTTTAAATGTTAGACACCTTGAATTGAGTAAATTTTCTAAAAAGGTGCACGAAGTGCTAGAAATGGAAAAGAGTATTTAATGTTTAGAAATTTTAAATGATCACTTGGAATGACCAAAGATATTTTGAGAAGAGTTGGAAACGAAAAATGGTGAAACCTTTAGCTGGGAGTAAACGGTTGTTGACCGGACTGCCTGTGAATTGTTTTGCTTTTGGCAAAGAATTATGCCACCTCGTGCTTGTGACGTGTCAACATAGTATTGTGACACGTCGTGCTTCGAGCCTTGTCGTACTTTGGTTAGCATTGTCGTGCTTACTAGGTGGCACAACCGTGTCTTGCCACCTCATGCTTCCAGCCTTGTCATGCTTGCCAGGTGGCACAACTGTGTCTTGCCACCTCGTGCTTTGAGCCTTGTCGTGCTTGCTAGGTGGCACAACTGTGTCTTGCCACCATGTGCCTTGAGCCTTGTCGTGCTTGCTAGGTGGCACAATCGTGTCTTGCCACCTCGTGCTTAAAGCCTCGTCCTGCTTGCCTTTTCCTCCTCTTACCCCTCACTTGCCACCTCCTCCTTGCTTCTAATTTGATATAAAAGACCCAATTGACATTCTTAAATTCTCTTACCTCGTTTTTAGAGAAAAGTGCAAGAAAAGCAACCAAAAACCTCCCAAAATCTAGAATTAAGGCTTGTTTTTTAAAAGGAACCTCAAACAGTTGATTTGGAAAGTTCCTATGAGCTTCAAACAGTGTTTTGAGGAGTATTTTAAAGGTGTTTCAAATCTGAAAATTGGGTCTTTCATCTCTTCTTTAAGGTAAGATAGTTAAAGCTTTTTAATGGGCTTTTAAGACATGAATATGGATATATGCTATGTTAGCGTAACTCTTTTAGTATGAATCATTTGTCAAACATTTAAATACTTGTTAGAGACTTGTTAGTAAGTGAATCTATTCATGTTTAACATATTGGAGGTTATGGAAGACGTGAAATAGGTTATGGTATGTGTGAATTGTGGATTTATGTCAAACTAGACATGGTTAGAATATGGTTTTGGACATGTTTGTTATGTCCTATAATTGAACTAATTTGCTGAATATAAATGATTATGTTACATGTCCAAGAGGTTATGAAGATGACGTTACGTGATGAAAGTGACTAAATATTTGATAGCTATGTATGAAATGATATATTTTCTTGCACATGAGCATGTTACATCCTTTCATTGAAAGGGATGGTTGATATACTGTTGATGATTATTATGTTACCCCGTTCAAATGATTGGGGGTTGATTTGTTTGTGTTTGAGTAGCGGTGCACCGTATGAGCCGAACAATTGTATCTCCGACTGCTACCCGAGGCAGTATCGGTGTCCATTTGTTTTCGGTTACTTTGCCTTTGGCCGAGGCAAAGGTTGTGATCTTATATCCCGGGTGTGGTGACATAAGGGTGGTCTATTGATGGGACTGAATTCGGGAATGGTAAACTCTTGTAATGCTCAACTAAGTGTGAACATTTGATATGTGTTATGTGCACATGTAGAACTGCTTAATGTGATTGAATTGCAATAGCATGCATTATCAGTATTCTTAAGTTGAAAGTTACATTAAATGTCTTTGATTATCTTATTGAGCCAGTGGGCTGACGGGTTTTTACCCATAATAACATTTTAGATCAAGGAGCCGGTCCCTCGAAAGGCAAGGAGAAGGTGTGAGGCACGGTGAGAAGACGGGCAAGGGGTCACTTGTACATTTGTGAATTAAGTTGTACTTACGTAGTACAGTATGTCAACTTTGAGATCTGGCAGAGAGCTTACTAGGTGTGTTTTGTAACAGTAAACTCTTTAATTTTGTATAATATGGTTTGATTACCAAGTGAGTTAGAATGAGTTGTATTATCAATTTGGTGTGATTAGCTGATGTGTCGTAATGCTCCAGCCGGGTTGAGTTAACCTTAAGTTGGGGCGTTACAGATTAGCACTAAAGTAGAGATCATCCCCTGTTTAACACCCTCAGCTTGCATGCCTCAGCAAAACAAACAAGAATAAGGTGCCAGCTAGGGCCTTCAACCCACTATCCAAGAGGAGCACCACCTCAAGAACCAGGAGGAGACCACTGTCATCCAGCTCCAAGCGCATCCCAAGATAGAACCACCAAGTGTTGAAACTGCAGTAGAAGCTGTGGTCCAGCGCCTCATTCCTGGCATCACCAATATCAAATACTCCCAAGCAGCCATCATTTTTATGATAATGGAAACGTGAAGGTCCATCTAGGCCCTTGCCATTTAGCACCCTGCATCTCAATGGCTTATCGCACCTTTCTTCTTGCTTATCTTGAGTCTCAAGTTGGCCCCTTAGTACTCAAGTTTATCCTCCATGTTTTGGGTTGGTTCTTGACACCACATAGATCCTAATTTACGGCCACCTTTACCTTGGCTCTCCCAACCCTTGGTGACTAGACTTATGATACCTCTGCCCACAGTGCCGACGTGTTGGCCCCAGACACCACCACTCGCACATCTGAGGCCGACTTTGACCCGGTGATGTAGTAACTCACACTTGGCTACGCTATGCCTGTCATCACTCTTGCTCAGAGCTCTTAAAACTAATGACTCCATTGAAATAAAGGCTGAGCCTAACCTGGTCAATTTGTGCCCTAACACCGCACTTGGCCCCAGAGCTACTACAATTGACTTTCTGTAACATCCAACATCTACATCTAGCCCTGCTCATGTTCAAGGTAGGCCACTAGGGGGCTCTCTCTACCAACCATGTCTTACAAGTGTTAGCCCAAGGCATCAAGTTTGGGCCTCGGGCGCAAAGGTCATCTCTACCGAACACCAAGTCACGACTCACCCCAGTGGTTGTTATATCTACTTTGTATGTTACCGAGGATTGTAAGGACTCCATCCTTAACCGTTTCCAGTAATCATCAACGCATCACTCATCTATTGGACTTTTTGTTTGGTCATGCTCCCTACTCTAACGACGTCATTGCCTAGCCTTATCCTTTAAAGTACAAGCAATTAACCTTTGTCTTTTTCAATGGTAAAAGGGGCAATGCCCATGAACACTTCACTCATTTTATTTGCTCTCTAGAGTGTTATAGGGAAGTTGATTGTAACGCCCCAAAAATTCGGAATGTTAAGACACTTACTCGATCAGTTACACTAAGATAATAATATCCTCAAACTCAAACAAATAAACGACTATTATCAGAGCAGCTAAACCAATAATCATACTCTCAGTAGACTGTCATTGATGGAATATGAAATCTAAGTTTGAAATATTTTAAATAATAATATTCACTCACACTGATGATCAATACAAAAACCTAAATTCTCTCGCTCGGCTCTATTTCATACTCAGACAACCTAATGCCGGTCATCACCTGCAAAAAAGAAGTCAAACAAGAGTGAGCTTTTAAGAGTCCAGTAAGGTCGATTAAGGATTAATAACATAACGATTCAATCCATATAGGCTCTAATGATAATTTTTAAAAGGATTTTCAAATAAAACCACAACATTTCGATATCGACATAGGGAAGAATATCAACTATATTCCTCAAAGTTAATATACATTTCATGTATAATAAGTAACATAAACAGATAGCATTGAACATAAGCACTACATTGTAGCAAAGTCACCCCGGCAATGCTCAGATACACTTTACATATGCATATGTACACTAACTAGTCAATTTATGTACTAGTTCTACCCAACTAAACATACCATCCTTATAATGCCAAATATATACACCATCCATATAACTATTCAGATTTATTAACTTATGTCAATATTTAGAACAAATAAACATAATTCAAAACATTTTGCGATGATCGAATCAATAAAACAAATGAGAATGAACAAAGAATCCAAATGATCGCTATAAGGTTCAAGTTAGGGTTTAATGGGTAATTCAAAACATTTTTATTACATTAAAAATATCAAGAGTAAAATGCATAGATGGTCACTGAACTATGACCCCTTTTTCACTTAAGTCACTCAACTTTTTTTTGTGCCATTTTGGCCACTGGACTTGCAAATGTGTCCAATTTGGTCATTCTGTCAGCCGCAGTTAAATTATCTCTGTTAAGTGGTCATGTGCTGCGCACATGACCCATCAAGTGAGGGGCAAAACCGTCCATCTACTCTCTCTCCTTTTTAATTTCATTTCCTTCTTTTTTGAGTAAAATCGATCTGCCTCTTCCATTCTCTCTCTTCATTTCCTCTCTCTCTACCAAACGAGTGCATCTCTCCCACTTTGAATAATCAATCACCGCCTCACAAGACAAAATATCTCTCTCCACCACCATCGCCACTGGCGCCATACCGACCATCACCATCACCCCCCCCCCCCCCCGTCCCCAAAGAACCCATCGGCGCTTTTTTCAGACGAACTTACGTGGTGCGATCGGGGATCTGGACTTGACAGGCGACAGCGTGACGATGTCTACTGGGAAGATCACGGCGGAGATTTGGAGGTTCCCAATGAGGTTGTGGCGGTGGAAGAGAAATTTGGTGAACCCTAGATTGTGGGTGGCGGCGACTGTGGTGACATCGGGGATTAATGATTAAATTTGGTGGGTTGTTGGTTCACGGTAGTGGTGGGTGGGCCGATTGGTTGCGGTGGTGGGTTGTCGAGTCATCGCAGGCTTATGGCTATCATGTGGTGGTGAGGTTGTGGCCGTGATGTATTGGTGGCAGGGCTGTGGTCGTGATGTTGTGGCTGGACTGTCGCGGTACTGTGGTGGCACGGGTGTGGACTTGATATGGTGGTTGCGTGGCTGTAGCCTTGATATGGTGGTGGTTGGACTGTTGTGGTACTGTGGTGGTTCTACGTGGTGTAGGCAGTAGAAATTGAGGGTTGCCGGTGATGGATATTGGCCGGCAACAGAGGCTGGAAATTGAAGATGGGCAAATGTTAAAGAACACTGTTGAATAGACAATTTTACCCCTATTTTAAGGCCTCATGTGCACGGCATGTGATCATTTAACGGAAATAAGTTAACCCTGACTAACGGAATGGCCAAATTGGACACATTTGCAAGTTCAATGGCCAAAATGGCACAAAACAAAGTTGAGTGACTTAAGTGAAAAAAGGGTCATAGTTCAGTGACCATCTGTGCATTTTACTCAAATATCAAAATTTAATGAAATTCAATAACAACTCAGAATAAAATATACAATATCAATATGAAGAAATGGGGTTTTGGATAGTATCCCTTGCTTCGATCCAAGCAAACGAAACTAAATAACCTCAATCAACAATCCTTTGAATTAACCTAAATTGGGCAAATTATTTGTTAGGATACAATCTATGCTACTGTACTATAAATATAAAATCAATTACCCACAACGTTCTCACTCCTCAACCCGAAATGATGCAACCCAAAGTGGGTCTTACACGCGGCCAAACTAATCGAAAACCCGACTCACTCCTCAAGACACAACAATAACCCAAAATCAATATTAATTCTCATAAAACATTTTTATAGCTTAAAACAACATATGAAATAAAAATATAAAATTTTCTAAATTTTTGCATATTTTTTAATTAAAAATAAGGGCGAATTACACCTATGTCCCTGAGGTTATGGGATAATTACATTCAAGGACACTAAGTTTCAAAATGTAACATACCGTGACCAGAAACTTTTAAAATATATCAGCCATGTCCATCCGTCAGGATTCCGTCCAAAAAGTGTATTTTTTTAATGATGTCATCAATACGTATTTTTTAAATGGCAAAACTACCCTTGTACTGTATATACTAAATAATTTTTAAAGTTTTTAAATTAAAATTTTAAACCTTGATTTGAAGATAAGGGTTTTAAAACCCTAAAATTGGAGAGTTCCTTATCTCTATTCAGTCTTTTTCATCAATTTGAACATATCAAAACTTTGGGGGAGAATTAACATATCAAAATTTCAAAACCCTAATTTTCAAATTAGGGTTTTGAAAACCTGATCTACAAATTAAGAAATTTTTGAAACCCTAATTTTCATTCTCTTCCTCCCCCTAACTCACGCCGCCGCCGCCCCTTCCCCTTAACCCACGCCGCCGTCGTTTGCACTCACCCCCGATGCTAGTGACTCGATCCCACGACGGCGAGATCGATGTGATTGAGGACGACACCACGCACTCAAAACCCATCTCAATTTGCTATTCAAGCTATTTAGTGCTCTGATCTAGCTCAATTTGTAACAAAACCCAAAGGCATCCAAATTTTCAAACCATTTAAATCCTTTTTAAGTGTGTAATTTGATTTTCACATTTAGGTTAATCCCAACCATCGCTTCCCCCAGCCCATAACTCACCTCCACCAGTACCTTCGGGTCACGGCCTGCACGATTGCATGCGCCTTCCTCACTGGGTCCCCGCTCTTGAACACGCCGAACCAACGAAAACGCCGTCGCACCCCAGTTCCATCATCAGAGCCGCGTCCTCCGGGGTCGCCACTCCTCAATCGGCAGCCTTCCCAGCTGCTTGGTCTACATCACCAAATCATAAGGCGCAGCTATCTTCTTGGCAAAGGTGAATACCTCGTCATCGTCCACCTCGATTATGTTGCCGGTACCCACCTCCCCCTTGGTTCAGATCATGACTTTTTGTGTGTGAAATGAAGAGGGAGAAAGAGAGAAGATAAAAGAAAAAACGGAAAGAAAGAAAATGAGATGAATGAAAGAAAATAACAAACAATAGTTTTGATTTTGTTTCAGTATTCACGAGCCAGTAAGGTCCCCACCCCCTCAAAACAAACAAAACAAAGTTTGATTTTCTGTTTTAGATAAAGTAATGGCATTGAAAAAAAAATATAAGGTTCCAACTTAGGGGCAATAAAGTCTTTTCATTAAAATCGTTAGAGTTTTTAAGATTCCGTTTGGTCAACGGACATAAGTGTAATTTGTCCAAACTATTGTCCTTACATGTAATTATACCTTAACCTCAGGGACATATGTGTAATTAGCCCTAAAAATAATTTCTTTAAATGCAAGAAAAACCTATAAATAGCCATAATTGTTTCTAGCTGAAAATTAGGTCCCGTAATTTTTATAACAACTTTAAAATATGACAGAATTTAAAAGGCATTAAAACTATTTTTAAATTATTCATTTTGCTAAATTCAATGCGATATGGTAATGATACCAAATAAACTCTAAAAATCATAAAATTTAAACTGGGCCTTTTTTACACTTTAAAAAATGCTGTAAAAAAATTTCCAGAATTCTTCATGAATTTTAAAGACTCCAAACAAATTTTACAAATCTGAACTTACAGAAGATATTTAAAATACAAACGATTTTAGAAAATTATAAAATTTTACCAAAAATTCCAATATAGCCTAAGGTACCCTACTGTACAATTTCACATGCTAACAATTATCGTGTGCCATCCGACGCATGCACGAACATAACGCTCGTAAGTGGAACACCTATGCAAGCACAGGGTACCACCCGAACTATCTGTGCCCCAGCAAACCCACTTCTTCCTTCTTTTGTTCTCTCTGCCAATAATATGTACATAATACACTCACTCCCTTGCGGACCCCATGACACCCACACATACACACAAAAACGCACTTTAAAACACACATTACACACCCACACTCACACACACAGCGCACGCGCACACACACACACACACACTCACGCAAACAGCGCGCACGGGCGCACACACACACACACACACACCCGTATATACAAACACTTGCACACACACAATATCTTCCTTGGCAGCCTTCACTCCTTTATAAACACAGAAATTTACACAAACACACATATTACATACACTCATACATACACACCCACACATACATACACACACAAGACCCACGCACACACACATATACACACAAACGCACACTACTACACACAAAACACGGATGCACCCACACATATATAAATACACGCTTTCACATTGATATACGCACACCCACGCACACACACATATATACACACAATACACAACACATCTCACACCTCCCACACCGACTGCCTTACGACAGTGGGTCTTCTCCCTTTTTTTTTGCTCCATTCACTCACGCACACCCATTACACACGCGCACGCCTGCACACATACACACACACACACACACACAAAGGTTCTCAAGCTACCTTTTATAGACACACACACGTGCATGCACAAGTGCGCGGGCACACACGCACTCTCTCTCATTCAAGCACATAAACACACCCACCTTCTACACACCTTACACACCCACATACATACTCACGCACACAGTGAGTTCACCACACACCGATTCACTGTAACACCCCATGGAAAAGAAATTCCTCACAGATCTATGTACTCAACGCACAGCATTCACGCACAACTCCACATGGTGCACCACGCCTGTAAAGAGTCCCTCACTCACACCATGGTCATCCCCGCATCCTTACATTCCCAACCTTCACGCACACAGTACACATAAACACGCACATCTTCTGAAATTACATGCTCACGGCGATAACCCATACACATATATATCACAACACATAGACTAATTTAGGAAAAGAAGGGTAGTACCACAATTTGGACCCTTTGCCAAATTTTTGGCACTGCTCCCTTTCTCCCTCTCTACCGTGAATCAGAAAAGATAAGGAAAAATAAAGACGGATGCTCTCCCTCTCTCACTTAAAAGCAATATATATATATATATATATATATATATATATATGTGTGTGTGAGTGTGTGTGTGTATAAAACAAACCCTAGGGTGGAAAATTACCAAAAAACCCCTCAATTTTTTAGTAGTTATTCAAAGTTTACCCAGAACATTCTATTATTATGAAAACGCCCAAAATAATAATTCGATGCATTAGAAAATTTTAGCATGTTGTTACATAACCCCGCTTCACTAATTGTTGCTAAAAGTTGTTAAATAAAAATATCGATGCTAAGTAAAAAATTTGTCTCTAAAATTTTTAAATTAACCCGTTAAAAATATATCGGGGTATTACCTTGACACCATGAAGCTACAAGAGTTCCACAAGTCCCTTACTGCCATTGTTTACATTTTGTACTGGCCTTGCTTACTCTTAGTGCTGTTGAATTGTTATTTTTGATGTTTTCAGACTTATCTTATCTAACATTAATCTGACAATATTATTAAAGATAAAATATTTCAGGTTTTATCATAATCAAACAAAGACATAAACTTGACATGGATGACAGAGACTTTGCACGACCTTGACATGGATGACAAAGACTTTGGACTTGGTTGGACTCAAGTTTTGGACTACAGACGAAGATGCAAGATCTTGAAGTATATTTTTTATTGATTAGCTTTTCTTTAAGTCTTTCTTAAAGATCTAACAGAAATTCTAGTAAAGAACGAAGCTAAGATTTTTAGTCGAAATCAAGTTTTTTCAGTCAAAGCCAAAATGTTTTTTAGTCGAAGCTAAGACTTTCAGTCGAATCCGTGACTTTCAGTCGAAGTCAAGATTTTCAGTCGAAGCTGTGACTTTCTGTCGAAGTCAAGACTTTCAGTCGAAGCTAAGACTTTCAGTCGAAGCTGTGACTTTCAGTCGAAGCTAAGACTTTCAGTCGAAGTTGTGACTTTCAGTCGAAGCAAAATGTTTTAGTCGAAGTCAAGATTTTCAGTCGAAGCCAAATGTTTTAGTTGAAGCTAAGACTTTCAGTCGAAGCTAAGACTTTCAGTCGAAGCTATGACTTTCAGTCGAAGTTAAGACTTTCAGTCGAAGCAAAATGTTTTAGTCGAAGTCAAGATTTTCAGTCGAAGCCAAATGTTTTAGTCGAAGCTAAGACTTTCAGTCGAAGCCAAGACTTTCAGTCGAAGCCAAGACTTTTAGTCGAATCCAAAATGTTTTAGTCGAATCCTTCTCGTTTGGTTTTTCTTCCCAACGGTCCACTATTTCTTTCCTGTATAAATAAGGAGTCCGTTAGAGCATTTATTACCTTTTCTCTCGCGCGAACTTTTTACTCCTAAAAACTCTCTCATCTCAATCTCTTATTCTTATCAATTGTCTTTTGAGTGAGTTTACCTTTGAGAAAGTTCTTTGCAAGCTTCTTGGTTTTGTTCTTGAAAGGATATAGATCTTTCCACCTAAGAAGGCTTAGCTTTAAACTTTCATTGTACTATATGCTCAAGAAGGAGCCTGTTTATTGTATTCAAATTGTAATCTCTTTTCATTTGTAATATGTTGGAAACCTTGGAAGGGTTTCGGAAATTGTACTGCGGTTTGAGCTAGCATCCGAAGCTAGTTGGTTTAGTGAAAGGCTCGAGTAGGTCTCCCTTGTGTGGAGTGCTCGAGGACTGGACGTAGGCTGGTGGGGCCGAACCAGTATAAATCTCTGTGTTAAACTGATTACTGTTATATCTATCTTTACGTTGTATTCTCAATTTTTAAATTCATACTCAAAGTTGTAAGACACATATTCGCCCCCCTTTAGGTGTATTTAGGGACCTACAAGTGGTATCAGAGCCGTGTGCTCTGGTATTCTTCTGTGACTTAATCGTCAAGAGCTAAAGATCGTGTTATGGAAGAAGGATCAGCAACCACCAGGCCACCCTTGTTGAACAATGACAACTACAGCTACTGTAAAAATTGCATGAGGAATTTTCTAAGGCAGGATACACACGTATGGTATGCTGTTGAAAATGGTCCTATAATTCCTATGAAGGATGGACCGGATGGAACCAAGATTCCGAAAGGAATTCTTGAAATGGATGAGGCACAGCTTTTCTCCATGGATGATAATGCTAAGAACATTATCAACTGTGGCCTTGACATAAATGAGTACAATCGAGTCTCAGCATGTGAGATAGCTAGAGAAATATGGAGATTATTGGAGGTTACTCATGAGGGAACAAATCAAGTAAAAGAGACCAAAATCAACATGTTGGTCCAGCAGTATGAGGCCTTCAAGATGAAGGAGCACGAGTCCATAAATGAGATGTACTCCAGATTCACACTCATTATCAATGGGCTGAGGCTTTTGGGTAAAATCTACCCAGAAAAGGAAGTGGTCCGAAAAGTTCTCAGATCTCTCCCAAAAAGATGGGAAGCAAAACTCACACCCATTCAAGAGGCGAAGGACTTGAATGTGTTGAAGCTTGAAGAATTGGTGGGTTCTTTAATGACTCATGAAATTAGAATGAAAATTCATGACGAATAAGAAACCACCTCCAAGAAGAAGAACTTAGCTCTTAAAGCTGAGACCTCTCATGAACCAACAGAGAGCAGCGACGATTCTGACCCTGAAATGGCTCTCATCACTCGGAAGTTCAAGAAATTTCTCTCAAACAAGAGGGATGGGATGTTCAGGAGAAATCCAACAAACCAATCACATCAAAGAAATAACAGTGATTGGAATGTAAAGGAAAATCCTGACGCCTGCTGCGAATGTGGCAGAACTGGGCACATAAAAAAATACTGCCCACAACTCAGGAACAAGACCGCAGGTAGCAACAGTCAAGACTTCAAGGAAAAGAAGTTCAAATCCAGAAAAGCACTGCTGACTTGGGATGACTCTGATGAAATCGATAAGGAAGGTAGTGAGGATGAGGACGTAGCTCAACTTTGCTTCATGGCCAACGATGATGATCCCAAGGTAACTCCTGAAAAACATTTCAACGAACTTAAGTCAGCTTTTCTCGAACTCAGTAAAAACTATGAAAAGTTAAAAACTAAAAATGCTATTCTAAAAAATAAGGCTCTTTCTTTGATAAGTACTGTTGAAGAGTTGGAAGGTGAAAATGAAGAGTTACAAGAAAAAGTTGAATTTTATATATCTGAAAATGTCTCTTTAGAAAATAATCTAAATGCTTCTAAGAAAGAAAATTCTCTTTTATCTTCTGAAATCCAATTTCTCAGAGAAGTCAAAGTTCCTATTGAAAATGATTATTTAAAATCTCAACTGGAGGATATTTCTACACAAAAAATAAATTTAGAAAAAGAGATTGAAGATCTGAATTTTACGCTTTCAAAATTTACTCAAGGAAGAGAGAATTTGGATATTCTTTTAGGAAGACAAAGATGTGTCTTTGAGAAAAGTGGAATTGGTTATGATCCTTCAAAGAAACAAAAGGATTATAAAAATTTCTTTAACAGAAGTTTAGCTTCCTGCTCACCATTCACTCTCTGTACAGTACGTAACGAGAAAGGACATTTAGTTAAAAATTGTCATCTTAATCTTATTAAAAATCAGTCATCCTTTTCTTTTACTAAGAATAAAATGAAACATGTATGGGTGCCAAAATCATGTTTATCTAATCTTTCAGGACCCAAGAAAGTGTGGGTACCTAAAGGAACGAAACCAGAATCTGTTGTAGGTATGCTTGAAAGCAAGGGTAGACTGCAACAAATGGATTCTCGACAGCGGTTGTTCAAGACATATGACAGGTGATCGCTCTCTTTTCTCGCACATCACCCCGAAAAATGGCGAGCTTGTTACCTTTGGAGACAATTCTAATGGGAAGATCATCGGTAAAGGTAAAATTGGCACTTGTTCTATTTCTATCGATAATGTATCCTTAGTTGACGATTTAAAGTTCAATTTGATAAGTATCAGTCAACTAATCGATAGTGGACACAAAGTTCAGTTTGAAGGCGATCAATGTCTTATCAGTCATGCCTCAGATGGGAGTACGTTGATCGGTAAGAGAGATGGTAATATCTATACTCTATCTTTTGATGCATCTGACTCTTCTCGTGAAGTATGTCTTTCTGTTCAGCACAATGATATTTGGTTGTGACATCGTAGATTAGGTCATGTTCACATGGATCTAATCAAGAAACTTCTCTCGAAAGACCTTGTCAGAGGCTTACCAAATTCGAAGTTTATCAAGGATAAAGTCTGTGATGCCTGTCAATATGGTAAACAGTCAAAAACTTCTTTTCAAGCCAAAAATGTTGTTTCCACCTCTCGCCCTCTTCAACTCCTTCATTTAGATCTTTTTGGCCCTACTAGAAATGCTAGCCTAGGTGAAAATTTTTATGCCTTCGTCATTGTTGACGATTTTTCAAGATACACCTGGGTTCTTTTTCTAACTCGTAAAGATGAAGCGTTTGAAAAAAAATTCAGTCTTGTTAAGCAGCTTCAAAATGAGAAGGAGTTGAAGCTTGTAAAAATTCAAAGTGATCATAGCGGTGAATTTGGAAAAGATTTTATCCCTTTTTGTATTCCAAATGGCATTTCACATGAGTTTTTTGCTCCTCGGACACCCCAACAAAATGGAGTTGTAGAGAGAAAGAATCATACTCTTCAAGAAATGGCCAGAACCATGCTTCATGAAAACTCTCTGCCAAAATACTTTTGAGCAGAAGCCGTCAGCACTTCCTGTTACGTGTTGAACAGAGTACTCATCAGACCAATTCTTGATAAAACTCCTTACGAACTGTTCACAAATCGAAAACCAAAAATTGATTATTTCAAGGTTTTCGGTTGCAAATGCTTTATTTTGAACAATCGTGAGAATTTGGGAAAGTTCGATGCGAAATCTGACGAGGGAATATTTCTTGGTTATTCATTAAAAAGTAGAGCATATAGAATTTATAACCGTAGATCTATGACCATGGAAGAATCTATGCATGTAGTATTTGAAGAATCTAATGTTGAAAAACCAAGTAAGAATGCAGGTGATGACGGTGAAGAACTCTCCATGGACTTGAACAACAAACTTAACGTCTCCTCAACTGAGGAGGAATGTTCAACATCTTCTCACAACAATAATGATGAGACTCTGCCACTTCCAAAAAGTTGGAGATACTCTTCAAGTCATCCATTAGAACAAGTCATAGGCAATGTGGAACGCGGAGTTACAACTCGGTCTACGGTAAATCTCTTTTGTGCGGATTTTGCCTTTCTTTCTCAAATTGAGCCTAAAAACATTTCAGAGGCTCTAAATGATTTTGAGTGGATTCTTTCCATGCAAAATGAATTGAATCAATTCGAGAGAAGCGATGTTTGGTCACTAGTTCCGGCTCCTGTTCAAAAAAAGGTCATTGGAACAAAGTGGGTTTTTCGAAACAAACTTGATGAAGATGGCCATATTGTTCGTAACAAAGCCAGACTAGTTGCTCAAGGATACAATCAAGTTAAAGGGGTTGATTTTGATGAAACCTTTGCCCCTGTTGCTCGACTTGAAGCTATCCGAATTCTTTTGGCATTTTCATGTCATTTGAACTTCAAACTTTTTCAAATGAACGTGAAAAGTGCTTTCTTGAATGGGGTAATACAGGAGGAAGTTTTTGTTAAACAACCTCCCGGTTTTGAAAATGAAAAATACCCCAATCATGTTTATAAACTGAAAAAGGCTTTGTATGGTCTTAAACAAGCTCCTCGAGCTTCGTACGATCGTCTTAGCAGCTTCCTCATTGATCATGGATTCTCTTGTGGCAAAGTTGATACTACTCTCTTTACGAAAACTCGTAATTCCCATATTTTAATAGTTCAAATATATGTCAATGACATTATTTTTGGTGCCACTAACAATGATCTATGCCAAGAATTTGCTGAGTATATGCGCAGGGAATTCGAGATGAGCATGATGGGTGAACTTACTTTTTTTCTTGGACTTCAAATCAAGCAATCCAAAGAAGGAATTTTTATCAATCAGTCTAAGTACACTCGGGAACTTTTGAAAAGGTTTGGCTTGGATAATGCTAAACCTAGAGGTACCCTTATTTCTCCCAGCGTTAATCTTATCAAAGATGAAAATGGTAAAGATGTTGATAGTAAACTTTTTCGTGGTATGATTGGTAGTTTACTCTATCTTAGTGCATCTAGACCTGACATCATGTTTAGTGTTTGTATCTGTGCCCGTTTTCAAGCCTGTCCCAAAGAATCTCATTTATCTACGGTTAAACTTATTTTTAAATATATCTCTGGTACTTTAAACTTAGGTCTCTGGTATCCTCGTAATTCCTCACAAGATCTGGTTGGTTTTGCTGATTCTGATTATGCGGGATGTCTTGTTGATCGTAAGAATACTAGTGGCACCTGTCAGTTTCTCGGAGATGCTTTAGTTTCGTGGCACAGTAAGAAACAGACATCTATGGTTCTCTCCACTGCTCAAGCGGAATATGTTGCAGCTGGAAGCTGTTGTGCCCAAGTTTTATGGATGCGTCAAACTTTACAATATTTTGGTGTCTCTTTAGAGCTTATTCCTATTATGTGCGATCGTAGCAGTGCTATAGATATTAGTAAAAATCATATCCAACACTCGCGCACTAAGCACATTGATATTCATCATCACTTTCTCCGAGACAATGTTCAGAAAGGGTTTATAGAACTCAAGAAAGTCGACTCTGAAGATCAGCTCGTCGATATTTTTACAAAACCATTAGCTGAATCCTCTTTCTGTTCTCTTCGTCGTCGTTTGGGAATGTGCGATCTTAGTTAATTTTTGCTCTTCTAAACTTTCAGTCGACTAAAAGTCCACTTTCAGTCGACTAAAAGTCCCGCCTCAGTCAACTGAAAGTCCACTTTCAGTTTACTAAAACTTGTTTCAGTCAACTGAAAGTCCCCTTTCAGTCGACTCAAACCTCTTCAGTCGACTGAAACATGACTTTCAGTCGACTGAAAGTTCTCTGCCTATTTATATGTCCCCTTTTTCACTTTCACTTTTTACTGTTTCTCTTTTTCACTGTTTGTCTTTCGTTTTCACTATTGTTTTTCTTCTTATCTCTCTTGTCCACCTGTCACTCCAAGGACCCACATGGCCTCAAACCCACGTCCTCTAAGTCATCATCGCCTTGTCATTCAATCTGACGATGAATTCGATGGGGCTCCGCTCCCTACCGATGCTCCACCTGTCGATGTGGCTGCTCCACCGCCGACCACCCGCTGTCGCACCCGTCAAACTTCCACCACCGCTTTGCACCGATCGTCCTCTGCAACTGTCCATCAGTTATCTGCTGCTCCGTCCACTTCAGGTACTGTAGTTCCTACCCTTCCTCCTCCACCTGCTACCTCTTCTTCTTCTGCGTCTCCACCCACTTGCCCACCCCCTACCTGTCCATATACTTCCCCTTCCGATATACTTCACATTCCACATTTCTTTCCAACTCCCGACGACCAACTCACATATTATACAAATTTCGTAAATCGGGAAGTCATCCCCGGTCGCCCAAGTGATGTCAATCTCATGACTCAACTTGGTGTTACCGCCCTGTTTGAGCGAATGGGTTGTCTCTCTATTCTCTCTCCACCCTCCACTTATTATCCTGCTCTTGTGCGCATGTTCTACTCCAACTTGCACTTTAATGCTCAACCACCTACTTTTCTGACCTCTTATGTGAATGGGGTCCACATTCGTCTTGATGCCACCATCTTGGCCCACATTTTTCAGTTTTGTAAATCAATCATCTACACTTGTTTTCACCGCCAACACGTGGTGTACCACCAGTTCTTTTACTTCACTCCAACAGACCCAAACTCTCTTAGGGGACCCATCTATTTCTCAACCCCGTAAACCCAATTTGGGTGACATGTCTCCTCTTCATCGCGTTCTCCACCTTATTCTTTGTTACAATCTCTCGGCCCGTTCCGGCTCCTATGCTACCTTTTCCTACTTAGACATCATTCTTCTCACCCATTTCATTCGGGGTTCCCCATTAAACATTGCAGGCATTATCATGCTCGTCATGAATGCCGGTAAAAACAAATCATCTGTTAATCTACCTTTCGGCCATCTGTTAACTCGCGTCTTTGAACATTTTCATGTCACATTGCCTACCTCTAACTCGGAACGTATCCCTCTTCCGAGTCATCATGTTCTCGATAAAACTTCTCTTCGTCGAGCCGGCTTCGCAATCCGCTCCGATCTCACCTCCAACATTGTCTTTCTTGAATGCATCACTATCACCGACCCTTCTCACACCCAGTTTGTTCCAGCCCCCACTCCTGCCTTTGCTTCCATTCATGTTCCCTCCCCTGCTCCTGAAATTCCCTCAGCCCCCCCTTCTGCTTCCTTCCCATCTTTTTCACCACCTCCACATCCTTCTACTCAGTTCATACCCCCTGCTCCTACTGACCCTTCCACCTCAGTTCCTCCTCTTCCCACCCCTCCTCACCCTGCTGATCCCTTCTTCACTAGTCTGCTAAACGACTTCTCCAATTTCAATTTTGATGACTTTCTCTCTTCTGACCACCCCGACCTCTCTGACACTCTTTCTCGTATCTCTACCTCGATTCAGCTCATTCTTGAATCCCAAACCACCCTTGTTGCTTCCATGACTGCTAACCACACTATTCTTCTTCATGAGCTTGCTGCTCTTCAGCAGTCGGTTCAACATTCTTCCGCCCAGCTTCTCGCCAACCAAATAGACTTTCATAACCTCCTCAATGACCTTACCGCTAACCTCACCTCTCGCCCTCTAAATCACACCCCCCCCCCCCTTCTGGAAAGTCTGACACGGATGCAGCATGACCTTCACCACCAGTAACAGGCTGCCATTCAGGATCATCGTCGCCAAGCTTATCTCACCACGAGCATTCTGACTGAACAGAACCGCTATTTGGCTCATCAGATCTTCGATCAGGCTCATGGTTTTTGGGTGACTCGTCCAGATATTTTTCCTTCTCAACATACTGGCAACGCAGAGGAAGAATGGTTCTTCAACCCGCATTTTCCTTACAACCCTCCGCCACCGCGCTCTCCTCGAGTCGTTGAAGTAGTTGAAGTTCCCACAACAGCTCCGCCGCCTTCTGATCCCTCTTCTGCGCACGGTGCTCGTCGATCTGCTCCGCCGCCCGCTGATCCCTCATCCTCTGCACAACCTTCTCGCCGCCGTCAGCCTTAGTTTTTATTATTCATTCTTTGTTGCCATGGCTGCCCCCATTTTTTGCTTTGACAAAGGGTGAGAACATGTATTAATCTTTTTGTGCATCTGTATTAAATCTTTTATTGAATATTTAGAGATGCTCTTGTTATTACTCTCTTATGTGAATGTTAACTGATTAAGGGGGAGTATGTCTTTTTAATTGCTAGAACTAATATTGTCATCATAAAAAAGGGGGAGATTGTTGAATTGTTGTTTTTGATGTTTTCAGACTTATCTTATCTAACATTAATCTGACAATATTATTAAAGATAAAATATTTCAGGTTTTATCATAATCAAGCAAAGACATAACCTTGACATGGATGACAAAGACTTTGCACGACCTTGACATGGATGACAAAGACTTTGAACTTGGTTGGACTCAAGTTTTGGACTACAGACGAAGATGCAAGATCTTGAAGTATATTTTTTATTGATTAGTTTTTCTTTAAGTCTTTCTTAAAGATCTAACATAAATTCTAGTAAAGAACGAAGCCAAGATTTTTAGTCGAAATCAAGATTTTCAGTCGAAGCTTAGACTTTCAGTTGAAGCTGTGACTTTCAGTTGAAGCAAAATGTTTTAGGTGAAGTCAAGATTTTCAGTCGAAGCCAAATGTTTTAGTCGAAGCTAAGACTTTCAGTCGAAGCTAAGACTTTCAGTCGGAGCTGTGACTTTCAGTCGAAGCAAAATGTTTTAGTCAAAGTCAAGATTTTCAGTCGAAGCCAAATGTTTTAGTCGAAGCCAAGACTTTCAGTCGAAGCCAAGACTTTTAGTCGAATCCAAAATGTTTTAGTCGAATCCTTCTCGTTTGGTTTTTCTTCCTAACGGTCCACTATTTGTTTCCTGTATAAATAGGGAGTCCGTTAGAGCATTTATTACCTTTTCTCTCGCGTGAACTTTTTACTCCTAAAAACTCTCTCATCTCAATCTCTTATTCTTATCAATTGTCTTTTGAGTGAGTTTACCTTTGAGAAAGTTCTTTGCTAGCTTCTTGGTTTTGTTCTTGAAAGGATATAGATCTTCCCACCTAAGAAGGCTTAGCTTTAAACTTTCATTGTACTATCTCCTCAAGAAGGAGCCTGTTTATTGTATTCAAATTGTAATCTCTTTTCATTTGTAATATGTTGGAAACCTTGGAAGGGTTTCGGAAATTGTACTATGGTTTGAGCTAGCACCCGAAGCTAGTTGGTTTAGTGAAAGGCTCAAGTAGGTCTCCCTTGTGTGGAGTGCTCGAGAACTGGACGTAGGCTGGTGGGGCCGAACCAGTATAAATCTCTGTGTTAAACTTGTTACTGTTATATCTGTCTTTACGTTGTATTCTCAATTTTTAAATTCATACTCAAAGTTGTAAAACACCTATTCGCCCCCCTCTAGGTGTATTTAGGGACCTACAAGTGCCACCAGATCACTGAGAGTGCTGTGTACTACTTGTCTGACATGGTCAAGCTATCCCTTGACAAGTTTCTATAGCACCCAAAAAAGCCAAACGCGATTACATGCAACGTAGCAAACACGCTAACATTCAAATAAACTCAAATACAAACTAGTGAGAACCACTTTGATTCTAGAAGCACAACAAGTTGCAATGGAATAATTACCATTTATGGGGGTGAGGATGGCTAGAAATCTTAGCTAGTTAAATGGATTTAATTACTCGGCAACATCATTGTATGAGATGGTTGTATGAACTAATTTAAGTGTTGGTATTTGAAAGGTTTTGGGTGATTGAGTTTTAATTTGTATTCCAATTCTCAACTTGGGTATTATATAAACATCTCCACCATTATCCCCTGGGGTCTACAGAGACTTAGCAAATGTATATTTGGATTGTAAAAACTTGTCAACAAACCATATTGCTACCAAAGGTAACAAAATGACCTTTAATTTTGCCATGTGTCCCTATTGAATACTTCAAAAACTTACACTTACTTTAACTTTAATCCCAACACTTTCACCATAATAGACCACCACCCAGTCCAACGGCATCACTGTCACCTTCACCACAAAACCACAACCCCGACCTTCACCACATAACCCACCACCACTACAATTTAGTCATGTCTTTCCCTATGCAATAGCACACATACGCACACGCACACGCGGACACACACATAAACTTAAACACACGCACCCACCTTATCTTATCACGACAGCCTCCCCCCCCAACACACAAAAGCCTGTGACACACGTATTCACAGCCATTGTGACATAATATATCTTGGCCATTGCGACCGACCTCCATGTTGTCGCCTCCACCTCCACTATCTCCAGCTTGTTAGATATTCGCAGTCACGCCACTAGCTGTCGCTATCTCCGCCTCCATCCCTAACTCTCTCCATCATTTGGCGGCAAAATTAAAGGGTGTGACCGTAAATAAATGATCTCTATTGGAGAAGAGATAGTTATGGCAAAAGAAGATGCCAGGATATGTGATAGGGGGTCGGTGGTGCTGTTGATGGTATTGAAGGGTGCACCCCCAAATTTTAAAACCTTGAGGGTTGGTGATGTAAATATATTCTTTAAAAGTGATAAAAGAATTGGACGCATGACAATTGTTCAAGTCATTTTGCTGCCTTTGGAAGCATAATAGTTTGTTGCAAGTTTGTCCCTACTTGGATTTGTAAATTTTATTGTAGATTATATAGCAATTAGACCATGACATTGGCCTGCAATAATCGTTTATACCCTGGTCATAATATTTTGGACAATTGAATACCGACCTATTTAGTAGTTCCCTGTTGAGTCCCCTTATCCACCACCGTGTAACTTTAATGAGTTTATGGTGATTGTGCAAACAAAAAGTTATTTTTTGGTTATGACGACTTGGTATAATTTGCAAACACACTAACTCAAAGAGTAGGTTATGACAATGCTCTTTCTTTCTTGCTTTCTTTCTTTGGTAGGTAGTATAAAAAACTTCATTAATAATAAAATGGTTTTACAAAGTCGTCCCTGCTCTTTGGTAGTTAACTAGCTACGTATTCGCACATGATATTTAAAGCTAAAAATCAACTACTTGAACATAATTAAATCAAACAATATCTAATTCAAAAGCAGTCCATTCCCCTCGTGACCTTGCTTTGCATACAAAAGTAGCCAGCAAAATTGTTTTAGTCAGTTGCCCCTTGCTTCCTACAATAATCTTGCAGGGGTGAAAAACAATGTTGATATAACATATATCATGTAGTATTGGCGCAACTGCTGCACTAATCTGCTCCAGCCCTACCATTTAATCAAGCAAACATTTTAAATCGGTGCATTCATGACATGCATGAGTTTTTTATGCTATGCCCAATTCAGAACTTTCAAAACTGCTAGTGCTTGCGGTGCAAAAGGGTGTTCGTTGAATCACAAGAAAAAGCTATTAAGCCCTTGCGTACTCCTAAAGCCTTTGTGACACAAATTTCCACTGCAGATTTCAAACGGCGTTGTTAGAACTTTCATCTAATTTTGATAAAAGTTGTCTGATCTCCTGGCAGTGGCAGAAAGTTAAGTATAGATTGTAAGGTATAGCCATTAGACCCAGTTCTTTGCTTCTATATATCCGCCTGAGAGACCTGGTTGGCCCTATTCGGTTAAGATCTGTTTTCTTCAAATTTCTCTATGTGGCATATGATAAATGGTGATGATGTTGATTGGGTAATACGTGTCACCTTGGAATGATATCTCATTTTTATGTAGCCAAATAAACCAAAAAGAGTTAAAAATATGCTGGTTGTGACTTCATATTATACAGAGGTGAGAGCACATAATACTCGTTCAAGTGGCATAAAAATACATTTTCTAAGGGCAAGTTCGTCATTTCACCCAAAACAAAAAGTCTATCTTCTTTTCTTCCCCACATTCCCATATCCCCCCCCCCTTATTACCGCCATCGACATTGCCATGGCATTGTCTTAATTGTTGCCACCGTCGATGTGCCCCACCATGGCCCCACCTCTTCATCCGTATTCTTTCTTCCTAAAACCCTAATCACTTCCTTTATTTTTCTCTCTTTACCTCACTTTCTCATTCCTCTTACTCTCTCATATTCCCCCTTTTCACCACCATCATTGCCGTTGCTTCCTCCTCAGTCTACCCTCTCAAAGCTCTTGTTTTAAAAAAACAATATGCCTACCACATAACACGTAGTGGGTTTGGGAACATACTGTACAAATTACCCAAAATTCTAACGAATGATCCTTATTGTTATGAGCCTCCAACATGCTTGTTCTTTTTTGCATGTATGAAAACGGCTACTGGAGTCGAGCTCTTCGTCCACGAACTAAATCCTAAAGCTTGGTGATGCTCTAGAGATAGTACAACAGAGGGAGGAATTGTCTTGTGACTTGTTGTATTGTGACTTCTTAGGATATCTCTAGCATTTATATAGAGATAGTATTAGAGACTGACTTTCTCTGAAACACTTAGGAGATAAAAATTGTATTTATCTCAAATACTTAGGATATAAATATCCTCTAACTAACATTAATAATCTTGACTAACAAATACACATTATCTGTTAGTGGGCGGATAATGAGTCCACTGACCCAATTTATTAATAGCTCCCACTCGCCCACACAGGGCAAATAAATCTTGCGGTTCCTCCTTATCTCTTGTTCACTTAACGTGCGACCTACGAGAAAGGATGTCCAACGTTGAAGAGTATTGTATTAAGTTATCACCAAACTAACACAATATACAACACTCCAAAAAATCTCGTATGTACTCCAGATAGTTCAACTACACCAGATTAAACACTCTCAAATTCCTCATAGTGAGCAGTGTTAAACCTCTCATATGTTATGTATTCATGACTCATCGAAACAAAAATTGACAAATTCGCCCGGGTTATGAATCACACAACATATTATAATATTGAAATTTGTTCCCAAAGCCCTCATGTCATTCCAATTAGACCTAACTGCTTTCCTGGACATGCCCCGCAAGACCGTATCATCCATGATCCAATGGTACATGCTAAAGTAGCGACATTGATTATCCTCTTCGTGACATAGTCTAAGGTGAAAAGGGTACTATATAGGATCAAAACTATTTCGATCCAAGTGGCTCACACAGTGACGAAGTAGAGATTCATTCATCACTCTCACTGTCAATCTGCATTTAGCACATGCAGTATGATTTGCATGTTATGGCGTAACCCGCGAGGGCGTTTCACATAAATGTATAATAAAATACGCCATACGAATCTGAGTCTAGTCGCTGTACAAACACTTAATCTGAGTTTTTCAGCCCAGTCACTTTCATAGTGTCTGCCTGAAATCTCACATTCGGCTGTAACCGGGCTACATAGAGTTGTGGAGATACTTTATGATCGACCTACCTTTTTAGGTCTTATCTTAGCTCTAACTAAGACGACATGTTTGTATTACTAGTTGTATCATCTTATTCGCCCTCTTGGCGCCTAAGACAATTATGTCTCATCTTGCTCGCTAACTTAGCCCCAAGGTGAATTACCCGTGTGAGTGGGTCAATTCAAGCCTGGTGATACTCTCAATAAGGATGTATATGTAATCACAAAGATATCCATTCATTCCAAAGTAAACTAAAATCAAGGAATGAAAATATAATAAATAATGTCAAGTACATTAGATGTCATAAACATATCAACCCCTACGTAGTCCCATACTCTTAATGTGAAAAAGAAAAACATCTCTAGCAATAGGCTTGGTCAAAGGATCAGCCATCATTCTACCAGTAGGTATATGCTTATGGTCACCTCTCATTGCGCAACTAAAGTTCTAATGAAGTGATAACAAAGGCCTATGTGTTTGTCGTTCCTGTGATATTTGGGGTCTTTTACAAAATCTAGGACAGCTGTATTGTCACAGTAAATAATGACAACCTCATCTGCATGAGTTGTAACCCCTAGAGCCTCTATGAATGACCTTAACCAAACAGCTTCCTAGACTGCTGCTAAACAAGCAACATACTCTAACTCTATCGTGGATAGGGCGATGCAAGTCTGTTTCTTGTTGCACAAAGAGATAGCTCCACCTTCTAGTATGAATGCATAACCAGAAGTGGTCTTCGCTCATCTCTATCACCGTCCCAATTAACATCGATGTATCCTCTTAATCTCAAGTCTCCACCATGATAACACATGATGAGATCAACAGTTCCATGTAGGTATCGTAGAATCTTCTTCACTGCATTGCAATGTACGGGTCCAGGATTACTTTGATAACGACTCACCATTCTAATTGCATAGTAGATGTCTGGATGCGTACACAACATAGTACACATCATGCTCCCTACTGCAGTCGCGTAAGGCACTTCGGACATCTGATTCTTTTCCTCATCATTCTTTGGGCATTGGTATGTGCTTCAAGTACACGACTTGTCCATTGGAGTGTCTATGGGTTTTGAGTTATGCATACGGAATCGTTCAATGACTTTCTTGATGTATGTCTCTTGAGACAAACCAAGAAGTCTCTTTGGACGATCATGTATGATTTTAACCCCGAGCACGTAATTAGCTTCTCCCATGTCCTTCATCTCAAAAGTGGAGGACAACCATGTCCACCCCGAACACGTAAGTAGCGATAATGGAACTCATGTCATTCCTAACTAAAAGAATGTCATCCACATACAAAGAAAGGATAAGAATACTTTTCTTGGATCGTTTTACGTAAACACAATGGTCTAGTTCAATCATTTCAAAACCTATAGAGGTAATGGCATGATGAAATCTAAAGTACCACTGCCTAGACAATTATTTGAGACCATATATAGAACGTTTGAGACGGCAAACTTTGCGTTCATGTCCCTTAACTTCAAAACGCTCAGGTTGAGCCATATAGATCTCTTCATCTAGTTCTCCATTGAGAAATGCAATCTTAATATCCATTTAAAAAAGTTCTAAACATGATTGGCGATAATAGCTAAGATCAAGAAAATTGAAGCAAATTTCACCATTGGGGCAAATGTATCTTCATAGTCCATACGCCGCTATTGGGTATAGCCTTTCATCACAAGACGTGCCTTATAATTATCAATTGACACATTTGCCTTCCGCTTGACTTTTAAAACCCACTTGTTTATGCCCGGGCAGAAGGTCAACCAAACTCCAGACCTGATTCTTCACCATTAAGCTCAACTCATCCTTCATTGCAACCATCCACTCATTACTGGCAGATGAAGATAAGGCTTCTTCTACAGAACTGGGTTCATCTTCATCAGTTAGAGTGCACATAAGAATTTCTCCGTCAATCTCCAAACGATGATGTGGAACTCTTTCTCATGCACCTCTACGCAATTGAGAATCTTGTTGACCTGATGGTCCTGGTGGTGTGCCCTCACTGTCTGGGATACTCCCACTAGGTTGAGGGTCACTTATACTATCTTCAGCGACAATTGGATGAGAAACTAATTCCCCACTTTGCTTGGAGATGGCAAATGCTTCAACCTCCTCTAACTCATAGACGTTAAGATTCTTACTTGCTTCTCTGATGCTAGGAAAATCACTCTCTATGAAATCGACATCATGAGACTTTATTTCAGTCTTTCCTTCATTTGGATGTTCGCCATACATTACATAACCTTCAGAGTTTTCAGAATACCTTAAGAATGTACTCTTTTTAGCTCTAGGCCCTAGTTTCTCATACTTATGAGACGTGCTGTGAACATAACCTGTTGAGCCCCATGGGCGCAAATTATCCAAATTTAGCTTTTGGCCATTCCAAAGCTCATATGGGGTGGATTTGACTGATTATAAAGGCACACGATTAAGTATATAGGTTGTAGTCATAAGAGCACCCCCCCAAAGATATTGGAAGGTTTGCTTGCGCCATCATATACCTAACCATGTCTAACAATGTTCTATTTCTTCTTTCCGCAATACCATATTGTTGTGGAGTATTAGAAATAGTAAGTTGCATGTGTATCCCTTTTTCCTCAAAAAACTTCTTAAAGTGATCTAACAAATATTCGCGTCCCTGGTTAGTGCGAAGAGTTTTTAAACTCTTCTCTTTTTTATTCTTAACCTCTGCTACAAAGCGTTTGAAACAGTCAAAAACTTGAACTAGCTCAAGCAGCTAAGTTGCTCTCACAGCCTTTCCAAAAGGCTTCCTGCCTGCTTTACCAGCCAAACAAGCCTCGCATGTTTGTTAATTGACTTTTGCGAGTGGGCTTAAAAGGCCTTCTCTAGCCAAACGAGTCATTCTATCTTGGCTTATGTGGCCCAGTCTTGCATGGCAAAGGGTAGAATCATTCATAATATTATCATTCACCACATAAGAATAAGAGGACTGAGAATCAATTAAATCCAATTGAAAAAGACCATCGATGTGAAAACCATGTCCAAACAAAATATCATCCAAAAAGATGTCCAATTTATTACCCTTTAAATTGAAAGAAAAACCATTGTCTAATAAAGCAGTAACTGAAAGTAGATTAAGCCGAAAGTGGGTGCATATCGCATATCCTCAAGAAGCAATGTGCGCCAGTACGCAACTTGAGCTGGTAAAAACCAACCTCTAGCACCTCATCGGAGCTATTGTTTCCCATGAAGATATGTTTGCTTCCCACAGGAATCTGGTGATAATCTACGAACCTCTCTCGATCACGTGCTACATGTTTTGTTGTACTTGTATCCACAAACCACACACGTTAGGAATCAGCAACCATCACATGTGAGGAAACATATAACTGGGAAGGAGATTTATAAGGTACCCTTTTCAGCTCAGTACAATCACGAGCGAAGTGTCATTGTTGTTTATAGTTGAAGCATTTGATTTTAGACAAATCCTTTTTCCCACCTCATTTTCCTCTCTTGCGTTTCTTTATTTTCCCTTCCTTTGGCGCAGAAGTGCTAGCCTTGCCTTTCTTACTTTGTCTTCTGTACTTGCCATTTGCATTGCATGATCCCCTTGGGTGACGTAAGTAAGGGTCAACATCTCGAATATCAGCCTCAAGGATGACATGTTGTGAAACATCAAAAAAGTTCTTGATGTTTTCATTATAGGTCAATATTTGCTTCATATTTGCCCATGAGGCAGGAAGGGACCTTATGATAGCTCTGATGCTGCTTATCTGTGAGCGCATGACCAACATCCCCTAGCTTACCAATCATGTTAGACATCACCCTTAGATGTTCATTCATGGTATGATTAGGTTCTTTTGTGTATTCATCAAACTTAATCACAAGGCTACGAAGCCGCATAGTTGAGGTTCCAATGAAAGAGAACTTGAGGTGATCCCATAAAGCTTTGCAAGTTGGAAGTTCATCAAACTGTCTGATTAGATCATTTTGCAAGCTGCTTAATTAGGTGTAGCTCGCACTACGATCTTTCTCATGCCATTTCTGGTAGGCAGCGTGGTCTCTTAAGGGTTGCCCCTCAATGGGCGCGACCATCTCTTTGGTCAAGTGCTCCTCGAGCTCTTGTTCGTTCAGCATTAATTTCATCTTTTTGTGCCAAACGTCATAATTATCTCTATTAAGTTTGTAATACCCCGCACTTAAAGTACGGTTTACAGTGAATCCTAGAATTTTAGTTAATTCTTTAGCGGCGGTTGTGGTAATATACATTAATTGGGGGATTTAGTGATAATTGTCGATAGCAGTATTGATTGTGACCTTTAGCGACACATGATAATGCTCTTAAGTTGCAAATTAATGAGGTGGGGAGAATGTGACGCTCAAGACTTTTCATTTGTCGATAAAATTTCTTTTAATCTTAATCTAAAGAGTTTGTGGTCTTTCAAAGAGATGTGGATGAAATGAGAAAATAGCTAAGTGTGAGGGGGGGTCTTTAGAAATATTCCAACCTAGGGCAGCCATATATAAATGAGGCTTTTAGAGGATAGTCGTCCAAGCTTCTGCAGCCACTTTATTTTACGTAAATGAGAGAGAGAGAGAGAGAGAAAGAGAGAAGAAGAAGAAGAAGAAGAAGAAACAAGATATGTCAAGAAGATTTCAAGGTAAAAATCCCTAGCCTCCCTCTTTAACCTTTGGCCATGTTATTGGGTGTTCTAGATATGTTTTTATGTATGAATTCAATGTTTATTGGATTGAGTGTTAGGGTATTGTGTGTGTTTCAGAGAGTTTGATGTGGGTGTGTTTGAGAAGAAGGCTGCTATAAAGCATCATAAAAATGGGTTAGGGTTTTTGTCATATCTCCATTATTTTAAATCTGTTTAAAATGATTTTACACTTTATGAAAATTTTATTGAGTTTCCTTCAACTCTTTAGTTTTGAGTTTTCTTAGAATCCCACGTTTGCACATTGAAAAATGACCTTAAACTCAATTCGCTGTAGAAGTCCAGAATTTTCGGTTTCTGGCATCCACTTCGATTTGTCATAGAAAATTTATTACTGATGTATTTTTTGTAAAATTTATATTTCTAAAAACTGTAGAAATTTTTATTCAACTTTTTAGTTTTGAGTTTTCTAAGATTCGTAGTGTTTCTACTCCAAGATAACTATTGAACAAAATTGGTCTGCGCAGAGATGTGCTGTTTTTATCCACCACTTCGATTTGCTATAGAGAAGTTATTACTCATTGGATTTTTCTGAAATTTATATTTATGAAAATTTTAGAAAGTCTAATTTAACTTTTTAGTTTTGAGTTTTCTAAGATTCATCATGTTTATACCTCAAAATGGTCAATATACAAAACTAGGATTTGTTGTTTCTAGAATTACTTCTCAGTCCATTGCCAAAACTTTTTATGCCATTTCTAAGCATATTTGGGCAAAATGCGAAACTAAAACTCCCCTTATATTTGTGAAACCTTCAACATAGAATTTTTTGAAATTTTTCTGGGCATGTAAAGAGCCTCAAATGATTTTATTTTGAAAATAGGTTTTCGAATTAATTGGCATAGTAAACGAAATTATTTTTAGTCAAAAAATTTATAGTGATCTGATCTTATTGAGATGCTTGAGCATCTAAAATTTCACAGCATTCCGGCTCTGTTTTATAAATTTTTGAAATAGGATCCTTAGCGTTCAATTTAAGAAGCGAATTAGGGTTCTGAACAAAAAATTCCCAGAAATGTCATTTATGTCCGAAAAAACCCACCTAGCCGTCTAAAAGAGTGTTTTGAGTTATTTTTCAGGAGTGTAGTGCTATGTTAGGCATTAGGGGTATTTGGTAACTTGACACAAGTCCGGGAGCATTTTGATAATTTCATGCACTTAGGGGAAATTTAGTAATTAGGCATGATTGAGCGGCAATAAATAACATCGGTATGATTTAATATTTATATTTTGATAGACAAGAGCTAGAGCAAGCTTGGGAACAAGAATCAGAACCGCTTAGCTATCCAAGTAAGTACTCATGCCATGTTCCTCCGTACACCCTATTTTCCAATATACGTGTATGTATACGTGGTTTTACCAAATGAATGTATTAAGTAATTTTGATAATCTTGCTTCTTGTGCAACTGATTGATGAAAAAATGAATTATAATTGCCATGGAAAATGTTGCATTGGTTTTTGAGAGCTCTATGTTAATCGTGTTATTGTGAGATTAATATTGGTTGTTGTGCCCCATATCCACGAGGGAAAGTGGATTCTGGGTCCTGGTCAACGGGACCATATGTTGGCGCACAGTACTGTTGTATCGTGATTTGCCCTTGCGTCCACATTATTATTCATCCCGGGTGGAGGAGGGATTTTGGGTCCTAGTCAATAGAACCATACGCTGACCACAACACACCGTGAAAAGAGACAAGATGGCACTCGAAGTTTAATTACTATTGTTATGCGTTCGTTTTGAAAGAGTTTTCTTGAAGCATGATTTGCTTTTATAAAGTATATATGTGTATAGTATTTTCTGTAAATTTGTTACCAGTTTTAAAACTAATAAACCATGGCATGTTTTTTATGAATCTCAAAACCTATTTTAGGGATATGGTATGTGTACTTACTGGGCCCCCAACTCACTATTTTATAAATATTTTCAGGTGATCACTTAGATGAAACCCACATCCATGAGGGAAATAAGATCAGACTCGCGAGAGATGGTTGTTAGGGACATAAGCCCTCTTAGATCAATCGTTAATCTTTAGATGACATTGTAGTATAAATTTTATGTTTTAGAGAATTGGTTGGTGCATTGATCTCCATATAATTAATTGTGTAGTTGAAGTTATTCATGACAATTGTGGAAATTTCTAAGTGAGGCTTTTGATAGCCAATTTATTGTTATAGAATTTAGCAAGTTAGAATGAATTTTGAGTACATGTTGTAGTAAGGCCTGGCAGAACCTTGGGTGGATGTTCGAATGGGCTGGTCACAGATCTAGCTCATGGGCTCACCCATGGGTTTGGGTCGTGACAAAGTTTCTCACCCTTAACGAGATCAGCTATGGCATTCTTGGTGGCCATTCTATTCACTACATTAGTTTGCGGAAAGAAAAAGACATTAATTATACATCATTCTATTTATTTCAAAAAATTCAAATAAAAAAAATTGTTCTTTCTCATATCATGAAATCGAAAATTTGCTAAGCTCGTAATCATCTCCCGTGTATGTGAGTTGGGAAAAATATTTTTCAAGTAATTTTTTGCAATAAATTTCATATCATATAATCCACAAAGTAATAAATTATTCGCATGATAATTTAGAACAACATAATTGCACCATATAATAAAGTGTGTAAAGACTCTATTGAGTCCTATTGGCATTCTAATAACTTATGCTAAGAAAGTTCTAGATTGAATAATGTACGTGCGAAATTACATCCCCGTACAAGGCTTTCTGAAAATATACTGGAAGATAATAGATTACAACATCTCTGAAAATCCTACTACAAACTACTCCAATAAAACAAATGGAGATGTCGCACAACACATTATTCTCAAAAGATCTTTCTTTAAGATAAAGTAAGCACATAAACATAAGTTCATTTCGAATTTAAATCTAATTTCCATCCATTTAACCTAAAACTAGCATGCTTAAAAATAAGTTTAAGAGCAATTACATGGATGAATATGCCACATTCTCCTTCATAGGAAAACAAGCGAGAAGACCTTTGTTAACCCTACGGTTATTTAACCTAGGATTATATTTGATTTTGATGATAACTAACATTGATGATTATGATGTCTAACATGCATTGAGTTGATGAAGAAATAGGAACAATCTCATACTCATGCAAACGGATTATTAGACGAGCAACACTGTCAAAGACTCTCAAACGGAACGCATCAAAGAGGAAATTCGTCGATTGAAGTTTTCATGCTTTTTATTTCCGTCTTTGTAAACTAGACATAGAGAGATGATCGTTACGATGACTGTATACCTAGAACTTGCCCATAGGTTTCCCTTGCATGCATAAAAGTTTTTTCATGCTTTAAAAACAAGGAAACTGCATTTTCAGGAATGCAGTCGACTGCAAGTTGGGCAGTGAGGTTTTACAGTCGACTGCATTGAAATGCAGTCGAATGCAATACTTCCAGTAGCCTATTACAGTCGACTGCATTGCATTGCAGTCGACTGCAAGTTGGAAATTTGAATTTCCAACGGCTACTTTTGGGTTACAGTCGACTGCATTTACCGTTTGGCGCATTTAATGCTCCACTTAACCCCAAACGGTCATATTTATTCCCACCTCTATAAATACTCATCTTGGGCATAGTTTTCATTCATCAATTGCATTCAAAGCTCTCATATCTTTCATATTCTCAAAGATCAAAGCAATTGTTCAAATCTCTCTTGTTTTCATTGATTTCTCATCCTTTTCAAGAGAGCATTTATTGTGAGCTTACATTAGAGAGAGATACACTTTCATAAGTCATCATACACTCATCTTTCTTGTTCTAGTACTTCAACTTGTACTCATCTACTTATTGAGAGTGAAATCTTGTACACATTTTTTTCATTGAAAGGTTCTTGTATCAAAGCTTGGGGTTGTTAAGCTTTGGAGCTTTGGGTTTGTCAAAGCTTGTTCTTGATGTGGGCATAGCATCAAGGGATTGTAAGAGGTTCGATCTTGACTCGTAAGGAAGATCATACTAGTGGATTCTAGGGCCTTTCAAGGGACTTCCTTGAAGGGGTGGACGTAGGCTTGTGGGTATATCAAGCCGAACCATTTAATTCTCCTTGTCAAGTATCTCTAAACCCTTCTCTCTTTAGATTATCGTTTTACATTTGTGTTGAGATTGATTGTTTGCTTATTTGAGTTATTGAGGTTTGTTGTTTGTTAATTTTTAAAGTAGTCTTAAAACCCTATTCACCCCCCCTCTAGGGTTATTTTATTGGTTTCAACCTTGAAATTTGGTGTAAAAAGTGTGGGTTTACCAAAGCCCAACAAATATACTTCAACAAAACATAATAAAATCATAACGCGAATCAAGGCAAACAAATAAAACAAAATTCATCTATATCATATTTGCCTTCCAAAATATTTATTTCTGCCTACGAAGTGCAAAAATTAATATTTGTGCATTATTCGAATCACAAAACTACCATAAAAATACTATAAAATGGCCAAAAATGAGAGATAAAGTTTTAAAATATGACAAACAGTAAATTCAACCTTAATATACCCTCTCGAATTAAGGAAAATTTTATGTGTGTATACAATAAAAAAATTAAGCTAATTTCTATAGAAAAAGTAGTTTAAAAATTAAACAGAATACACGCAGAGGGTATAAAGTTAAATTTAACACCATAGAAAAAATCAAAGAGCCAAGGAGGAGCTCCACTCGCCGACGGTGTCAAACACTGGCAAAAAAATAACCGTCACGCACCTCCACGTGCCATTTTGCACGTGGGGCAGTGTCTGGGCTTCTCGAGCAGGCGCGAGTGAATTACACGCGCGCGTGGCACACGCGTGTCCGCAGCGTTGGCTAGCGCGCATGGCGGGGCGTAAGATTCTGGCTTGGCACGCGTGTGATGCGTGCGCAGCTCATTTGGCGAATGACATGTGTCGTCAGCGCGTCGCGCTCATGTTCGTCTTCTTCCTTTTAAAACCCTAATTTTTCAGCGGCAGCCATGCCACGAGGCCAACTTCGGGAGGTCATATCTCTATCGTTTTTAAGCCAAATAATGCATGCCATATACTGTTGGAAAACTTATGCGACATAGATTAATTTTGTATTACCCGATCATGATAATAACTAATTCATGCTTAGAATTTGAGCCCAAAAACTCATAAAAATCATAGTTTTCTTGAAAAATAAAATCGTGATTTCTCACAAACCATACATCCAACGATCACGACATTTTATGGAGTCATCCTCAACTATAGGGAAACAAAACCATATATTTATATTTTTAGAATAAATGCTCAAAAAATTTCAAATTTTTTTCGATGGGTCTCATAAATATGTATTTGAAAAAAACCAACATACACATAATTTAAACTAGCATGTTAAAGGTGAATCAACAAGTAATCGCGTTCTGATAGCAATGTTAAAAAATAATTAAACGTGCCTACCACGTAACACGTAGTGGGTTCGGGAACATACCGTACGAAGTACCCAAAAATTTTGACGAAGGATCCTTGTTGTTACGAGCCTCCAACACGCTTGATCTTTTTCGCAGGTACGAAAATGACTACTAGACTTGAGTTATTCGTCCACGAACTAAATCCTAGAGTTTGGTGATGCTCTAGATAGAGTGCAACAGAGGAAGGGATTATCTTGTGACTTATTATATCGTGACTTCTTAGGATATCTCTAGCCTTTATATATAGACAGTATTAGAGACTGATTTTATCTCAAACACTTAGGAGATAAATATTTTCTAATTAACTGTAATAATCTTGACTAACAAATAACATTATCTAACACCTTGTATTCAACCTCTTCCCATATACCCCACTCTCTCTCCCCTCTCCCACCCCGAACCACCACAAAGATCTCCAAATCTTACCTCCCCCACCACTGACGTTACATTAAGGATCGCCATCGGGATCTCCAACCTTGATCCATGACCTCCGAATTGTCTACCCACCACCATTTCGCGATGAGATCTATTGCCACGGTAGTGGCAATGAGGGTGGCGGTGGTAGTGGGGAAGACTTAGGTTTAGACACACTAGTTACTTGTTTTAGCTATTGATTTTTACAACTGATGCCCAAAAGTTAGCATAACTGAAAAATTAACTTTTGTATTTGCACAATTACCACAAACCATTTGAAGTTTTAAGAGTTAACTACTCGGTTGACCACTGTATTATTAGGCAAATTCAACTTTGGTCACTGAACATCGATTTGTGTCAAAGTGACTATTAAATTTTAAAATTCGTTTCAATCCGGTCACTCCGATAGCTTCTGTCAATCTTAGTCCGTTTATTTAGGAATAAAACTGTCTTTCACTGTTCACCTTCTTCTTTCTTCTTCTTCACACACACACACACACAGCAGAGACACCCAAAACTCTACACACCCAAGCAGACACCCAAAACTCCAACTACAATCCAGTATCCAATTGTTTATGATAAGGAAATGGTCAAATAAAAATTCCATACCAAATGGATGATCAAAATTGTCAGTCTGAAGAAACATATGACTATTCCTTCCCAACTTGCAACAGTGCATTTCGAGGAACGTATGCTCCTCCCTCTCTTTCATCACCATCATTAGGCTTGTCTTTTGTTGCCTATACTCCACAAACGCCTGTAAATTTCCAAACTAGTCACATCATCTACACAAGGCAATGACTGCAAAAAGAATCCAACACTCACACCGAAATCAAATACATGTTTGATCTATGCATCTATGTATCTAATCTACACAATTCTTCCACACACATACACTTGTACACCACAAGATTTCATCTCAGTGAAACATCAGAAGACACACGAACCCCATTCGTTACAAAAGCTAATCCAATCTTTAAAACCAAAGCCAAATAGAATTATATGTGCTCACCACCACTGATGTAGAAACAAAGCTGATAGATACAAACAGAGGTGTTCAATCGTACAGAGCTGATAAAGACAAAGATGACTAAAGAAGGGAAGTGATGTGGAAACATGGCTACAAACAGCACACTGTCACGACATTATGCTTTGTATGTGTGTGTGTGGGGATGGGGGGCGTGTGTGTGCATTTTTTTGTGTTATGCGTGCGAGAGAGAGAGAGAGAGAGAGAGTTGTGCGTGTGTCTACTTTGTGTGTGTGGGGTGGGGGAGTTTGTGTGTGTGAGACAGAGAGGGAAAGAAGAGAGGATAAAAGAGAGGAAGAGGGAAAGAAAGAAAAAAAAAATAGAGGGTAAAAAAACACAAATATCACTGACTAAATGCACTTAACAAAACGACGTCAAGGAAATTCGACAGAGTGGTCGGATTGAAATGAATTTCAAAGTTTAATAGTCACTTTGACATAAATCATTATTTAGTGACCAAAATTGAATTTGCCTAATAGTACATTGACCAATTAAATAGTTAAGTCAAATTTTAATACTCGTGAATAATATGGTTCAATTGGAATGTAATTTACCGTTTTCATCTCTTACACCGACCCGATGAGTAATGAATTAAATTCAATTCATAATAATAGCAAGATACCTACCGAGACCTAATGCGTGTACACTACTAGAAAGGTGCTCGCTCAGAATTTCTTCTCGGCCCTCCGGTGCTATCGTTTACCCTCTAAACCCTAAATTTTGCTGTTGCGGTGATACATCCAGTGTCCTGGTTGATTGGGAAGGTTTGAATTCCTTCCATACAAGACAAGACCATGTCTACCTTAGAAATTGAAGCTCGAGAGTGAGTTTTCTGCTGCTTGTTTTCTGTTTTCCTCTCGTGCATGTATGCATTTCCTTCCTTGTTTGGTAGTTTGCAGCGTGCTCCATTGAACGGTGTACCCGTTCACTGAGCTTTCGTTTCCTCAGCCTGCGTATCTATAGAAATCTTTAGGTAATAACTTCTACTTTCCTGAGCTACCAGGCGAGTTTTGACCTTAGCGGTATGTCACAATTAGAATTGGATGTATGCCTGCTTATTAATATGTTTTCCGAGCTTTGGGAAACCGTTTCGGCTTTGTTTTGTTTTCTTCTGAACTATACCCCTGGGGCGGAACGCACGGGCAAACTTAAACTACATATCTGGTAGAGATGGTATCATGAAAATCACAATACGTAGCTATTTTTTCTGTGAAGCAGTTTAGTCTTAGGGATTTTTTGGTGTATCTTTATGTACAATTTTTATCAATCTCATACATAATTCTTTCTTTTGAAGTCCTTATTATATTCACCTATGTCAAAGGCTTGAATTTGTATGAGCCTTATACCTACTGGGGACGATAGTGGGTTATCGTGGCTTCACCTGAAGTACATGCAAAAGCTAAGTTGCAAACAATAACTTCTAAAGCTGAGTTGGAGAGGGAGGCCAAACCATAACTTTCAAAGAATCTTGTTGATTACATATATGGGTGAGTAAGCAATAGCGAACTCATGGAGATCTTGACAGGGGCCAAGCTCCCCGGCTTCTGCCAATGGCTACAGCCTCCAGTTTCATTTGATTTTTTTCCTTCAACCTTTTACTGAATCGTAGGATTGATTTTGGTACATGTATAAGAGAGAAGCAGAGAAGGTAGTTAACGAGATTGACATCCGTGATAGTTTGCTGTTTGGAACTTCCAGCTATTATGCTTTGGACACAATTCTAGTGACAGTTTTCTTTCTGATTTTTTGTGACTTTTAGTAGCACTGTAGCCACAAATGTATGGCCTACATTGACAGGGTTTCAAACACACAAGGAAAGGGTTTTCTTTGGAGGTAATGAAGCAAAGAAAGTTCAAGGACTACCCTGAATTCTGTGCTAAGTAGCTGCGATCAAGGGCGATGCTTTCTTGAGGTGCTTAAGTTTTGATAGTTCAGTAAAGGGAATGGGTTATGGCTGTTATATTCCTCAAGTGCAGGAAAACCGAGAAGGATGAGAACTTTAGGCAGTGACTCCTCTAATATTGGGCATGTTGTGACAGAAAGATGCATCATACATCTCTTGCAGTAGGCTTCAAATATATGCATTCACCTACCTAATTTTCTTGCATACTGGCTTGGTTTTAGTACAAATAGGGCTTAAGACTAAATGCTTTGATTGGACTTGTGGAACCCATCAATTCTTCCCCAAATTAAATATGCTTGGCCTCCACGACAAAGTTGGCTAGGATGCTAACTTCTATAACCTAGTGCGAAAATAACTAATGTCCCTATTATAAAGAACCTGAAAAAATGAAAAACAGAAAATTGGCTATAAAATTTGTCGACAACACATGATACACTAGTTTGAGCATGTGGGATTTATGCAGAGGGGAAAGTACAACACAGGGCATCATACACAAGTAACACGACACTGCAATCTAATCTGATAGAACTGCTCATAATTACCAATTGTAAAGCATGAAAGGGGGCAACAAGTCAACAAGTTACCTTTTTAAATTCTGAAATTTAACACATTTAGTGCAGCATCCTCGGTGTCTTCTCTGATAAGTTTAAGTCTAGGGCATCAGCCCATGGGGAAATAAGAAGAAGGCCTATCCAGACGGAACAAACAATTACTGGAATGAACAAACATCTCTACCCGGCAATCATTGGGTTGATTACTCCTACAATCTATGCTTGACCTTGAAATTGTCAACTGGCCTGTGAAGTAATGCCTCAAGCAGTACATTTGCAGCACATATAGATAGCATAGTAACCCCTGCCAGAAAAAAAGCTACGACATTCTGCATGTACATTACATGCTTCACTTATTGAGCATCACCGACAAGCAAAGCGGCCTACTTACATCAAGTAAAGGCCAAAGATCAATCCATTCTTGAGCAAAACAATAGAAGCAAAGTGCTATCTTCACCTTAAGCTAGTAGTAGATAGTTCTCTTGGAGATCAGGTAGTTTTACGTCTAAGCGACACATTCCCAAAAGCGAACATTAGTTATCTTGAGTTGATGGTCACAATCTTATGCAATTTTTCTGGTTAACTTAGCTCAATGAAAAGGATCTAAAAAGGATCCAGGCATTTTGGACCTTATTAGTACCGCTAACAGATCTGTCTAATGTGAGCTATGTTAACTTGAGGGGGGTATGCTATGTTAACTTGAGGGGGGTATACTGCATCATTTGACAGGTATAGTACAGCTGAAAAAACCCTGATTTTCCATATTGTATACATTCTGATGCCGATGTCTTCTTGTAACTTAAGAGCGTACTGTCACGGACCGAACTTCCCTAAGCCGAAACCGTGCGGCACTTAGCTAGATCAAGCCCCCGCTTGCTCGGCTAAGTCAGCCTAACCGTAGAGCTGGGCGAAGTTGGAAACAAATATGCAGCGGAACACAAGAGGTTGGGGAAAGGATTCCCAATACACTACTTGGAGAGAGCTTGAATACAAAGATGTATTGGATGTGTCTTCGATACTTTGGCCAAGTGAGGCCTCACCTATTTATACTAGTCCACCTCCTCAACGAACGGTGGAGATACATTCGATCCTACGGATCCTATTATGCTTCTAGAATTTTAGAGTACTTTCCTACTTTAGAATATTCACACATGTTACATATGTTAAACATGTTACACATGTTCAACCTTCCGGAAGCCTTGCCACCTAATTGCCAAGTAAGCGTCCACGAAGCGTCCCATAAGCGTCTAATGAGCGCCCGCATGGCGTAACCTTTAAAAATCAGCCTCCATATAAAAAGTGCGGGACATTCTCCCCCACCTAATTGCGCGACGCCCTCGTCGCAACCTCCTCGTGATAGCGATCCACGAGGTCTTCGAACTGTCCGAGCTCTTCCGCCAATTCCCAAGTCGCTTCGTGCTCCGACAATCCCTTCCACTTGACCAAGTAGTGCTGCTTCGGTGGAACATCTCGTCCTTGTTCAAGCCTATCCCCAAGCACGTACTCGGCCTCGCGCCTTTGCAAGTCATGCAAAACTTGCGATGCATCTAAGAGTTTAGCCTCCTCGGCTTGACTCTCCCCCTTGACTTGTCGGCACACATGACAAGTCTTGACACACATTTGCACCTCCTTCTTCATTTGAGGCCAAAAGTATGCCGTAGTCACCAAGGCATATGTCCGTCGATGCCCCGGATGCACCGTCGACTGAGTGTCGTGACTCCCTCGTATGACCATTTTCCTTAGGTCTCTCCACTTTGGCACGTACACTCGTCCATCCTTTGTGTAGAGTTGGTCTCCTTTCACCCGATATCGTTGGGTCTTCCCACTTTTCACAAGCTGTAGCAACTCCTTGGCTAAGGGATCGCGTTGTAGGCCCTCCTTGATTAGCTTGTCGATCTCCCCCTTTGCCTTCGAAGTAGTCGACATCTTTTCCTCCTTTGGTGGCGCCATCCCACATGGTACCACGTTTTGTGGCTTGGCCCCCCGGTCAAGCTTGCCTTGATCGCCCACCTTCCTCCTAGGTGGTTGCCGCTTCTCAAACTCGTGCAGCACAACACGATCTTCAACCTTGAGACTCGCCAAGTAAGTGCCCCCACTCTTCTTGGCTTCCTCCCTTTCGACTTCTTGCACTAGTCGCATACCCGATAGCCGCATAGAAGTCATGGTGCTTGATGTTCCCCCGAACAAAGGCACCACACAAGCCGCGCCTCGCTCCATTATGCACATCGCGTTGTTGTACGGTGACACAAGAGCGTTCACCTGTCGCAAGAAATCAAGGCCTAACACCACCTTGAAATCATCCATCCGCGCGACAGAGAAATTCACGAACCCCTTCCACTTGCCAAGGCATATTTCGACCCTTCGAACCATGCCTTGTAGGGGCTTTGCTTCGGCGTTGACGGTTTTTAGCCAACCTCCCCCGTCAACCACGTTGAGGCCCAACCGTTCGGCCTCTCCCATCGTGATGAAGTTGTGAGTCGCCCCCGTATCCACTAACACATGAGCGAGCTTCCCATTCAACTTCGCTTCCATGTAGAGCAACCCCTCGCTCTTAGAAGCTTGTCCCTCACCCGTCGGGACTTGCGGCACCTTTTTCTTTTGGAGCGCATTGAGGACTTGTATCGAGCCTATGTGCACCGTCTCGCACTCGGCCTTCTCCTTCTCCTTTTCCTCAATCAAGGCAGCCATCTTGCCTTGTCGCGGGCAATCCCTTGCCCAATGCGGTCCTCCGCAAAAGAAGCAAGCCTTAAGCTTGCGGCTCGCACGTCTTTCTTGTAGCTTGCCGTGGCCCTCGGTCTTGCTTGTGCTAGCATGCTTGTCCCCTTTGTGCCATGCCTTAGGGCTCTCTCCCCCACCATTGGCGTGGTTGCCTTCCGAAGCTTCATCTTCCCACTTTGGCTTTGAAGATTCACCACCTCGATCATACTCCGTCAACGACTCCGCCATTGCTATGGCTTCATCGACATCCTTCACGCCCAGGCGTTGAAGTTCCTTCTTGGCCCAACTTTGGAGGCCGTCGACAAAGTTAAATAGAAGATCTTCCTCCGCCATATTCGGAATATGAAGCATAAGTGTAGTAAACTCCTTCACATATTCGCTTATGCTACGCTTATGCCTCAACTCCTTCATCTTCCTTCTTGCTTCGTAGGCTACATTCTCCGGATAGAATTGCTTTTTGATCTCCCTTTTGAACACCTCTCACGTATCTATGGTGTACAACCCCTTTTCTATCTCGCAATGCTTTCTACGCCACCATAGAGTTGCGGTATCTGTAAGATAGAGAGTTGCAGTTCTTACCTTTGTCTTCTCATCCGTGATGCTAGCACCTTCGAAATATTGCTCCATGTGCCATATGTAGTTGTCGAGCTCCTTGGCATCCCGCTTGCCTCCGAACTCCTTTGGCTTTGGCGTGTCCACCCTTGGACTAGAAGTGACAACTGCTCCACCCGCGATAGCTCTCTTGCACATCGCCGCGTCTTGCCTTATCTCCTCCACGCCAACCTTCACCACATCGAGTTGTTCTTGCAAACTATTGAACAACTCCGTGAACCTTTCACGTAGCTCGTCTTGGGCGCCCACCGCCCTCTTGAGCGACTCGAGCTCTTCTAAGACGTGATCCTCCAACGTCTGTAGATTTTGCTCGACCATTCCCACTTGATCTTTGACATCACCCATAGCAATCTCCAAGTGACCCGTTCGGCCATCCAACGAAGCAAGTGCATCACTAGACTTGCTTTGGCCTCGACCACCCTTCTTCCCACCGGCGGGTGGTAATGGATCTCGCCCACGCTCGACCATGACCACATTCTCCTCGGCCACTCCGGATGTTCCAACGCTAGTATCCTTGCCTGCCATAGTTCCTCCTTGCTTGGCACGACTCGTCGTAACCAAGCTCTGATACCACTTGTCACGGACCGAACTTCCCTAAGCCGAAACCGTGCGGCACTTAGCTAGATCAAGCCCCCGCTTGCTCGGCTAAGTCAGCCTAACCGTAGAGCTGGGCGAAGTTGGAAACAAATATGCAGCGGAACACAAGAGGTTGGGGAAAGGATTCCCAATACACTACTTGGAGAGAGCTTGAATACAAAGATGTATTGGATGTGTCTTCGATACTTTGGCCAAGTGAGGCCTCACCTATTTATACTAGTCCACCTCCTCAACGAACGGTGGAGATACATTCGATCCTACGGATCCTATTATGCTTCTAGAATTCTAGAGTACTTTCCTACTTTAGAATATTCACACATGTTACATATGTTAAACATGTTACACATGTTCAACCTTCCGGAAGCCTTGCCACCTAATTGCCAAGTAAGCGTCCACGAAGCGTCCCATAAGCGCCTAATGAGCGCCCGCATGGCGTAACCTTTAAAAATCAGCCTCCATATAAAAAGTGCGGGACAGTACGCATTGGAGCTTATCTTCTTCATAATCTTGTATGGACCAATATGCTTCGGATGTGGCTTCTTCTACCTTCCTTAACGGAATAGCTCGGGAAGTACACGAATCATCATTGTAGCCCAGTCCTCAAATTCAGCAAAGAGTCTACAAATATCAGCATGTACTTCGTAGCTTTTGTTCGTAGATGTGATCTTTTGGTGTACTTCATCACGGGTATCCTTTATGTGTTGGGCAAATGCCCGTGCTTCGGCGCTTGGTCAGTTGGTCCCTAGTGGTAACATGGTCAGTGACTAAGCATCTTAGGAGATCACCCAAAGTTCGGTTGAAGACCTCGGTTTGCTCATCTGTTAGGAGGATGGGCAATAAATAGACGACCCATTTGAGAGCATCTGCTTCTGTATTCTCATTTCCTGTCTTATGTTTAATGACGAAACAACACTCCTCCGAGAATGAAATCCATTTTCCACGATGATAACTCAACTTCTTGGACTACAGCATAAATTCCTGTTATAAGTCCTAGGTTGAGTACTTCTTCTTTGCCTAATGTAGTTTTTCACTAAAAACTCTATACAATGGCCATCTTGGCAAAGAACACCTCCGATACCGACTTGAGAAGCATCTCACGCAACTTCAAACACTTATGGAACAATCACGCAAATGAAGTATGAAAGCTTCACCCAAATGTTTCTTTACCTCTTCAAAAGCCTTTGCTACTGCCTTTGTCCGAACAATCTGCTGCTTCTTCATACGATCAATAATCAGTTTTGAGCCATGAAAGCGATAAAACTTCTGATGTATCTCCAGTATAAAGTAGCCGACTGTGAAGCTTCGAAGTTCGTGCAAGTTAGTAGCTACAAAATACTCCAAAGCAACTTTTTATTTTTTCTGGATCAGCTTCCACACCCTTAGATGAGACAACGTGCCAAGAAATATTTATGCTGGAAGTCATGAATGAGCACTTCTTCAAATTAACGTGTACCTTTTCATGACGAAGAACTTGCATTACTTGTTGCAGGTGTACAATTTGGTCTTTTTTAGTCTTGCTATAGATGATTATGTCTTCAAAGTAAACAAAAAGGACTTCGTCAATGAGAAGAGTTGGGACTTCACATCGGCTAAGACACTCCTGAATGAATTCTCTTGCAACTTTTAGGTTCAATATGTTCGGTCGCATTTAGAAGATGGGCAGGTAGATTAGGTAATTACGACAGAGGCATCAGATCAATAACATGTTAGATATTGTATATATGATGCAGTTCATTAGATTAATCTTCTGGAGCAATACCCTAGGAATCTTTTAGCCACTTAGACACTTCAGCAGACGTCCTAAAGAGGTACACTTGATGTGTTTTTCTTTTCTTTGGCCACTACTACATAGCGACTCTCTTCTCCTTGCTTTGCTTTTCGAATTCCCTCTTGGTGAGAATATTAAGAGGCTTGAGCTGACTTTGAGTAGCTTCCTCCCTTCTTGACAATTCTTCATAGTTTCTACAGTCATAGGCTTAGGAACAATTTCCTCTTTGTTGAATGTGAAGTAGTACATGTTAGACCTTCTATCATGTTGAACAGCCCGGTCATACATCCAAGGTCGACCAAGGAGAACAGCCATAGGTATAACATCACAGTTTTTAGAATCACTATAGTGACCAGGGAGAAAGAAGCTAGACATCGGTTCATTATCAGAACTGGGGCTTTCTTGATTTATTCAACCGTTTAAGGTTGAGGATTCGGTTCGGTTGGTAACTTGAGGCAGTAAGCTGTGGCCTCTGGTGCTACTTTCATGCTGTTGCTGCTGTCAAAGATGAGCTTGCGAGCCTCACTTTCACAACTAACCATGGTCTGAGAAATAGACGTGCGCCTCTAATCTTCCTTTGCTTGCTTAGGCACAACAAGAATACTCCTAATGACCGAGAATTGATATATCTTTTTTGTCATCTTCAAGATCGTCCGCATGGAAAGTTCCAACCTGGTTCCTGAACGCTTTGCCTTCAACATGTTCAGGCGTTGGTGCTCTGTCCATTGCAGCATTAACATGCAAGTTCCTCTTTGGACATTGCCGTGCCTTATGCCCCCTTTTTCTGCATTTGAAACAAGTCTTCCTGCTGCCCTTCTTCCACTCATAAAAGATAAGACCCTTGTTTCTGCATTAGTTGCAGCATTGGGCCTCAAATCTGTTGGCCTTCCATCTTGTTGCATGTGGGCTGGTTTTGAAACTCTTCCTGTGCCATTGAATCTCTTGAGGGCCTGTTACAAGTTCCTCTCGACGTCTCAATTGAAGGTAACTTATTAAACTCTCATATTCCATGAAAAATTGATAGCTCATGTTAATTCCACTGGTGGAATCACTGGATCATCAGAGGTCTCTGGGCGTGGGTTCCAAATGCCTGTACTTCATCGCATTCTTGAGACATTTTCTCGAACAAATTTTGAGGAATTTTCCCGTGCTTTTGTTTGCGATATGTATAGTTGTTCAGCTAGGCATTTTGGTCTCTCTTTCGGTGGATGCCTATGAGTATTTAAATTTGGATTTATTGGTGGGAAAGATCTCCAAGTGCAGAGAGGCAGTGGAGGAAGGAATTTATATTGGAGTATAGATTACCTCTTGCTCTGCTGCACCCAATCTAGAAGTCCTCATCCAAACTTTTATGGTTCCTCAAGAAATTTAGTGATCATATATGAGATAGAAGTTTGCAATGCTTTACTTTAGTACTTCTATTCTTACTATCTTTGTACTTTTTTCTTCTGGGGCGGGTGCGTTCGGGAGAGGAGGGAGGCTTACACGAACCCTTTTGGTGCCTGTATGCTAAAGATAGAACTCCCTTTATCACCAAGGCAGTAGGTGACAGTGGACTCTTGTTGGTGTCATTTAGCTTTTATTGTGACCTGTGTAAACGTTAATCTTTAGTAAAGAATCATCATTGTTGTTTTTATTGCAGAATTACACATCACCATTCTCCTTTTTGGAAATAGATGAATTCTTTTTCTTGGTCCCTTTTTCCGTGGTGGGTTCTTCCTCGTTAATTATGTTTGAGGGTTAGCCTTCGTGCAACAGTATGGTTACTCCATTTGAAACACGAAATAGCTCTCCACAGTATTGTGGGCAAGGGTGATTAGATCAACGCCCGAGCCCCCCTCCCTCTCCCCCACACACATATACTGTGCGAATCAGGACATTTGACTACTTTCCACCTGCTAGGTTCTTTCTTGCTCTCACCTTTCGCTGCTCTTTGTGTGAATCTCTACTTTTATAAGGTATTTACTCCTTCAGTGGCAAGATTTCTGATATGGTACAGTATGCACCTTTTTCTCCTGCAGTGTGATCAAGATTGTTCTTCAATTTTGCAAAGAAAATTCTTTGAATCAAACCTTTCAAGTATTACAGAGTGAGTGCCAAGTTTCTTTAAATACGGTAGACAGCCTTGAAACATTTGTTGCTGACATCAACAGTGGAAGGTGGGATGCGATATTGCCTCAAGTGGCACAACTTAAGCTTCCAAGGAAGAAGTTAGAGGATTTATATGAGCAGGTATGCAACGGGACAGTTACAATCTTTACTTTTTCTCTTCTATCTTGATTATGAAATGCAAAAGTCGTTATATTTTTATTCTGCTCGATAAGGAGGTGGAGATGGTTTGGCAACCATATTATTCTGGCAGAAGTTATAGTTTCTATGATGATGTGTATGCCAAGTGTCTTAGGCGGATATGCCATCGGAGTTTAAAAGTTCTTCCAATGACTTATAGAGTTGCATAGTGTATGGCAATTGTACAAACCTTGCTGCTTTTTGCATGCAGGTGGGTGAAATTGTCTGTATTAACATATTACGTTCTCTGCTGCAATTTATTAGTTACTCTGATCTGTCTGATTTGAGATGCAGCCTAACAAAGTGATAATTATGTTAACTCTTTTGTAGTTGAATGTATTAGGGAGCTGGATCCTGAGAAGCAACCATATATCACCACTACTTTGGTATTGTAAATTCATCTTCTTTTGAGAGGTATACTACTACTATAAAAACAAAATGGGTTTTCACTCAGCATACATGAGCAATGGTGATGCAAGAAGAATAGGGAGTCCCAAGGTATAATATCAATCGGCGGAGGCAGATTAAATCCCACCCCTGAACGAGGATTGAATCAACTCGTTCAAGTCTAAACGCTTTATTTGAGGGGGGATACTCACCCAAGAAACACACGCAGGCCTAGAGAAATTATCAAGATCAAAAACAATAATTTGAGAAAGGATTACAGCACTCATATAGAAAGGTGCTAAAACCCTAATGTAGTCCTAAATACGAAACCACTCCTAATACAAGAACTTCTGGAATATTCTAAATACTAATACCTAAATAAACTAAATACCCCTATTGTAATGCAATCTTACCATATACTAAAATACATAAGACCTGCATAATAATTTTGTAGGAAATATCGGGCTTCTGCTTTGCAACTCCATCATTCTCCCCATCATTGAGAAGAACTTGTCTTGAGTTTTGAAGTGTGAGAGAATTATAAACCTTATGAACAGCTTCGTACAAGTCCGAGTTTTCGAACTTGAACTGCTATAAGCGTAATCTTTGGAAGTAACTACTGGTTCGTGTCTTGAACTGGATCAAAGAAATGGTCACGTGTAACGGCTTCGATATGTTGATCATCCTGGACGTTAATGACTATCTGCTTTGAAGTTTCACTGATTTCAAACAATCTGATCCGACCTTCAGATTGCCATCTGTTAGCTTGTCATTAGCTGGGTATTCAGTTACTTAGCATGTGCATCTTTGTTGTCAATATATGAATTCTCCTCAGAGTTGTTTCAACTATATCTATATTTCCAATACCTTCTTCAGCAAATAAGTTCTCTTCACCAAAAACTGGTGGTTTGCTTCAATCAATGTAAAGTTCTAGAGCACATGTGGTGGTAAGCGACCATCAAGGTTCTCAACTACTTCAGCATCTTCAATAAGATTGCTCTCCCCGTTGCATCAAGAAGCATGGAAAACTTATTTAACACGTGCCTAATATGATCAAGTATGTCTTCCATGAAGACATGAATAAAGGTATCTTGGAAGAAAGGTTCAAGTTGGTGTTTTGTTTTTCCCCGGATGAATATATAGGCTCCTGGAGATGACGAGGGGTTGCAGTTTGATATTGGGGTAACTAGTCAGGTTTTACAGTTTGGTATTAGGTGGGATATCAAATATGGTTTTGATGGTATATGGACAAGGATTAAAGGTTAAGAAGAAAAAAACTGGACTAAATCCGCTGTACTGGGGGTATGGGCTGAAATTAAGAGAGGTAGAAGAGGACCAAAATGAATAAATGGGGTTTTAAGGCAAAAGAATTACGTCATCTTTTTTTTTTTCTTCTTCTTCACGTTTCTGGAACCCTAAAAAAGCAGCGCACAGCAGATTAACACAGCAACTTGTAATGACCATGGAGGGCTGCAAGATCTTTTGGATAGGATATATTAACCCGCCTTTCAGCAAGATTGGAATATGAGCGGATGATGGGCCGCAACCATAGTCGTTGGTGATAGATAATCTCCGGCATGCAATCTGGACAAACGAAGGGACCCTTTCGTCTCCCATACCTAAACTGATGCAGGAAAAATAGGGAGACCCAAGATACAGGGTCAACTGGGGGAGGCGGATAAATCACACCCCTAAACGAGGATTGAATCAACTCGTCCAAGCCTAAACACTTGATTGGAGGGTAGATACCCACCCAAAGAGACATATGCAGTGCTTAGAGAAATTCTTAACATCAATAATAATTCTATGAGAGAGTAGTTGCTTATACAGAAAAGTTTGAAAACCCCAATATTAGCCCTAGAATAATGAAATCCAATATTAGTCCTAGAATCTAATACATATAACCTAAATAATAGCTTTGTTGAAAATCTTGGGCTTCTGCCTATTGCAACTCCATCAAATCTGCTATATCTCTTAGGGTCTAATCCCTATCAATAGCTTTCTGAAAAACTCTAATGTCCTGTTATTTTCAGTAATTACTATATTTTCTTAAGTCTATTTATTACTATATTTTCCTAAGTCTTTTTTGTTATGTTTTCTCTGGTTTAATTACTCTGGAAGTTCCTAGAGTACATAGGAATCCAACTTAGTAGGAAAAATCTGTTTTGTTTCTTTTTATAAACAAGCATTATAAGAACTATTGGGATAACTTGTGTAATCCGATTCTCAGAAGCAGATCTGCTTTCTCTTTTCAATGGTGGGACTCTATTGATTCTCTTCTAGGTGAGACTCCTAGGAAGGCCTTAGTGAGACACCGAGGTTTTCCGATTTTTTTTTTCTTTCTCTTTTCTAGTTTTGTTTGAGGAGGTTATAAACACGTCACTATTCACGGGTACCATTCACAGCACCCTAAAACCCTGACCCTATTTTTTTCTAAAAAATCCTAGCCCACTATACCTGATCGTAGTACAGTCTTAAATACCCCTTGTTAAGGTCTATCCATCCATCAATTTTGGCGTTAAAGCCCTAGTTGGTTGAATCTCCTACTTGTCGTACTGATTCCAGGAAAAATAGAAGTGGGTACAAGTTTTATGCAATTTGCATACGGGTTACTCAGTAGAGGAATGCTTTTGCCGTTTAAAGATTTCTCCAGTGGCAAGAACAAGAATTTGTTACTATTAATATGAAGTTCTATAGGTTGAAAAGGCTTGTGGGAAATGGCGGAGGCCATAAGGTAAAAGAGAAAGCTTGCCATGGAGGGAGGTCCCTAAAGTTCGAGCATCAATTGCTAACAATGGATACATTACATCTCAAGGCCGATTGTTTCTACGGTGATAGGGTGAACTTTTGTGATTGGTATTTGCCTACGGAAAGTTATTTCGATGGTTGGTCTATCCCGGAGAATGTGAAAGGTTTGCTTTGCGAAAGCAAGACTCAAAGAGGCAGCATGTTGGTGGTGGTATAGATTTTAGGAACATAGCTATAGTTTCAAATACATGGGAACAAGTGTAAGGGTGAGATAAAGGAGCTTTTTCTTCCTCCCAGATAGACAACATGTGTATGAGTAGTTATTCCTTCCTCCCAGATAGACAACATGTTGATGATAAGTTATTCCCACCTACACGGTGTGCTAAATCTGAAAGTATGGAAAACAAGCATCAAATTTCGGATATGTTTGCTCGGGATGCTTATGAGAGTAAAATCTGTAAGGATAACGGTGCTGAGCATCATGATGTCCTTTCACTAAGTTGAGTATGCAGTGGTTATGGTCATTATGCTTACGTGTGGTTAAACCTCCGTCATCCTTGAAGCTGGTCAAAAGCTAGAAAATTAGCATGAAGATCAGCCCTGAGACCCGGAAAAATCTGAAGATTCTAATGCATAGTACATGAAGCTATTCTCTTAGATGCTTAATCAAAAAATGCAAAGGATGAAAAAGAGGAAGAATGGCTTGAAGTACTTTAAAGTTTTTGAATTAGAGCTTCATATGATTTGCATATTTGTTGCATGAATCCAATGGAGTGCATTGAGTCTAGGAAAGGTGCTATTGAGGAGGTTAGCCAACATGTCAAAGGGAATACCGATCTCATGACGTTCACCATTAACATAAAGGAACCTACGAGAGCTCCTCCTAAAACAATGACGTAGTTTTGAGCATCTGTTTGTTTTGCCCGATAAGGAGATTGAAGAGTTAAGAAATTTCTTAGCACTTCATTAGGTGATGCACTCTCGAAGTGCACGAAACATTATAAGAGATCTCGGGGTCACAAAATAACCTCCGTGATTGGTACCGAGGCTCAAACTCGTCGGAGATGAGTACTTTCAAGCTGGAGGGAATTGATAGGGATCAGACCCTAAGGGATAGCATATTTGTGGAAACAGAACAAAAAGAGAAACATTAGTTTTCAGAAAGGTCAGAAGCTTTTAGTAGTTATTATTTTTCAAGTCCTTTTATTTATTGGGTTTTGTCTTTAGTTTACATCGCGACGGCTCTAGAATATAGGAATCCTTTACTAGTAGGAAAGGTCTCTTTTGTTTTCTCTTTATGAACAAGCATTATAAGAATTATTGGGACAACTTGAGTAATACAAATTTCAGAAGCACATTGGCTTTCTATTTTCAATGGCGAGACTCCTTTGATTTTCTTCTGGGTAAGATTCCTAGAAGGCCTTAGCGAGACTAAGTTTTTCCATCCCTTTTTTAATTTCTTTTCTAAATATGGTTTGAGGTTATAAAACCCCAAAACACTGTTCAAGGGTCCTGTTCATAACACCTAAATGGCCCCAAAAATATCCTTTTCAATCCTTAAAACCTAATCCTAGCTTCTCAAGTACAAATCCTATAATCTAAGCCCTAGCCCATCGTACCTATGGTACGGCAGCCTTAAATGCACCTATTGTACATTGGGAACCAGAAATTGATTCCCCGACACTATCAGTAAATGGAATGCTTCTCCTCTCACAAAAAAATAAACATCTTAAGCTATGTTAGAATTAACAAATCATGTCCCTTGCCAAAAACATCTACGGCTTGGAGACTTGAGTCCCCTAAAGTAAAGCGCTCAAGCACGCAAAACATCTATTCTTGCTCTCTACAAATAAAGCACATTAGGATAAATGCTACCAATGCAAGGAAACCTAGAAGAGAAGCGCCCGATTGAGAGCATGATATGACAACAGTCTATTCCAGTTGCACACCCACATCAAGGAGTCCACCTGTCCTGTAGGCAAGCCTGTGTCACTGAGTACACTTGAACAGCTGCCTTCAATTTTGATTCCTGGAACTGCCTTAGGATACCCTGTCTCTAGTGTGAAGACAAGTTCCTTTGAATCGGCACATGAACAAGTCAGTATCTAACTCTCGGAGGCAGTGCCTAACTGCTTTGCTTGCTAATCTCCATCTGCAGGCAAGGTAGAACTTTAACCCCAAACGACACACCGCCGCACCCCACGCCCCCCCCCCCCCACAAAAAAAAAATAAATAAAAACTTTGCAATCCCCCACACTTGGAAAGATATATGGTGGAACCTGATTCAATTCTCCCCTTGTTATGATACCCATAATGTGCCAGGGGAAGCTCATTCTGTGTGTATGTGTAGTTTTTTTTTTTTCTCTTTTTTTGAAGCTGCTCTAGCCTGGGCAAAAATCATTCTCTTCTTATGCTGTGGTATATGAATTATTTATACTAACTGAAATGTGGTCCTGGGAATCTTCATTTTTCTGGATCTTAGTGCTGTTTTCTCTCTCATTCTACTTTTCCTCGAACTCAAACCTTCTGCAGCTAGGTCTTATGGTATATATAGTTACATTTGTCTGAAGTAGTGAAACAGTTCTCTCATTGCTGTCTTTGTTATTTTAGGCATGTATAAATGTACTGTTTTATCTTCTTATGATGTACAGATTGTCTTGGAAATGATTGAGCTTCGGGAGTTGGACACTGCAAGGGCTATATTAAGGCAAACCCAGGCAATGGGTGTTTTGAAACAGGAGCAACCTGAAAGATACTTGCGACTGGAGCATCTCCTTGTCAGGACGTATTTCGATCCACACGAGGTTAGGATTCTTGTTAGGTTTCGTACTTTTAAGAACATTCTGTCTAAAATGTATAAATTTATTCTTAGCATCCCGAATTCATCACTTTACAAATTTTTGTTATTCCTGGGTTATTCTGAGGTAGGTATTTTGAGCTGATATATTCATGGGAACAACAATGAAAATAAATCTTCGGTATGTATAGTCATGAGATCCTTGTAAACTGATATAGATTATGGCAGTTCCTCTGTGGACAGTAGCATGTCCAAACATAATCTGAACGCAAATTAGCTCACAGTTGCCAAACCGATTTTAGCCCAAGTTATGCCTGAATTAGCAGAATTCTACCAGAAAATGACATGCTCTTTAAACCTTTTTTAGGAACGTCAGATTTTAAAGACTCAAACCCTGAACCAAGAGTCTTTTTCATCAAATTAGTTGACAATTCCCACTGCCTCCAGAAAAATTTGAGACTTGATGCACGTGTCCTTGGCTGGGCTTAACCCAGCATTTTCCAGAAAGCCCTTTTACTGAAGGCACTACTCCTGGTTATGCTCATCAAGTGAAATCCAGAGCAGCAAAGCATGGATGCATTTGTGTTTTGGTATGAATGTTTCAAGACATGGACCAGTTAGGAACATGTTGTTCTATTTGACTACTTCATTTTCTATCTTTCAAAAGTAAACACAAATTAGGATCATTAAGATTTTTGTGCGGCTAATTTATTTCTCGGAGGAATATTGAGGAAAAGCAACTACACAAGCATCAGTAGCTTAATGGAGCATATCACATCTTAGACTTCATAGCATACGTTGGGTACTACGATAAGACCACCCAAATACAGAAGACTACCTACTTTCAGAGATAAACTACATGAGTGAAGTTGACGAGAGAGGCTTGACTTTTATGACCAGGAGCCACGCATCGCGAAAACATTGATGTCATCAAAGCTGCAATGCAAAATGCTGAAAAGAAAGGTTTGCGGTTAGTGTGCCTAGATGACTATGTCCTGCTTTCCTTTCCCACTTTCCAGGTGAAACAATGTCTCACAAGATCTAGTTTCGGTCAAGTAAGGTATTCTAGCGAATTGAATGGTATTCAGTTACTTGCAAGATAGTTGGTACTGGTTCACTTGTATTGCAGCCCTATATGCTAGATAGATTCGTTAGCTTATGATTTTGGATTGCCATGACGATGCTGCAGATACCCGAGATCTTGGTTAGGATCTCGTCTTTGAAGTATGAACCAAGTATTGTAGATGATTTAGATTAGTTGCGTGAGGCAGGCTTCCAAAATGAGGTAGTTTGGATTACTATAAGGAAATGACATAAATGTTATTCTTGCTCCAATAGAATCTTTTGTTCTTTATTCCTGGTTTTGAGGCGAGCCTTCAGGCAGTGGTAAGTTGGCTTCATTACGACCTAGAGCTCGAAATAGAGAAAGAGCTTCTTGATAATGGTCGGGATAGCTTGCGTACAGAAATGGTGCGAGCCTTGTGCACTGTGACCGCCTTTTTCTTTACATTTTCTCGGAGTCCCTTAACCTACCTAAGGCTTGCCATAACTTGGTCACCAGAAAAGCAATTCCAATCAAAACGGCTTACAAAGGTGTTGATAGAAATGGCGATTGGAGGATCCCTGCCCCACTCCAACTCGACTGCCCATCTTCGATAGAGGGTGCTCTTTCCCAACACATCCTATATAGATCCAACTGGGCCTTCTGATCCAGCTGGACCCTGATCCACTTTGATCCGACAGAGACAACCTGGGAATTTTTACTTTTTGTCCGGGTTTAATAACTCCAAAAACAAGTCACTTTGACCCAAAATTAAACCACCTTTGCATCTCAAAATCTGGCTAAACTGTATGGAACATCATGTGAATCAGCTGAAATTTCATCTTCTCGTTAGAATATTAGTAATTGGTCCAGGGGTAATTTAGTCTTGTACTAGTTCATATCTCATAAGAATTACCCCTGGTGAGAACCCTCATGAGATGACTGCTCCTGATTCAAAACAAGAGGGTGTGATTATACTACTCAGATGTGTAATTCAATGGAGAATAGGTGGTTTATTTAGTTGCTCACCTTTATACCGTCAAGGAGCTGTGGGATGCTGTAGCAGAGTTGTGCTCCGGAAATAATGATCGCACTCATCTGTATGATCTCTCTGAAGTAATCTTTCAATAAAGGGAGCAATATACATGTCGCATATTTTGGTGATTTTAAGAAAGCTTATGAGGAGTGGGACATGTTTTTTCCACTCACCACCGACTTGAAGGTGATGCTGGAGCAGCTCATTATATTGGGATACATTGCTGGTTATGTTTCATAGTTTGACCATGTTCGAGCCACAAGTCTTGGGTGGGGAGAGAATTCCTACTCTCTCTGCTGCGTTTGCTAAACTTCGCATCTCTCAATGGCCAAATATGACCAGTCACGGGTGAATGTGGTGGAACGCTCTGCTCTTGTAATTCAGTCACTGTCACAGAGGGGTCACTCTTAACTTTGTTGGCCCGTCTCAGTTCTATGGTGGTGAGTCACGTGATTCTGGAGGTGATTCACGTGGTTCTCAATAGCGTTGAGGACAAGCTGCTTCTAGTGATCGTTCTCGTGGTAGGACGGGTGGTCGTTCTGGTAATGAATCTTGAGTACTCTTGTCCTCAGTTGCAGGCTAAATTCCTGAACCAGCCTTCTTGATTTGTTCGTTCTGTTGTTGCTCCTAGTATAGGCCAGCTTCCATCTCCTACAGTGCCTCTGGAGAGGATGGTTACCATCTCCTAGGCAGAATACCAACAGCTTCAGCTCGTTCACCAGCCTTCTTCTTCTGCCACCTTAGCTCATACCGGTAAGTCTAAGTCTACTGCATGTCCTTTTTGCTTGTCGTTGCAATATTAATACAGGTGCTAGCGATCACATGCCTGGTGATTCAGGCACTTTTTCCCGGTTTTCACCTACCTTTCATGTACGTGAAGTTCATTGAGCGGATGGATCTACCTCTCAGGATAAGGGTACAGGGCCAGTTTCTTCTCACACCTACTTACCTATGTCTTAATGTGACATTTGTTGTAAAATTCCCCTTGAGTTTCTTCTCAGTTAGTCATATCTGTTAATCCTTAAATTGCCGTGTCTCCCTCCTCCTAGATTATTGCACCTTTTAGGATCTCAAGATGAAGAGGAGGATTGGAGTCGAGTGTTAAATAGCTGGCGTCTACATTTTGCATCTCATACACTTCCATCAGCTATGAAGCACGGGTGCGGCAGTTTGGGTGAAGCACCAGCTCCGGGTGCACGTCTGGTGCCGGTGCGCACCGGGTGCGTGTCCAGAAATATTTTTTTTTAATTAAATTTCTGGATTGTGGGTTTGGTTAGGATATGGCAGGGATACACGCCTAGGGTTTTTTGGCAGAGAGGAGGAAGTTAGAAGAAGAAGAAGAAGAAGAAGGAGAAAAGAAGAGAAGAGAAGAGAAGAGAAAAGGAGGAGGAGAAGAGAAGAGAAGAGAAGGAGGAGAAGGAGAAGAGAAGAAGGAACGACTTACGTTGGAGAACGCCAGTAGCTGCGATGGTCTTCCGGCAGTAGCGGCGACACGGCGATGTCTGGTAGCAGAGGCGACTGGCGGCATATGGCCGCGGCGGCGACGGCTTCTCGTTCTAGAGCTATCGTCGATCTGTCGCATCCGCACCCGTATCGCATCCGCATCGAAGTCCCTGCTTCTTGGTCCATCAGTTTCCTCTACAGGGTTCACTATCTGCAGCATGTTCTTGTCTTTTGTCGCTAGTGTAGCTTCATTGTTGCCTTGGTCATCCTTCCTTTGCCACTCTGTGAAGAAATTATTCCCAAATCTACGTCATGTTTTGTCTTTTCAGTGTTAGTCGTGTCCGTTTGCAAAGCACCATCCTGTGCCGTATGTGCTCGAGTCAATAAAAGCTCTGGGAACCTGTTGGATGTGGTCCACTCTGATGTATGGGGTCCATTCCTGTTGTATTTCATCTTAGGCATTCCTTATTTTGTTACTTCTGTGGATGATACTTCTCGTGCAAGTTAGATAATGACCGGTCTCAATTGTTCTCCATTTTTCGTCTTTTGTGCTGAAGTTGAAGCACAATTTGGTAAACAGGTAAAGGTCTGTGACAGTGAGAATGCTCAGGAGTACAAATCTATTTCTTTTTCTATATACATGAGTGGTGATGGTATGGTTTTACCTACATCTTGTGTTGACACCCCTAAACAAAATGGGATGGTTGATTGCAAAAATCATCATCTTTTGGAGACAATCCGAGCTTTGATGTTGGAGATCAATGTTCTGAACAGGCCAATGGTGTGTGTACTGCATGTTACTTTATCAAGAGAATGGTGTCTTCTGTTAGAGATCATCGTCTGTACTGTTAAAAGGATTTTTCTGGGGTACTCTTCAACTCAGAAAGGCTATCACTGCTGCTCTCCTTACTTAGGTTGTTAGTTAGTGTCCGCTGATGTTAGTTTCCTCGAGTCTACTCCTTATTTATCGGATATTATTTCCACACGAAGTTTAGGATCTTGTTGATCATCTGCTTGAGTACACAGTTCACCCTGTCTTTCCTTCGCATGTTCCTCCCCCATGGAAGGTACATGTTTGTGGTACTCAACTGCCAGCTACTGCATCTCTTGCTACTGTCTATTCGTCTGTGGATGTACACACTCTTCATCGGTCATTGATTTTGATATTCCTGTTGCAGTTACCAATGCTTAGTGTACTTGTGCCATGCGTCCCCTTTCCGATTTTCTGTCATATGCTCATCTTTCTCCTCCTTTCTGTTCATTTGTCTCTACTGTAAATTCTCATTCTGTACCCAGGACCTTGATTGAGGCCTTGTCTTACTCTGGGTGGAAAGCTGCTATGGAAGAAGAGATGGCTCATTTTGTCGAATAATCGGACTTGGGATCTTGCTCCCTTGCCTTCTGGTAAATCAGTAGTTGGATGTGTACAGCAAAAGACATCCCTGGTGGTTCTGTTGCTCGCTTGAAAGCCCGTTTAGTGAGTAGAGGATATTTCCTAACCTACGGAGTTGACTATCTTCGTACCTTTTCTCCTGTTGCAAAGATGTCTTCGGTTCGTACTTTCATTTCCCTCAGCGCCACTCATTGCTGGCCCTTATTTCAGTTGGATATGGAGAATACCTTCTTGTATGGGAATTTGAATGATGAATTTATATAGAGCAACCTCCTGGGTTTGTTGCTCAGGGGGGTCTTCTCAGGTTTGTAAGCTTAAAAATCCCTTTTTGGCTTGAAACAATCTCCTAGAGCTTGATTTGGGAAATTTGCAGAGATGGTCACTAGTTTTGGGTTAACACAGTCATATGGTGACCACTATTTACACCAACATTCTAATATGGGACGTATTGCTAATTGCATATATTGATGATATTGTTATAATGGTGCATGATAGCAAGGGCATTGATGCATTGAAGCATTACTTACGTCATCACTAAGGACTTGGGTAAGTCGAAGTATTTCCTTTGCATTGATGCATTGAAGCATTCGAGACTGGGATTTCCTTGGCATTGGGGTGGCTTGCTCGTGTGAAGATATATGTTTGTCTTGGAGAAAATATATCTTGGATTTGTTAGCTGAAGCATGGATGTTGGGTCCCAAGCCTCTTGAGACACCAATGGATCCCAACATCTAGCTCACTTTTGATAAATGAGATTTGATATCTGATCCGGGTGCATATAGACGGGTTAGTTGGTAAGCTAAATTACTTGAAACATTACCCGTCCTGATATAGCATTCTCAATGAGTGTTTTGAGTCAATTCTTGTCAGTTCCTCCCTCTAGTCTGTGGGATGCTGTGATATGTATTAGATAATATCTTAAGTGAGCCTCTGTGGAAAGGGTTACTGTTTTGAGATTGTGGCCACACCGGTAGCTTTTTACTGATAGTGATTGAGCTGGATCACCCTCAGATGGGAGATCTACCATTGGCTATTATGTCTTTGTTGGTGGTAACTTCGTTTCCTGAAAGAGCAAGAAGCAAGTGTAGTTTCATGTAGTCAGAGTACGCACGTACTTCATGTAGTTTAGTTTGGGGCATTAATTTCTTGCTTGAACTTGGGTTTAAGATATCATGTCCTACGAGGTTGATACGTGACAATGAAGCTGCAACCTATGTTACATGGACTCGGTATGAGTGTCCGAGTCGGATACGTGTCCTAGTGTCGGATTCGTCTATTTTTCAGAATTCAAGACACGGGGACACGGCAAAATATTCCCACCTATTAATGTTTCTTAGTTATTCCTTAGTTTAGATACTGTTTTATGATATGCATATCGCTTTAATTTAGAACTGAGATCATCTCAAAGCAATAACAAACTAAAAGAAACAATATAACACAGTGTTCCTAGTGGCATATCCTACGGGATGTGTCGGACACATATCCCATACCCATGTCCAAGCGTCGAGTGTCCAACACGGGTACTTCACGCATTTTGAAGAGTCCATGTAACATAGGCCGCAGCGTTGCCTCTAACCATGTATTTTATGAACTGACCAAGCATATTGAAGTTGATTACCACTCTATCCACGAGAAACTTCTGGAGAATATTACTGATACTAGTTCTATTTTCGATCTCGATATCAGCTAGCTGATTTGTTTACTAAATCTCTTGGGGCTAATAGGGTGGACGTTCTATGTAACAAGCTGCGCATGATTGATATATATGCTCCAGCTTGAGGGGGAATATTAGAATACATAACTTTTATTAAGGGAGAGCACCCTTCTTGTTAAGCCTTTTTTGAACTTCCAATTTGTACCCTTTGTACTATATGTTTAACTTAATAACTTAATGCTAAGAAAGATACTTCACATGATTAAGTTATTTTAACCACCTCTCCACTTTCCAGTAAATCTAAAAAACCACCTCTTATCACATGCCGAACGCTAACACCCACTATATCAGATTCATTTTGCTTTGAATATAGGATTGAAGCCTTTGTTTTTATGAGTTCATAGATAGGTTGTTGTTTAGTTATGTTTCTTATTGTTTGAAAAATAAACACCCTATAGTTCATATTTGACTTTCAAGAATTTCATATTGCTCATTACTTTTGCAAACGCATCGCATGTGCCATAGAAACTAGTTAATAATTAGTTCAGGAATTTCCTAGTCTTGTATTAATTAATATCTACTAAAAGAGTGTCAGCCTATCAACACTTGTCATGCATCAGTTCAAGTATTGTTGTGTTTTCTTGAAAAGAGGAAACAGTGAATTTGGCCAAATGCTCTATGCATCTTTCAAGGGTTATCACGCATCTAGACCAGAACTTGCAGAACTTTATATTTCAATTGCGACCTTTATTACCCGAACCGAAATTGGCCTCCCTTGTTTCCTTGCTTCTCTACCTTAAGTGAGCAAATTGATTTTGAAATCTACATTCAAGCAACGAAGGTGGTGATGAAGGGAAGGCCCCCCAAATTGCCATCCTTAGGTGTTGCGCTGTCTGATGAAGCTGGAGAAGAAGTTATGCCAACACCTATGTTACATGGACTCTTCAAAATGTGTGAAGTACTTATGTCGGACACTCGACACTTGGACATGGGTACGGGATATGTCTCCGACAAATCCCGTAGGATATGCACTATATTATAGTGTTTCTTTTAGTTCGTTATCGCTTTGAGATGATCTCAGTTTTAGATTAAAACGATATGCACAACTTAAAACACCATGTAAACTAAGGAATAACTAAAAAACAAGAATAGATAGGAATATCTTGCCTTGTCCCGTGTCTTGGATTTTGAAAAATAGACGAATCTGACACTTGGACACGTGTCCGACTCGGACACTCGTACCAAGTCCACGTTAAATAGGCCAACACCCACCAACTATATGGGATATGTACAGCCACACACACAGTCACATCAACTCTTGTACATATTTATGTATATGCAAATACAAATACATGAACTTCATTTATGCTTAACTTCTGAAGTGATAACATATTTGCTTTCATATTTTTTCAATGGGTAGGACTCCCAGTGCAGTATAAGAGTGATGCTAAGCTTAGAGTTTGTCTGACTGGTTAATTCACGAGGAGTTCTGAATTCTCTTTAGTTTATACGTTGGCAAGTAATGGTTTTGCAAACTAATATTGTACACATCATGTACAGGCGTATCAAGAATCAACAAAAGAGAAAAGACGCGCACAGATCGCTCAAGGTTTTACTTCCCTTCCATACTTATGTTATAAAAATGGTTTAGTTTGAAAATCACTCTCGGGCAAGACAAACTTTACTGGCCACAATTATTCACGATTCAGATAATTGGATATCAATGCTGAATCCCATCCTATAACAATATCAACTTCGAACCGAGGAGGCAAATGTGCTAGTCATGAGCAAACGAGCTTCATGATTACGAACATCATTTTTTATTGACAAGGACTCCTATGTTGTAAAGTGTACCGTGAAATTTAGCATAAGTGATCGTAGAAATTTCAAGTAACACAACTGGAATGAAGTCGCTTCTGAAAGAAACCTTTATGCTTGAAAACCGAAGTTTTATTCCTCATGAGATCTCAATCGTAAATAGAATTAACTGCACGAGCTCAAATATGAAAAAGAAAATGTATACTGCAAAAATAACATGCACAGATTAACAGAAATTATCTTTATGAACTTCAAATGCTGCAATGAATGACAAGGTTAACTCCCACCGACTAATTACATTAAAATACCTGTAGGCTCCACATGTCGAGCACAATCAACAAGCTTCAGCCCCTTGGTCAGTGGATCTGCGAACATGTTATTTGTATCAACGTGTTCATAAAATACATTACATTTTTAAGCCATTCTGTAATCTTGTAGAACTTTCGCTCTACATACTTTGCACCTTTAGAATTTTTACTGTTAGGAGGAGACAAGCGACTCCTTCGCACTTCTCCAGAAGATTGCTTTGCCTAAGCGTTAGAAGATATTACTTGTGGTGGATTTTCCATTGTTTGTGGAACCACTGAGGTCTGCATCTGCATATCCAATTACCTTGAGATCATCAACCCATTCAAATACAAGCATGCAACCTTCGGTACTAAGATTGCATCACCTTTTTTGCAGAAATGGCATCCACCTTACGAGCAAGACTGTAATTAGCTGTGTATATACCCAAAACGCTCGCTGTATAAGCAATATCTTTTCCTGCGAGCATGGACATACATCGAACTACCCACATCATTACTATCAAGTTCATTATTTCATAGACTCCTTTTAAATACATTGAGCCTCGTTTACTTATACCTTTGACACGCAGGATCTACACCTATCAAACAAGGCTTCATATTGAAAAAGAATTCGATCAATATAAGCTCTTTCAGAAAGTCCCAACAAGTTCCTGGATCTATTTTCGTGAATTTCTATGCCAAGCACATCGGCTGCCTCTCGGACGTCTTTCTTGTCAAAGAATTTGGAAAGCACTTTTTTTGACATCATGAAGCAAGCCTAGATCCCTATTATCAAGAACTTTATCATCAAAATACAAAGAAGAGATATTTTCTCTCATTGCCCTTGAGCTATATGCAAGAGTCAGTATTTTTCACAAAACTAGTACATTGCAGAACCTCGTGAAATTTTGAGTACCATAGACGAGAAGCTTCTTTAAGACCTTAGATGAACTTTTTAACCAACAAACCATACGCTCGCTGCCTGCCACCTCAAGACCCTTAGGTTGCTTCATGTACACTTCAGGTAAATCACTCTTCTCCAGAGCTCTCTTTACATTCATAGGACGAAGCTTTAGATCAAAAGGTGCCGTTAATACCATGATAATCCTGGAGGAGTCTTTTAAGGATATCGGTGAAAGTTCTCCTTATAATCTATTCTGTCACTCTTTTTACTTCCTAGAATCGTGTCAGACTCTCGCAACGTAGTACTTATACCTGGTTTATTTATGATACTTCCATTCGACATGATTTTATGGTCATTTAGATCATCTTTCCTTACTCTAACGGAGAGTGCAGTTAGCCACTTGAAGTTGCTTTTCTTGAGAAAATGGCTCTATGTTGCTATGTTTGGTTGCGCTAAATTTTCTTGCAACAAGAAGCTACACTTAGTAATACGCAGATCTGGGTCCATCTTACTTCACTCTAAGGTTACCGCCCCAGAGAAATGGCAACCATGATCTCCCTTCCTATAATACGACTCAGTGTCTCACACTAAGCAAGTAGGTGGTGGCAAGCATAGATTTGCTATGGGGGAAGCAGAAATGGCTCAAGGGTTGCACAAGCAAAAGGTGTCACCAAGCATGAGGTGGTACTCTCCTACTAACCAACCTTATTGCCTGATTAAGCATGCTATTGAAGGCTGAAGGTTTTCTTATTTGATTGTAGAGGATTTTTTTCTCTTTTTTGGTGCTTTTTGGATGGGCAAGAGCTAAACAGCTCAGCTGCTTTTAAGCAAGTAAAGCTTTTGGTGTTATGTGCCAATCTGAAATGTCCATAGAGAATGCTAGAGGTGTTAGCTTTATAAGATTTTGAGTGTATAGCGTGCATTCTCTTACGGTTGTTGAGACTTGGTATGATTGTGGTAAAGCTTTTGTCGGTGGACGTGGATCAACTTGGGCAGCCAGGAGATGAAAGGTGCTTTGCTATCAAGAGTAGTCTGGTGGTAGAGGATGGACAAAACTTGCATAGCTCTGCTGGAAGGTTACTGGGTTTCGAAGATTCTCAAGGTTGGAAGTTCGGATCTTGAGAAGGTACTCAAAAAGCATCAGCCGAGGTTTGAGCAGTATAGCAGTTAGTGATGTATGGCTCTGAGGACAAGGAAGAGTTAGCGGTTGATAAGGCTCCTGTAAAACACAACTTTGTTTTTCGCCGAGTTTGGTTGTGGGTTAGGTGAAGAATGTCGATGGGTTTTATCCTCTTCAGTTAACTAGGCCGATGGTGATGTTAGGGTGGGCAATAAAGACGTTGCAGAGTTGAGAAACAAGAATGTTGCAGTTTGTACATGTCTACTGTTCTTTGGTTGCAAATTTCTAGAGACGTTGGTAATGGGCCACGTGCAGGTTATAGGCAAGGCTTTGGTCAATTCAGCCATGTTCTAAATTCAGTCGAATAACTTCCTTACTTTAGAACCATTAATCAGGTGTTTTGGACCGTTTTTTGGGGGGAAGGGGTGGTGTTCAAACTAAACTTATCACTTGGTAGTTACTTTGCTAAGCGTCAGCAAAATAAGGGACTAGGCTCTTTGGAGAAGGCGCGAATTGCTGGCTCAGCTGATATGATACTGAGAGGAACTAGGGGGAGTGATACTGATAGGAACTTGAGCTTAGAGTGCTGACATGCCTGGGACCTCATTGTCTCCCATCTTCAGTTTGTTGGCACTTTTTTTCAGATTAGGCTTCATTTTGGATATCTTGGGGTCTAATTTTTTTCTAGGCGGATTTGTGGTCGTAGTTTTGTTTAGTGACTAACTAAATACACGCACGTGCTCCGCAAGTGTAGTAACTTGATCCGTGTATCTATGTTAATCGCGCAAAATTTTCAAAGACGAGCAGCTTTGGCATGAAAGACAACCTTCTTCAAGGTAACACCATAACTCAGAACATGCATTACAAGTTTACACGGTCATGTGAATTCTGGCTGTAGCCTAGGATAACAAAAATGAATACTGATTCTCCTCATATCACTCCATCAAGAAGCAGAAGGGCACTTCACTTTCAGGAAAACTCAGGTCAGGACTTCGGCATCATAAATATGACCAAATCATCCAAAATAAATTAGCTGATGGTCATCCAATAGCAGCATGTGGCCTTGCGTTTCTATTTCTGTAAGAAAATCTAAGGAATAAAAAGAAGACGACAGGCGCCTAAGTTGGTGAAAAAATTACAATTCGTTGTATCTGAAGTTTTTTCATCTTTCTTACGCTATGATATAAGAAAGAACTAATTTGAAGTCACGTCATGAATACAGTAGTCAAAATTCTACCACATGGAGGTTGGATAATTGTCTGTCATTCTATTGAAGGCGTGCATTCGAAATATGTCAGATGTTTTAGCCAGAAGATGTTTCACTTGGGTAGCAAAGAGTCGATGGAGTCAAATAAATAGATAAGCATATTATTGAGGAAAAGATGAGTTAACTAGACTGAATCCAATGCTTGTCATAGAAATTCAAAAACAAGTAATAAACTGACTAAATAAATATAACAATGACTAAATTGTAGACGGTTTCTAAGGCAGTTCAGCCTCATTATGCAGTCGCTGCAAACGGTTATGCCAGGTCAGAACTAATGAATTTACTGAAGGAGAATGGGGTAACTTCACCCTAGGCTGCCGGTGATGAAATTCACTTTTACTATTGGGTACTGAAGTGAAACGCACTGGCTTATTAGGGTAATATTGATTCATCATGGTTAGGGAATCGGCGAAAATGGTCATCCCAAGGGGAAATGTCCTAAGACCCTTGAATGAGCACCTTTCTAGATTAAGCGGCCCCCCAACATATAATAACGCCATTGCATTACAAAGTTTAACTTCAGGAAAGGTTCCAAACTTAGGGTCTCATAGTGACTATACCCTTCGAAATCGTTGGTTTAGTTGTTTGTTGATGGCTATAAAACTGGATTTCAGTAAAATGAATCTTTTGTAGGTGTTGGCATTGCAATTACCCAGATTATATTGTTGTGTAAAATGTTTTCGCAAGCAATTTTTCTCTGTATCTCTTCACTTTAAAGTGACATTTCTCTTGCCCATTTCAGCTCTTGCTGCAGAGGTTTCTGTCGTTCCACCATCACGGCTGATGGCTCTAATTGGTCAGGCTCTAAAGTGGCAGCAGCACCAAGGTTACATTTTAATATGAACTATTTTCTTTGTGCCAATGCTGATGAAATTTTTGTAAATAGCAAGTATGCGTTATTCCATTCTGAAGTCTTAACAGTTGTGTTGGTTTCGATAGCCCCTTATAAATATCTTATGGGATTCTAATTTCATGGAGGGCAAGTGTCAAGTGAGGTGGTAGATATGGTCACCTTCTTTTTGACTTGTTGTTTTGGACGGATATGGATCCTCTGATGGTGCTAAGAAATATATTAGGGAGATCGTTTCTTTTTTGGAGTTTGATGTGCAAACACTGGTAGGATAGTGCCCATCCACTTGGTGGGGATGCTAGGTTCTCCATAAATGTGCGTGGCACGTGTCTTATTTATATTGTACATATATTAATGAAACTTATATTGTTGGTCAATTGTAGGCTTTCGTAGATGTCATAATTGCTACTACACTATTATCATCTTGGTGAAGTGTATTTTGTTGGCTCTTTCAGGATTACTTCCAGCTGGAACACAGTTTGACTTGTTTCGAGGAACAGCCGCAATGAAACAAGATGTAGACGATTTGCATCCAACGACTCTTGGGCATACTATTAAGGTAGTTGTCCATAGCTTGGCTTCTCTAGCTTTGCTTTTACATTATATTTGTGATGTTAAACACTCTTTACTTCGCAAACTTCTTATTTGTTTTTTCTGGTGGCGTTGCACTGCAGTTTGGGAAAAAGAGTCACCCAGAATGTGCTCGGTTCTCACCCGACGGACAGTTCCTTGTTTCTTGCTCGGTTGACGGATTTATTGAGGTATATCATAGGGAAAATGCTAGACATCATGACTGTTTTTCATGATTGGTGTCGACTGATGTGGCACATTAGACGTTACTCTCTCCTTTAATTGGAGAACCCGTGTTCTTTTTCATTTTTGTTTATCTTCTCTATAAGCTTGGTGATAGGAAACTTTCCACTATAGTAAATTGACCCCTAGCTTCATGACGTGTCTCTTGATTTTAATTCACGGTTATCTAGTAGTAGTGGCACTCATACCAGATTACAAGATAGCTTTAGAGCCATGACTTCTGATGAGTTTCAATTGTTTTTTCACTTTTTGGTCCATACCAGGTTTGGGATCACATAAGCGGAAAGCTTAAGAAGGATCTCCAGTATCAGGCTGATGTGAGTAGAAAATTGCTATCTCATGAACCATTTTATGCTGTCCATCTATATACATGTTTATGGTTGGAGTCTGCGTTTGTTGTTTTCTAAATGGAGAACCACATAAATCTAGCGAGAAAGGAAGCAGAAAGTGAGTTTAAATGCGAAGTACGTTGAACAGCATTATCTAGATTATGAAGCTAAAACTAAAGTTTGTGAAAATTAAGGCGTATAAATCTTTGTTAATGGGCTGACTTTTGCAAATCAGAGCACTGATTTTATATCACCCTGGCAGTATTTGGAGTCTCTGATACCTAGTTAGGATTTAGGATCTAAGAATTAAGAGTAAGGGCTTAGCTGACCATGGAGAAAGAAGAGAGAAGTACGAAATGAGTTGATTCGGTATCAAGTTGCACGTAGAAGATAATACAGAAATACCAAGAACTCCTAGGGTGCTGCTATATTTCTCTTGCTCGTCTAGTTGACCCTGAGCTACGGCTGTCTATGGGCCTAGTTGGGCTGGGTTACTTGGATTTTCACACAAAAATACGATAGCTTAAAAGTTCACCCAGCCCAACCCGATCCTGGGTTCACTCTGGATAAACCCAGCCCAAACAAATGCAACCCTGGGCTAAAATCTTTTTATTTACGAATTTTGGTAACAAGAAAATGGTTAACAAATGCGCGTTTTTTAAAAAATAGCCTTGTGAAGACCTGACGAGTCTAGTGAAATTTGAATCAGCTAAATCAGAGGTTTGAAGAAGTCGAAAAAGGAACTTATACTTAAGTAACAAATTTTCATGTTTTTATTTTTTATTGTGGTCAATAAAAAATGGAAAACCATGGCTATCCTATGGTTTTCCATTTTTTTATTTAATCTCAGCCTCTCATCTTGTCATGTTTTTATTTTTTATTGTGGTCAATATTTTTCTATCTTGGCCATATCTCGCTAGTGTTCTTCTCACCCGCACCGGATTATCTCATCTATCTCCTAAAAAAGCATTTCATATATATAGTTTAATTTTTAAGTGGGCTAACCAGACACCGGTAGGTTCAAACCCTAACTGATGTAGCGGAAGTATATAAAACAAGGAGCACGTCCTTGGGTTAAAGAAAACCTAGAATCCACTAGGCAAAGGACACATCCTAGAATCAACTAGGTAAGAAATCTCAGAAGTGTAGAAAACCTGTATTTCATTGTCTGACTTGAAGAGTTACGAAGAACATTTATATGCACCAAGTGAAAATCTTCCATAAGCGACAATATTTATGGGCGATTATCTAAAACCTAGAATCGTGTGGAATGGTTCTCGGAATTGATTGAAAGCAAGTAAGATATACATGCGTGCTAGAAATGTGGGATTCTGTTGTGTGCTAAATTCCCTGGGATTCTTGTCCTCCATCAATCTCTTAAGCAGATGTGTGCTAAAACAATGGTATTCTTGTTCTACATCAGTCTTCACTACTTGAAAGGTATCTTTCACCTCACCAGAATAGGATCTTGGAGAGCTTCAAACTTCTCCACTTGCAGTGATTATAATCACACGGTGGAGCCATAGAAGCTATTTCTGATTCCTTAACCTTCCTTTGATGTTGTTGACAAAATTTACTAACTAAGAATCTGCAGCTGCAATGCCAACCACAATGTAGTCAAAATGTTTGAGAAGACATAATTTCAGAAAATTCAACATTATTGGTACTAAACTCGTCTTCTTATTTGACCAATTTGGGACTTTCGTAGAAGTATTCTTTGGTCGCATCATCCTTTGAAAGCTTCATCTTGTAACTTCTTAACAAGTTGACGTTCATCTTTCGGTGTTTCATGCACATCATCTTGACCTGAAAGTTCTTCCCCAACCAAACTTTTATCAAAATATGGTGCTTGAAAATCGTACTCCAGCCCATTTTCATCTTTTCTTATTGCATGAATATCAACCTAATTATTTTCGAGCCTGTAGATATAAAGCTGATATAAATCCGACTATATAATTAAACAAGATTTTGGCAAAAAGAGTTCTTCAACCAGCATATGCAACATTATGGGCCAACAAGTTATTCTATTCTTACATTGCAATACTAGACACCGTTGCACTTGACGCCACTTCTGTGCTGCATTAGACCCACGCGTATTGCAAGCGTATTTAATTACTTTCTCTGGGGATGTTCTTATACTTATAAAATAATCTTCTAGACCAAAAACCTAGTCAATAATTTCCTCCTTGGTTTACAATTCAACAAACCAAAGAATATCATCATCGATGGGAATGCTTCTACGCATAAGTTGACTGCAAGAAAATCTCCAGCACAAACTCTTTGGCTTTCATGATTTCTTTGATCGCAAAACTCTGTTGGGTGATGAAAGCCTTCACCCCACTGTAAACGTCGATAAGGTGGTTTCCACAGATGCAATGACCCTGTCTACGGCCCCACGATAGGGCAATGCCTCCCTCAAAAGGGCTAGCCAAAGTAGGTACTTCGAGTTCATGGGCAAGGTCTTATAAGGCCAATCAAAATTTATCCCGCATTCGATGTTTTCCTATCACAACCGACAAATGAGTTTATTATCCAACAGCTCTGATACCAAATAATGTAGCGGAAGCACATAAAACAAGAAACACGTCCTTGAGTGAAAGAAAACCTAGAATCCACTAGGCAAAGAAGAGAACCTAGAATCCTGTGTGTAAGAGATCTCAGAAACGGAAGAAAATTATATTTCATTTTTTGACTAGAAGAGTTACAAAGTGACATATATATAGGTCAAGAGAAGAGCTGCGATAAATGTAATAGGCTATCTAAATCCCAGAATCGTGTAACGATCTAAGGAATTCATTGAAAGCAAATAAAATACACATGCATGCTAAAAAGATGGGTTTTGTTGCTTGTTATTGCTGCATTAATCCTCGTTTGCTAAACTGTGGGATTCTTGTCAGTCTTGAGCACATGTTCGCTAGAACACATTTGATTCTTGTCCTACATCAGTTTTTCCTCTTCTGATATTACCAATTTTGGACTTTCTAAAAAATATTTTCTCCGGTGACATAATCCTTCATGTTGAAATCTTCATTTTGTAACACTCCAACAAGTTGATGTTCATCTTTGGTGTTTCTTGCACATTGCCTTGACCTGAAAGTTCTTCCCCAACCAAACTTTTCTCAAAAGACGCTGCTTGAACATCGAAGTCTAGCCCAGTTTCTTCTTCTCTTTTTGAATGAATATCAACATTACTATTCTGGAACAATAAATGTCGACTATATAGCTTGAATGAATCCCACTCTATATCATAACGAGATTTTAGCAAAAAGAATTCTTCAATCAACAATGCAACATTATGGGCCACGAAGTTATGCTATTTCTACATTGCAATACTTGACCCGGTTGCACTTCACACCACCGTTGTGCAGCATAAGACCCAAGTTTTTTGTAAGCGTATTAATTCTTCTTTATTCTTCTCTATAGGATATTCTCATACTCAAAAAAATCTTCTAGACCAAATACTTAATAATAAATTCCTCCTTGGTTTGCAATTCAACAAACCAAAGAATATGAGAATTCCTAGGAATGCTTCTACGCTTGAGGTGGACTGCAAACAAAATCTCCTCCACGAACTCTATTGCTTCACGATTCCTTTGATCCCCAAAACTCCACTGGAGTGATGAAATTACCTCAAATCAACATAGATAAGCGTGATTGCCAACGTCACACGGATCTATCCTCGAGCCAGGAAAGACAAAGCTCTTACGACATGCGTGGCGATAAACAGATATATTAATAAGAGACTATCTAAAACCCAGAATCATGTGGAACAGTTCTAGGTGATCATGGAAAGCAAATAGAATGCACACACATGCTAAAAAGTTGGGACTTTGTTAGCTGTCATTGCTGCTTTTAACCCACGTGCGCTAGAACCGTGGGATTCTTGTCCTCATATTAAGTACATGTGCGCTAGAACAATGGGATTCTTGTCCTACATCATTACCTCAACCCAACTTTTATTTTTAATGCCATGGCCGGGTTAATTTCTGATTTAACCCATACTCAAAATCAAGTGACCCATATACAGGCCTATCCTGAACTATTACTTAGAACTACGGCATTCCATTAGGGGTTTGGAGCGGCGTTATTTTTGTTTTTTTCAATTTTTACCAGTCGAGGTGTTTAACAGGACCAAAGACCAGTTTTAATCTGTGGAACCTTCCTTTTATCCGTTGTCTAAAAAGAGTCCAAAGACTGCATGTGCAATGGATAGTTGTGGCTACTAGCATTAGTGTACGTATAACAAGTTGCACTCTAGTATCTAAGATGTTCTGCTTTGGTGAATGTATTCTTTTGTGCTTTTGTTTATATTTATTGAGATATAACGTACATGATATGTTAATGTTCTTTTCTTGCGCTATGCAATTTTTTCCCAAGTAATTGTTTATTTCACATCCCACTTTTCGTTTGTTGACAATATAATCTGCACTTGAATATACTTAATTTAAACAAATTGAATCACTAAATTAATGGACAATTGAGCATGCGCCTTGATCGACTTATAGCATTCCGATTGGCATTGTTGGGGAATATTTTGGCAGAGGTGAATGTTCAGTGTTATAACTTTGCAAGCCTAGGAAAAATGCGCCCGGTAGTTAATTGGTTGTCTCCTGCATTGCTTTTCGGTTAAACTCCTGTCATGGTCCCTGTACTATTGGGATTTTTTCGGAATAATCCTTGAACTAATTTTTTTAGCAGTCAAGTCCTCCACCGTTATAGCGTTAGCCGCATTAGTTATGGTCACGTCTGTTAGTTTTCCTCGTTAATTGGCCTCATATCAAGGGCAATACTATTTGATGTTCCAAACAATACAGAGCTGAGCAAAGAGATCATCTCTTTCTGATCTCCCATTTTGCCCGTTACTTTAACCTTCCCTACCTCTCTTTTTCTCTGTACCCAACGAGCATCTTTTCTTGGACCAAAGATCACCGGTGTTCATGACTCTCAAATCTACAACCACAGGCGACCTATAACTTCAAAGCAAAGCTGGATCAATCAAATCTCACCCCCACCGCCGCCCCCCCCCCCCCCCCCCCCAAAAAAAGAAATAAAAAAAAAATGGAAGCCAACTTTACCCACTCCTAACTTCTTAGCAATCTCTTCTGCAAAATCAGATCAATACCCGTCGCTAAATTCTTAGTAATCTCCACTGGAGAATCCGTGTCCCATCACCTTGTAATCCCTTGCTCTGGCTGGATCTGTAGTTCTGTACCTTGCCACTAAGTCTTCTCCTTGGTCTCAGAAACTACCTATATTTATGAAAATTTTGGAAATCTGATGAATTTCCTACCTTGCTGCATCGACACTTTTCTTCCTGCCTATTGCTGGTGTATATATTGGTTATGAAATTAAATCATGAAAACTCATTATGTCGATTATAGTGTAAATTGCTGGTAGAGAAGAATGCTTGGTTGATCCCAGTATGAGGAAAATACATTTTGCAGTGGTGAAGAAGTTTCATGTTCTTGGTGGTTCTGCCGTAGATGGGGATGCTATAATCGGCGATAGCGGCATGAGAGTAGAGAGTTGGGCAGAGAAAGATGGTTTCTATAGGGATGAGTGTTTGCTTGGTGTTTCTGGAGATAAACTGCTGAAATGACATATTTGGGCCTGATGTGGGTCCCATTAACGGCTATAAATTAACAGAAGTCATCAAAAGGACAAATTTGGCTAACCATGTAATGTTCAAGGAACATCAGCGCTATAAATTTGTTAAGGGACTATTCCGGAGAAACACAATGGGAGTTTCCTCTGTGGGATTTAGAGACAAACCGGGTTAACTATATTTGCACTGTCCTTTCTCTCTCTTCACTTCAATGCACCTCCTTAGTTGACATAAATGTTAATATTTTTGAATTTTTTCATACCCAAGTGTAAATATCGAATGGGTTTGTGTTGATGAACCAATGGCAGATAAGGGATAGCTTGCTTAATTTAAAGCGTGTCTATTTGCCCTCGAGGTTTCCCATTGTCTGACTTTCAGTTACTTTCAGGAAACATTTATGATGCATGAGGATGCGGTCCTTTGTGTTGATTTTAGTAGAGATTCAGAGATGCTTGCATCTGGGTCAACAGATGGTAAAATTAAAGTAAGTTTTATGTGTGCTTGGTATTTTTAGACATTACCATTTCATAGTATATTGTTGTTTTGCTAACAGCCAAAAGTTCCTCAGCTACCTACCTTTTCTTTGACACTAATGAGAAGTGGAATAAAGCATAGTTCATTTTGGATTGAAGTAAAGAGGATGGGTGGTTTGGGCGCGGGGGTTGGGGGGGGGGGGGGAGGGAATAACGAGGAAAAAAAGAAGAAGAAGATAAACAAGTATGTCCGTTTTTATGATGTCACTTGGTTCTAATTACCTGAATGAAAGCTACCTTTTTGTGAGCAACCTTTGCGATCATAGGATACTTCCCTTGATATCGAAGGAAGAAGATTTTTCCCGAGTGGGCATCAAGCATGTAGACAGACATCTTTACAGGAGAGTTGATCCATCAATGTGATTCTTTTCCTTGCATTAGTCCTTATCTAGATACCCTGAAAAGTCAGTGTTCTGATATAGTCTATCATGTTCTAGTAAAATTTGAAATTATTACCTTGTCAGCCAGTGAGTCTTCTGTGTCTTCTCACAAGTCTAAGCAAATTTTCTGTGAAGTAGGAACAACGTGAAAGTTGCAGGACTTCTTTACAGCCTAAGAGATTTTCAGTTGAATTAAAATGTAAAACGGCCTTGGTTCTGGTGTTGGTGGTAATATCTAGTCATGAAAAACTTCGAATGCTAATAAGAAATTGTGATAGACATTTAGGAATTATCATGTTTGTGTTGTTTATATAATTTTTAGTTCACTGGCTACTTTTTGTTTTTACTTGTCACAATATTTTAAAGTCCGATTATATCACCTGTTTGCATATTGATTGTAGGTTTGGAGGATAAGGACTGGTCAATGCTTGCGCCGTCTCGAACGTGCACATTCTCAAGGTGTCACTAGTCTGGTCTTCTCACGAGATGGAACTCAGCTATTAAGCACGTCATTTGATGGAACTGCAAGGTTCTTTTAATTGAGAATTGGCCATTAAGTGTTACAGGGACATGTTAATGTAGTAATTTATTTTCAACCCATAGTTCTTACCTTTATACTGTTGAGTCATTCATTGCTTGCTTATATCAGTTTGGTAGCTATTTATTTATTGACAGCATTATTTCTGTTTACTAAATTTCGTGTTTTGCCGCCTGCTTATCTAGAATCCATGGATTAAAGTCGGGTAAGCTCTTAAAGGAATTTCGTGGCCATACATCTTATGTGAATGATGCCATATTTACAAGCGATGGACTTCGCATCATCACTGCATCTAGTGATTGCTCGGTCAAGGTAAGGTGCTTCTAGAAGCTCTTATAGAGTAGGGGCCAAGCATAAAAAGATTCTCCCATTATTTTGTGTGCATTATGGTTTTATTGTGCCTTGTATAGGTTTGGGATGTGAAGACTACAGATTGCCTGCAGACATTTAAGCCACCTCCTCCGCTAAGGGTATTCATCGTCTAGTTTTGGGAAAGTGCATTATAACAGTTGCTGCTTATGGTTGTTTCTCATGTTTCTTCAGCTAACTGTTATCATCTTTCTTCTATAATTGACTGTTAGGGAGGTGATGCATCTGTAAACTCTGTTCATCTTTTCCATAAAACCACTGATCACATTATTGTGTGTAACAAGACGTCATCGATATACCTCATGACACTTCAAGGGCAGGTAATTTTCTTCCTATGTATGCAATCTAGACCTAGGAATATTTTGTCAATATTTCATGTTTCTAATGTTTGTACGCATTATGCGCGAGTGCTGGGGAGCAGGGTGGGTAAGGTTCATTTTTTGGCTAGGTAGTGGGGCTGTAGAAGATCCATTCAATTTCCTCGCATTTGTCTGACCAATGTTGCTGAGCTGTAAAACATCTGTGTCTCGCCAAAAGAAATTTATCTGGAGTTCGCTGACGACCTTGAATGTCCCAATTGCAAGAGACTGAAAGGTTGGTCACAAAGAAGTTAGTCATCTCTAAGCGCCTGTCATGCACACCTAATTGGTTGATTCTTTATAATGCAAAGCTTCCCTTCTTGACAACTGTAGTATAATGTGATCTCGGTTGCATGACAACTCTATAAAACACATAGTTAAGAAGTATGTGATATACCATCCATGCCAGAAGCTCGTCACATGCCCAGACTTAAAAGTAAGGAAGTCATGGAGTGCATAAGCCATTTTAGAGATGGGTGTTACTTTCCTGTGATTCTAATTGTGAATCTGCAAAAGCTGTTGGTTGTAGCTTGACCGCTTGCAATCGCAAATGAGGCAGTGAAACTGAGTTGCAATTGCAAGAAAAGGTTTTGCTTTCCTGGTTATGCAAAATTTATGTTCTAGTAACACTGCGTCTAAGCTCTTGAGGTTTGTTGAAATTCGTGTCTAAAAACTCGAGTAAAGTTGAACTTCTAGTGGCGCAACAGTTCATTGCAGCTCAGTCGAGGTGAAAGTTCATTTGTCATACCTCTCAGGGTTAAGTGCAAATCTGTCCCCTTCCATTTTACATATAATATAGCGAATTTCCTCCGTTTACAAGGCTTCAAATTTTCTCCCTCATATGTACCAAATTGGTTGCCCCGTCGCCCAAACTATTTCTTCTATCTATTCTCTCGTGTCTTTGACAAATTGTGAAGGGTAAAAAAGTTTTGTCGCTACTATTCAAACTCCGATACTCATGGGCATTTTTATTTGCAAATCCTTTTGTTTAATGTCCTAGTCTGTTTTATATATATATATATATATATATATATATATATATATAGGGTCGTGATCCATTGCTACCGCTAGCAAGTTGTCCCAAATTATCGTCCGCTACATAGTGTAGCGGACGGCCAGATCGCGCTGGCAACTGACAAGTTGCCAGCGCTAGCAATGGATCACGACCCATATATATATATATATATATTTTTTTTTCCAGTAAGAGAAATGGCCAGGCAGTGACAATTGGGTGGTTGTCACTGAGCATTCCTTGTCACATGGAAGAGAGCCGAACGTGAAACTTTGGTTTCTTTCGGCTCGTAACGTTTAAATCCAACTTTTTTTAAAGATGGATAAAAAGGTTTATTTCTTCCTCCTCTTCTGGTTCATCAGCATTCGCACTTTACACTGCACAACTCCACCCAATGCTGAATTTCAAATTCTGATTTAGATTTATGTGGAGGATTTGGAGATGGGTTGAGTAGGTTCGAAAAATTTATTGGTCGTGTTATCTAATTTGCAGATCTGATTTTTATGGCATCGAAATCGACATCTATATAAAGCGAGATCGAAATGAAAAAATATGGAGATCTCTGGAGAATCTGTCTTGCATCAGATTTTCATAGAAGTTTATTTAATTTTTGATTGTATGGGTGATCATGATGGTCATTGTTGTGCTGAAAAGTATAGTGATGGTAATAGGTATTATACAGAGGCGAAATGCTGAGCCTTCCATGGCATAAGGAGTGTGGGATGTTTACCAAGAGATGACAGGTGGCGGGTAGGCTGGGATAAATGGCAGAGAAAAGCAGTGTGGGGGTGGTTGATGGTTGTCTACTGGAGAGTTGGAGATGCCGTGGAGGGAGAGGGAGGGAGAGAAGGAGGGAGGGATTGATTTGGTACGCTCCTCAATTGAAAAACCGAAAATTACGTAGAGTACCTGTCGAGTCATTTGATGATACCAAGCGCAGTAGGATGGCCAAGCCGGCATGAGCAGCTATTGGTTCGCTCAGTCTCTCTCGTCCAATCAGAGGTTTGTTCATAAAATTAGAACGTCTGAAGTGAAAGAACATTTGAAAGTGATGAAGATTCGAAAGGCTATTGGGCCAAAGGGCATTGAGGTTTGGATAAGCTCTGGTGAGGTGGGTGTAGACTGGGACTGAGTATTTTAAACAAGATCTGAAATTCGAAGAAAATGCCCGAGTGGTGGGGGAAAACCAATTTGATAACTATCCGAAGTTGCAACCTATAGGGGATTGAGCTCATGAATCACACTCATAAGCTTTGCGAGATGGTAATCGACATATATTAAGGAGAGTAAAACATTCGAGAATCAAATTTGGTTTTGTGACTGGGAGATCCACTGTGGAAGCATTTACTTGATTAGGCCTTGATGGAGAAATTTAGGAGCTGTTTGATAAAACTGAAATTTAAGTGCCGAAAAAGTTAAGCGCTGAATTCGCAAAACTGAAAATTTTAAGCGACTGAATTTTTAATGAAAAATAAGCTAACCTATATGGTAAACTAGAAGCAGATGTCTGAAAATTGTTTATTTCACAAATTTATCCATTTTACCAAAATTATGCATTTGTTTATGTACTTTATAACTTTTTTAGGGGGCTAAAATCGTGTTGGTGGTGGTGGTGGCGGCAGTGACGATGGAGTAGTAGTGGTTGTGGTGGCGGCAAAAATGTGTCAATGGTGGTGGTAATGGTGCATGAAGACGTGGTATTGGTAATTGTGATGATAGCGATAGACAGCGACATGACTCTCATGGCAGTGGTTGTAGTGTGGTGGATCTCTAGATAATTGTGACGGAAATGGACGCGATGACGACGGCAGTATGGTGGAGGTGGCGGTGTCCTTGTTGTGGTGGTGGTGATAGTGGCTAGGTCGTGGTAATTGTGCTGGTGGTAGCAAAATGAAATAATGGTTGCGATGGTGGTTGTATTGTGGTCAAGGTGATGTTGCCAGCAAATTAATTACGGCGGCATCGTGGTGGTAATTTTATTTTTTATGTGAATATGTTAAAAGACCTTTTAACCATCTCACTTAGAATTAAGTGATCAGCATTAAGTAAGTCCATCCTGACTTAATATTTTAGTCTATTTTTTGTAGGAATTAATTTTTTAAGTGATACAAGGTTTAATATTATCAAACGCATTTAATTGAAAATCATTGAAAACTTTAAGTTTTAAATACTTAATTGCGTTATCAAACACACCCTTAAGAGTGAAGAGAAATGATCTTCAAATGTGGGAAAGACATGCGATGCGTTTCCAAGGGCTTTAGAGAAGAAAGTTAATGCGTAATTGCACGAAGTGGGGGCAGGGCCGGGAGCGGGAACGTGGGCCGGTGTGCATAAGAAGCTAGAAGAATCTAAGGTTGGGAGCAGCTTGAATAAATAGATGTGTAAAGAGCATTTCCATTTGTTTAATATATCTTGCACTTAATTATGGTGTACACACTTTTTTCCTTGAGAATATCATAAGCGACATTGAATTGTTACTTTGTACTCGACACATCATGTTGCTCCCAGCTACTTGCTTTGATAAAAACAAAGGTAAAATTAGTTCTGTTGCTGCTATTCACTTCTCGAGACATTTCTAAGAGGCACATCTCCCACCTAATAGGGTTAGACACAGGGCCAAAAATGAATTAGGTAGGGAGGGAGCACTGATTGACAAGCTCTGTCTTAGTTGCACAAAGCGGGGGCGGGGGCGGGGGCGGGGGCGGGAGCGGGGGCGGGGGAGCATAAGCACCAAGAAGAATTAGAGGTTGGGAGCGGCTTGAATAAATAAATGTGTAAAGAGTATTATCATTTGTTTAGTATAGTTTACATAGCCAGCAACAACAGACAAGGAGGCTTTAAGGACTTGAAGGAGGAGAGAAACAAGGAATTGAGTTAAAAAGGGCTTGATTTTCATGTATTCTCTCACTTGTCCCATGCATCTCTATTCAGCTAACGGGATCGAGTTCCCATATTAGCTTGGGACGAGATCCCATGGAGCTCCTAACTTGGGATCGCAAAAGCGAGTTTCCGAGAGAGAAACGTCACCTTATTAGGAGTTTCCTGCAACTAAGAGCTCTGTTCTCTCGATGAGGTAGTCAGCAACGGACAAGGTGGCTTTAAGGACTAGGAGGAAGAGGGAAATAAGGAATTGAGTCAAAAAGGGTTTGATTTTTGGGTACTGTCTCACTTATTCCATGCATCTTTGTCCAACTGACGGGTTCGAGTTTCTATATTTGCTTGGGATGCTATCCCATGGAGTTCCTAACTTGGGAACGCAAAAGTGAGTTTCCAAGAGAGAAGCGTCACCATATGTTGAGTTTCTTCCTATTAAGAGTTGACGTAATTAAGGATATGCATGATGGAGCAAATCCTAGTTTGAGAACAACTGATTGAATAACTAAAGGTTTCTTTTCACTTCAGCGTTATGGAGGAGCTTAACAAGAATATTTAGGATGAGATCCCATGGTGTATGGCATTTGCAGATGTTGTAGTTTAATTGATGAAACTAGAGCAGAACTGAACATTTAGTTAGAGTTATGGAGAAGTAATTTAGGATTTAAAGGCTTAGGTTAAACAGGACTAACACATAGTACTTGGAATTCAAAGTTGGTATAATTAGGAGGAGGTCCGGGGTGGAGGTATATTTGGATCGACGTTGCACTAGAACGGAGAGGTTGACAACGATGTTGCATGTGAGATAAGGTCAGGTTGACCACAGCGAAGGTTTGCCTCTGGTGTGCTGCGTGATTGGAACATTCCTTACTAGTTGAGGAGAAAATCTTATAGGATTACAGTGCATGTTGAGCCACTAAGAAACACCATACATATAAGTGAATGTGCGGCCGCAGAAAGAGGGACGAAATGAAAAAAATTAGGATATCCTTAACAAAGCAGGGGTGGCGCGGATTAAGGAAGAAACAGTGGATCATTGCTTGAGGTGGTTTGGTCATATCCAGCGCAGTCCTTCAAACGCCCCCTTAAGAAGAAGTGATCTGCGTGAAGTTGATGGGTTAAGACGAGGTAGGGATAGATAACTTGGGGAGAAGTAGTTCGGAAAGACTTGCTGCTAGAAGTTTCGTGGAGAACGTGTTCTCAGATAGGGGGGAATGAACCCGAACTAGTTGCGGAGGAAAGCTTGAATGATGATGATGTTGTAGAAGAAGACTACAGCTAACAGGGAACTATTTAAAAAACAAACAGGAAAAACTCCTTTAACAGAAATGCTAATACTCTGAAATCCTTCTCCATGGTTGTGCAGGTTGTAAAGAGCTTCTCATCTGGTAAAAGAGAAGGTGGAGATTTTGTGGCTGCTTGTGTATCACCCAAAGGGGAATGGATTTATTGTGTTGGCGAAGACAGGTATATTCATGATTAAAGCGCAATTTATGTTCACGTGGACTTTCCACCCTGATGCTTTTTCCAAGTAGGAGTTCCTGTCCTTGTTGCTATTGTCTAACGTTTGTCAATGTTACCTTTCAAGAAACTTCACTGCAAAAATAGCCCTTTTAGTACCACTCTATTTAGCTGGTTGCAGATAATTGCATAAAGGAAACAACTCTAAGATAAAGTACAAATTTACAGCTGAGAGTGGGAATAATTAACGAAAAAATGAGTTCACGTTGTATCAAATCTCATTGCACTGTACTTTTTTCTTCTCTTTTCGTTTTTCTTTCGTGCAAACACCAATTTTCATAGTTGGGGATCCAGTTGGAAATACATTGCCTCGGAGTAAGACTTATGTCCTACTCTAGGATTGGAATCTACTTTAGTTGGAAGTTGTCGTGTATTAACTTAATTTTTGTAGTAAAACTCTGTTTCCGTAACTCTAGGATTTACAGTTCTCTAATTCAATTGGCATTACGACTACCCTAATTTAGAAAGATCGAAACACTTTGAGAGAACTCAGGGAAGAGGAAGACGTGGAGAGTAGGATATACGTATCCACTCCATCTTTAGTTGCATCTTTATCTTCATACTGGAGTTTGAGGACAATAAGTGGTGAGCATGGAGCTGTACTTCCACTCCCTGTGTATTAGTATTTCCAAAGAGGGAATTATTGTAGAAGTAGGAACAATTAAGATCTGAGTAAGAAGATTTCACTCGCTTTGTGATATAAATGTTTGTACCCTGGGATTATTCCTTAAATTCCTAAATTGGATTCTGTGTGAATTCAATCTGGATGAGGAAGATAAAGACTATAATGCTAAGGCTGTCTTTAGACACAACCCTATCAAGGTCATCAGCTTTTTCTCACCTGTTATATCATACTTATTGTCAACCATAACCAACAGATCTCTTTGCTCGAATACAAAATCATCTCCTTTGATATGTTTATCAAGTAGTATGATTAATGCTATTATTTGAATTATGTCCACAGGGGAGGGGGAATGGATGTTGATGGTTCTTGGTATTGTTTATCTTACTTTCTATTAATTTTAGTACTGACTGACATTTTAAACCCCCTGCAGGACTATGTACTGTTTCAGCATCCAGTCCGGCAAACTGGAGCATCTAATGAAGGTAGTGTTTAGACGGCTAAAGAAATGATAAACTGCACTATCCTCCATGGTTCCGATTTTATACAATAAAAACAGCATGCTTTGACATTTTCTCGTTTTAAGTGTTCTAAGATTGTTTGATATCATTCCAATGACAATTGGGTGCGATTTTCTTCGAAATTATTTTTTGCATTTTTTGTTGAGATTTTTTATAATGATAGCTTCTGATCTCTTGATCGTAATGATAGTTTAGGTGTAAACTTTCTCCATGTTTTACTAGGTTATCTCATTTCAGGCTCTCTTTTATCGGCCCATGTTCCACATGCAAGACTAGCTGTTTCTTTTTCGTTTCATCGTCTTAGTTTAGCAGAGTATGCATCTGGGCTTCTGAAGTAGGTTTCGGGAATAGAAGCTGGGGAAATCATGGGACATAAAAGAACTTGACATGTTAATTCGTCTAGTTGTTAGTGTCTTTCTACAAAATACCTTATGTTTGTTTGGTAGAGAAATTTCACAGTGCGCGTTCTTGCTGGCAGGTGCATGAGAAGGATGTCATTGGTATTACTCACCACCCGCACAGGAACCTTGTTGCCACTTATAGTGAGGACTGCACGATGAAATTATGGAAGCCTTAAAAGTGCTTCTGGCTGTATTCTTGTTTCCATTCTCTTGCTCGACAATAACGTCATAGGTAATTACTCATCCTGGAGAATTTTGATTGAAGTAGGGTCACCTACATCGCTGTTGTTCCAAGTAGACCAGCTGAGCCCCTCAACTATGAAATAACGTTGTAAGTTGTCCTTCATTATTAAAGTTAGTCTCAGAGAAAAGTTTGTTCCGAACTTGAGATACAGTTCAGAATTTAAGGATTCTTGGGTTACTCTTGGCCAATTTGAAATCAAAGCTAGAACAATTCACTAGGACTTCATATTTCCCCTGCCACGAGTCTAAATTACCATTTTTAATGCAAATGAGTCTAAAAGCTAACTGGAGCTGAAAGACGTTATAAAGTTCAGCAGTAAGACTGTCATTATGAAAAAATATGATGACAGGGAATTAAAACCTCAAAATCAGAGTTTTTTCTCTACCATTTGCTATCTCGTTACTCTCCAATTTGGAGCCCCTCTTGCCAAACTACATAAATTCACCAAACCAACGCCACCTCCAACCACCCTGATAGCTATCACGGCCAACCACCATCAACCCACCACAACCATCATGCCTACGTTAACTGCGCCACCACCAAATGTAACGACCTTGTAAATACTAAGCATAATCAGCTTATCATTATGTTCCCAACCTATCTTGGTCGCACTCATGGGCTCACTGTAGGTTCCATTTTGTACGACATGTAACCGTAGTCGATAGTCAAATTTTCAACCATCCCGAAACAATCAAAGCGAAGCACGCTCAAAGCATTTCTATTTTTCAATTTTGTGTTTCTTCTACGCCAAGAATTTTATTTTTGTGCGACTTAAGAAAACGCACTCGTCGCGCCTCGCCCGCCGAACCCCTTTATTTTGCTGAGTGGATGACAACGGCGCACCTTGGCCTTCCTTTTAAGGGGGTCGGCCTGGGCCTTCCCCTTGCTCCGCGACACCCGTCGTCTGTGCCTGCGCGCCGACTCCGTGCCATCCGTCGCCCATGCCCGCATTCCGTATCTGCGACACTTGTCACCGTGCCCATGCATCGTTCATGGGTTTGGAGCCCCTGGCACGACGTCCACTTTACTCGACAAACGTCACCGCAAGAAAATTTTTTAATACTAAAAAAGAATAAAGTGGTGGTGGATGGCAGTGGCTGTTGGTAGTGGCTATCAATGGTGGTAGGTGGTGGTGACCGGTGGCAACAATCCAGGCAACTACCGAAAGTTGAGACGGCAGTTAGCGGTGCCAGCAACGTCAGACGGTGGTGGCAACTGACCGGTAATGGAGGTGGTGACTGGCCGATGTTGGTGTTGGCAACGGAGGTAAATAGTGCTGCCGCAATGGTAGCTGCGGATGGTTGCCAGTGGTGCTACGGCGGGTGGTGGTTCTGACGCATGGAATTTACCACAAAAATATGATATTATACACAAATGGGCTTTAAAACCCAACTCAATATACCCCATAGTAGTATTTGACCAAATCCATCCTAACCCATTTCTAACTAAGTGGGTTGGGTTGGTTAAACCCATGGGAACTCAACCTGACTTGTAGCTATAAGTGAAGCATTAAAGATCTATCTCCCATATGAACACACACTCTCGAACCATAGAACAAAGTCCAAAGCTTTTCCAGTTTAATGTTGCGCTATTATTCTTAACCGGAAAAAGGAAACAATTGACGCATCTTATCCAGTTCGATGTTGCGCTACTGTTGTTAACCGACTGATTAGGAGAGAATTACAGCGAAGATGCCTCAACAACACTGGCTGCTCAGTCAGCCTCAACGTATATGTTAATTGAATCGGCTGATCTCGTAACGAATTTCTCAAGTGGTTTAATTTTAACTACGATCATATAAACATCGTTCTTATAGATGAAAATAAATCTGCAACGTGCATCTCTTCCACATGACCAACCCTACATGCTTCTGATAGCAACAATATGTAAATGTCATGGAGTGCATCTCTACCATTTGAAGTACTCAACTTAGTAAGTTAAACACTTATTCGCCTCGCATGGACTTAAATAAATAAAATAATAAAAACCTAAACTAACTCAATAATCAGGTTCTAACCAACCCAGGAAATCTACTGTCGATTTTACCTGCAGAAGGGAACAGAAAGAGGGGTGAGTTTTTGAGAGCTCAGTAAGGTCGCTCAAAAATCTAGTAGATGGAATACAACAATTATCAGATTCACTACAAAAACGATAAGGGAAGAGATTCAACTTAATCCTTTAAACCATATGTCGATAGAAACAACTTCAATTACACTGAAACGATACAGATGATATTGGACATGAGTGAATGCAAGGTCACACAGGCAGTGTAGGAAAACACTTAGCAAAGCAACATATGCATTGCTCAATAACAATGTGGTTACATATGTATATGAACACTAGTTAGACCATTAAGGTACTAGCTTCTCTCGCAATAACAGACCATCCTTATATCACGCGCAATAACATACCATCCTTATATCACGCGCAATACAGATCATCCTTGTAACTCCTCAATACACTAACTCATGTCAATATGCAGAATGTAATAATCGATAATACAATGATTAAATCGATGTTCAACAAGTAATAAATACTGAGCATTGATAAGGATTTCCAATAAACGTATAAGGCTCAAAACAAGGTATTAAAGGCACACGATGCATTCTCATAACAATTATAACAGTCAAAGAAATTTGATAACAATTCAGAAGAAAAAAAATACAAGAGAAGTGCACTAGATTCCCTCGGCGTTAGGACTCTGTGACGCTAATTAACAATTTCGTCTGACTTGGCAATTTTGTACTTTAGAAAGGCTAATATAGCCCTTAATAATCTTAGCCTTCCCTTCTTTTCTATTCCACAACATTATCGGGGTACGGTGGGCCGATACGGGTGGTGATGGCGGAAGTGACATGGGGCTGCTTTGTGCGATGGACCACTGGGGATAGTGATGGCAAGGGTAAAATTAGAGATGTCAAAGGGCCGGGCTTGGGCCGGCCCAGCCCAAGCCCATCGGGCCTGCTAACGGGCCTGCTAACGGGCCGGGCCGGGGCCGGGCCAAGAGAGGGGGAAAACGGGCCGGGCCGGGCCGGGCCGGGCCGGGCCTGGCGAAAGGAATCCTAGGCCTGGTCCAGGCCCAGGCCCTAAGCCCAATATTTAGGGCCGGGCTTGGGCCGGGCCCGGGCCCTTTTTTTTTTTTTTTTCATGTTATTCAATTTTAAAGATAGGGAGTTTTAGATGCATATTACTTAAATGACCGGTCTGAACTGTTGAAACTTTGATTAAATCTTATTTAACATGCGCAACTTTCACAAAATGTTTTAATAGTAAACCAACTTCAAATTAATCAACCTAATGTTCTCAAAAATGAGAAAGTGATGAGGGCAAGCTTTGCTGATGTTTCTTGTTAGCAAATACTCAGTTTCTAGGGTTCTTTAAGTGGAAGAAACTTGCAAAGGCACAATGGAATGGCCAAGATCAGCAAGTTAGGAATATCTTACCTAACAAACTTCTTGATAAAGCCTAATAACCCTGCAATTTCTTTATTCCAAATGTACAGTTTATGAGCCCAAGGGCTAATGTAAGAATGTTTGCGAGAATATCGTTGATGATGATCTCTCATCGTGAACATGTATATTTCGCAGATTTGTTATCTCTAAACACAGATTTTCTAAAAGTTATTTCAACAACATTTGAGATTGCCACCATTAAATCTTAGAAGTCTCTGGCTAAAGGTGTTCATTATAATAAATGTGTTCATAGGCCCTCCTCCTTTTATCCGGGCTTGGGACCGGCTGCTTGTAAACAAACAGGCGAAGTTACCTATTTTTTTATATATACAAAAAAATATATATCTTGCGTGTAAAAAATTATTTTATATATATGGAAAAAAGTATATTTTGTGAAAAAATTTATTCTTAAAACTCTAACAATCAAAATAATAATGCATGTCTATCCAAAATATCAGCAATCAAAGATCAAGAAATCTGCAACGTCAACCAAAAGGATCAAAAGAGGAAAATAAAAACAAATTACCTAATCATCCGGAAGTACTTCAATATCCGAGTCACTGCTCTTCCTATCATCAATCGGTTTATCTTGCTCGCGGTATTTCGCATCAAGATAATCCTTCCAACATACACATAGCTCGAGCGACTCGGGGTTAAGACGACTCCTCCTGTCATCCAAAACCCTCCCGCTTGCTGAAAATGCCGACTCTGAAGCAACCGTGGAGGCTTGCACTGGCAGTACATCCCGTGCAATTTGGGATAAAGTTTTATACATGTTTTGATTTTGTTTCCAAAAATTTAACAAATTAAAATTAATCTGTTCTTGCCTTGATAAATCAGAATAATGATCAGTATTTGCATATACACCAATCTCATTAAAAGAGGAAAAATTATACGAACCTCCCGAATTAGAAGTACCTTCACCTGGTAGTTGTCTTGCTACTAGATGTTCAAAGCCTTGAAGGTATGGCGCATAATACCTCTCAGCAGTGGATGATGATGTAGCTCGCCCGCGCACGTCAGCAGAATTACGATAGAGGTTGAACAAGTCCTCAAACCTCTTGCTCACTTTTGCTGTGAGCAAGGTTGTGTCATCTGCTGTGTAGCGCATTAATTTCGATATCTCTTGTATCGAGGCGTTCACGCCATGCAACTTTAACCTAGGATCTAAACAAGTAGCCACAGTAAAAATAGCAGGCAGTTTCCTCCAATATTTATTAAATTTTTGATCCATCACTTGTACTATTTCCCTAAAGGGTCCTATATATCTCCATTTTGTTAACATTGTAGCCATCTTCAGAATTTCTATTACAGCGAGAGGAGAGGTGGGATAGTACGTACCAGACAATAAATTGGTAGACGTGTAGAATACCTCCAAAAATTCAGCTAGGTATGTGGCCATCTGCCATTCCTCTTGAGTTGGCAAGCCGGCTGGGAACTGGGTTAGTAGAAAATGCGTGTAGACTTCTCGGTATGCCAGAATGTGTAAAAGCATGTGGTATGTAGAGTTCCACCTGTGGACCACATCTGTAACTGCTCTCCTGCGAGGCATATTATATTGAACACACAACGTTTTAAATTGTTGTGTTCTCAAACTCGAGCCATTAACATACGCTGTCATACCCCTCATTTTGAGCAGAATATCTCCTGCAGCACCTAAACCATCTTGAACAATTAAGTTAATAATGTGACAAACACAACGAACATGAAATAATTCACCATCAAGTACAGGTTGAAGCGTCTCCTTTAAAGCTGCAACAGCAGCTTTATTATTAGAAGCATTATCAAAACTAACACTCATAATCTTATCCTTAATTTTAAATGTGTTGCATGCTTTTAATATAAGAGTAGCAATGTTCATTCCATCGTGCGGATAAGGGAAGTGCTCGAAAGTGATGATTCTCTTGTGCATAACCCAATCTGCATCAATCCAATGAGCGGTCACACAAGAATAACTAACAAAAGTATAAGGAGATTGCCAAATATCAGAAGTAAGACTAACTTTACCGTCAAATTTATCGAAATAATCGATAAGGCGTGCTTTGGCAGCCTTGTACTGTCGGAGTGCATCGGACCTCGTTGTGTTTCTATGAACCTTTTTGTACAAAGGTTGAACGTAGGTGTTCATATATCTAGAGTGCTTAGGATTATCGGCAAAAGAAAAGGCTTGTTCATCGTGAATAACAAATTCAGCGAGACCGTCTCTTTGCTCTCGCTGATTATAAACAAATAACTTACCGTCAAAAGATAATTGCGTTTGGGTAGGTTCGACGTGGCCTTGTCGAGGTGCACACTGAGGGTAATGCCTGTTAAGATGTCCATTACCACTACCAGTCGAAAATAATTTAAGACAGTACTTACATTGAGCTTTTCGGATGTCGTCCACCGTAATTAAGTCGAAATGATTCCAACACTCGGCTTTCTTCTTTTTCCCCCTTTGGACTTCTGGCACGTTATCGGAGGCATTGCTCGGCCCTTCTTCATCATGACCAGGCATAGGGTTGAGATTATGCCACTGAGTAGTAGCTTCGCCAACCGAGCTGCGTCCTTGACTATAATGCGGGGGGTCTTCATCAGGCGTGTATTCAAAATCTGGAATGTTTTGATTGAACTCCCAATTGGCTTGGGTATCTATCATAGAGCCTGTACTCATTCGTCCACGAACGAATGGTTGTGTTGGTGCTTGGATTGGTGTTTCTGATGGCCGTGGCGCTGGCGCTTGTGCTGGTGGTGGTGCTTGCGATGATGATGATTTCTTTCGTGATGACGTTGCACGCCTCATTTTGTTCAATAATCCAGACATATTTCACGCTAAACTTTGTAAGAGTAACTAAATACACAAGTATAAGAGTAGTAATAAGAAATAACAATTAAAAGAATGAACGAGTAACAAATATTAGAGAGTTAGTAATTAAAAAGAATTTAGCAAGACTAGTAATTAATAAACAAGAGTACTAATTAGTAAATACTAGTAGTAATTAAAAGAATGAACGAGTAACAAATATTAGAGAGTAAGAGTAATTAAAAAGAATTTAGCAAGACTAGTAATTAATAAACAAGAGTACTAATTACTAAATACTAGTAGTAATTAGCAAGACTAGTAATTGGAGAGGAAACTAGTAGCAAAGCTTGTTGTGAGAGTAAGAAGAGAGTAAGAAGATTGGTGTGAAAAATTGGAGAGAAATGGTGTGAATTTATAGATTTTAGAAACTTCACAAAAGACTAAAATACCCCTACAAACTATCCGTTTATAGTTGTTGGGGAGGGTAAGAGTGTAAAGGAGTTGAAAAATATAGGTTAGACTAAAATACCCCCCAAACTAGCCGTTATATAGCTGTTGGGGGGGTAAAAGTGGAAGTTTGGAAAAGGGGGAGAAGAAAGGGGGGGAAAAGCAAAAGATTCAAAAAATGGTGGGGCCAAAACCGGGCCAAAATCCGGGCCGCAGACCGGGCCAGGTAACCGGGCCAAGCCCGGGCCGAAACCGGGCCGGGCCAAACCCGGGCCAAAACCGGGCCGTGCCGGGCCGGGCCGTTTTCCAGATTCTTCAGGCCTGGTCCAGGCCCAGGCCCCAGGCCCTATGTGTGCGGGCCGCTACTGTTCCTCCACGGGGCCGGGCCAGCCCGGGCCAAAACCGGGCCGGGTCGGGCCAGCCCGCGGGCCGCCCGGCCCGTTTGACAACTCTAGGTGAAATTGAGTTGCAGTGGTACGGTGGACCTGACTGGTGGGTCCTGTAATAAGCCCCCACCCACACAAATCTAAAATAAAAGAAAAGTGCACTAAATTCCCTCCACGTTAGTACTCCGTGACACTAACTAACGATTTCAGCTTATGCGGCGATTTCGTACGTTGAAAATAGTAATATTTCCCTTAATCTTAGCCTTCCCTTCTCTTCCACAACATTATCAGGGTACAGCCGGGGGGTGGTGACGGGAGAAGTGACATGGGGCTGCTTTGTGTGATGGACCAGTGGGGGGTGGTGATGGCAAGGGTGAGATTGAGTTGTGGTGGTACGGTAGACCTGACTGGTGGGTTCTGTGGTCAGCCCACCCCACCCCACACACACACACACTGAAGTTGATCATATCATGAATTACCACCAAGCCTAAAATGGATTATTTCTGGGTTGATGCCCGAGCGGTTATATATCTAGAGAGATTGCATCAACAGAACCGTAATCAGAAAGCATAAATACATTCTACGGACATGTCTGCTTTGAGCAATAGGTATGACCTTTCCGAAGCTGCAGTTTACCTCTCAATAACACGAGTCACAGGACACTATCAAATTCTCGAGGTTATGACTTGATTATGATTTCTATTGCTTCATAATTTCACCAACAAAATATTAAACAAAAATTTACAACATGCAGATGCGAGCCGATAAGTGCACATATATACACACAAACCACTGTCTTGAGTGGCTGAAAATGCAGACCGCCTGCATATCAAAGCATTAGACTGCTCCTTTACTGATTTCAATCCCCATAAGACCAGATGCATCCCTAAATATAACGGAACTTCTCATGGCGATATTTTACCTACGATGTTTTCATAGTAACTACACTCGAGCCAAACCTTAATAGTTAAATATCAAACACTGACCAGATGGGTGGGGCAAAGAACTCAAATCCCAACTCACCCTCACCTACTGAGCTATAATACAGTCCTAGCACTTTGGGAGAGCTACAAAACCTTCACAAAGAGCTACATGTCACAACGAAATTGTTCTTCGGAGCTGATATCTTGGTTCTGGAGTCAATCTACTCAGCAACATCTTGTCCAACTCCTGCAATGAAAAAGATTTATCAACGAGAAAACGGGCAGAGTTCAAATTGATGCACCAGATCCTTGTCTATGTGTTTGTCTGTGTACAGGCGCATATGTGCAGCTTGTGCGTGAGAGTCTCTTTAAACAATGAACCCCGGGGAAAAATCAAACTTGAAATAGATTATGACCTCCATCATAGAATCGAATAGTTTCATAAATCTACTTGAGAATAGTAGACAATAAGCAGTAAATTGCATTCACAGAAGACTAAGAGAGAAGAGGAAAACAAGAACCTTGGATAATAAATAGGAAAGAGTGGCACTAGTTCTGAAAAAGAATAGCACAACTTTCTGCAGTAGCAGAATTCACGACAGATAAGTTCAAAGCTCAATTTTGCACTCTTTACTTAGGTCTCACAAATATTTTGTAGGCTCTGCCCATTTTTTGTTTTCTTGGACACTGTTGTTATGTACGGAGTTGATATTCTTTTCTTAGGTGTACAGGAGTACTGTCTAAATAGAAATATCTAATATTTCATGGAAAAATAGTTTGGGTTTTAGTTTTTCCCCTCATACTGTTGTAGTTATTCACACCAGTTAAAAGTACAATTGTGATGCACTAAGGTCAGAAAAATGTGTCCAACCTTCCGAAAATTCAGCTGGACTCATAAAGAGAAAATTATGACAAGTCATGAACCAAATTTGATCTACATGAAGTATGGATATTGGACACGAAATCGAAATTTTTGAGATCTCCGGTTTACGTAGATGTAAATTTTGGGAAACTCAAATTACAGCCTAATAAGCAAAGCTCTATCCTTTTTGGTAATTTAGCATTTGATTGAAAAGAAAAAATTGTACATTTATTAACGGGCATACCCCTGAAAGTACTAGGAGGGCATGCCCAACTAACCACACACAGAAAAAACACTAACTAGGGCCCCATGTACAAGATCGCAAGCTACACTCTTCCAAACCTAGTATCAGCATGCTGACCGTTGCATCCTCTTACAAGCCCAAACAAGTCCGCATTTGCAGAAGTAAAAGAAACATCCAAAGTGGGGTCAAATAAGAGAAAATATGATAGAAACAATGGTTTAACGACGCGCAAAGGTGGTGAGGAGCGTACCTGGTCCATTCTCTTGCACCAAGGCTCACCCCTGGGAATTGATTGACCATTCCACCAGTAACATAGACTGAGGATCGCAACAAAAGCGCATCCAGAAAAAGTAGTCTTTTCACTCCTTCCAATGGTGGGAGAGAGGATTAACAACTCTGCATGTGCCCTCTCTCATGTTAGAAACTGGTCAATACCAACAAAAATGCCGACGCTGACCACCCATGCCAATGTTCTGAACTTAGTGACCCCCCCTCTCCCTTCTCTTCTCTCTCTGAGACAAGCACATCTATTTCTCTTCCTCACCATCTCTGCCACTCATGTGCCGACAACCTATGTTGACTTCAACTCCCAATGCCGACCATTACTACTACAACAAATGTCAGACATATCGAGTGCCATTTAAGACGAATTGTTACCATTGGCTAAACTGAAAGCTTATATCTGTACAATTCCAAAGGCTGGTCTAATTCAGGACATGCATTGCATGATGTTGTTGGCTTCCTCTTTCAAGTCAGTATCTGTTGTTTTGAACAATATTTGTGCTTTGCACCAAAAAAAAAAAAAAATATTTGTGCTTTGCACCAACAAAAAAATAACAATATTTGTGGTACAATGTGATCATTTGCCTTGCGCATCAAAATTTTGCCTCTTTAGTTAGGAAATTCCTAATCACGGAATCTAAACTGAAATATAAATTCCAAACAACGATTTGTTCCATCATATCTGTCAGACACCATTCCTGGGAAAAAGAAAAGAAAATCCTAACTTACTCGGCCAACTATGCGGATTAGGAGATCAATCCTAACCAATTTAACACCATTATTCGTGGCAGTTGTTAATAGGCATGTGATATAGTAACAAATTTCCACCATGTTGACACTTATGTGATGCTGGATGTTTTGTAAGAGATGCATTGGAAGATTTCTAGCCGTAATCCAATTATACTTTCTGTCCGTAATGGATCAGGTAAATGCAAGAAACGGAATAATTCGACCCGTTGCTTGACTGCCAAATATACTTTTTTGTGGATAACAAGTAGATGGGATTGAGTTTTGCAGTTTAAATGATGTGCATACATTTTTATGCAGGTCAAGGAAGTATGATGTGAAACCATAGTTATGAGGACAATCTCTCAGAAACTCGATGAATTCGCCGTCCATAGGGTAATTCAATTGATTAGTAATCATTCCATTGCTCGTCCAAAGGCAGGCTATTCAATCGAGCAAAGTCTCCAAAAAATGAACCAGAAATGGGAATGGATTATGATTTCAACGGACAAAATTTAAGATTTAACACTGGTGACAAAGGATTTGAACAGCTAGCCTTAAAACCTTCAAGGTGAAGAGAGGTAGATTTATGCGAAAGATTCATCCATCATGTTTCATGCAAGAAGACTAGAAGAGTCTTTCTTAATAAAGAAGAAACTCCAAGCGGATCATGAGATGTTCTCACTGGATTGGAAAGATAGTTCAGGCAAGCCAAATAGCTTGAGGGGAAAGAAAGGTAATTTTACAAGATACATTTGGAGTATCCCACCAGAATTTAGTCTTAATACTGATTGTGCCGTAATTCGTGGTCCCTTTTAGTTAACTGTTGTTTTCGTTTTATCCATGCTCTATTAAGAATAGGAATTAGTAGGTATTGGCCATTTTTGTTATGGACTGTAGAAGTGGGAGTGGGACACAAGATAAATTTTTGCCAGGAGCTTGATTACCTAATTTCGATCAAGTTCTACAGGTGTAGTAGAACAAGCTCCACTCTCTTCTAGTCAACTTTGACCTGAAAGTCTGGGACTCTTTAGCTGTCAATACTTCGCAGTTGAGTTCTCGATCCCCAAGTCACCATCCCTTATATATTAATTTGTAGTCATTGACTCCTATCCAAATGTAATGAAGAAACTTTCAAAGCTAGCAACTTCAATGTGTAATGCATCTATGTAGATGCACCCACCTTTCCAGCTTCTTTCTTTCCTTCAACTTTCAGAAAGGATAAAACCCTTCGACACCCACCATTAGATTTAGTACCAGTTACTTTATTAAGACCTCCTTTGCAAAATCATTGAACTATCTACCTAGAATACTCAACCTACCACTACTAAGCGCCAACCACCCTTTAAACTATCATTCATGAGTACTGTCAACGGCACCCAGAACAGTCTCCAAACATCTCTCTTCCTTGACCACTTTACCGCTTGAACTCCTACCTTTGGTACCTAAATTTTCTACTACCTCTTCGACCATAACAATCAGCTATAATCAGGCCAAAATACGTACTCTAAAGTACCACTCTAATTCTTAATAACAGAGGTCTGTAATCGATTTGTCTGGCCTAAACTTTGCCTTTAGAGGACAGCATTCAGGTTAATCATATGTTGTAGGCATACATGTTCAGTTGCTATTTTTCTTAAAAAATATATAACAGACAATGTTTCGATAATATAAAAACCATATGATTGTAGATATTTGAGTTAATTAGAAAAAGATAGACATCAACACTAGAAAAAGATTTTGAAAGGTCTCTTAAAGAAGACAAATGGCTTTATCACACGTATAGAAGATTCTCGGCGTAAGAGTCTAATAATATGGCTGGGATGTGACATCGAACGTCAAAGCTTTTACTACAATGTAGAAAGAGTTTGGATAAGAAGCAGTATTAAAAACTTAATATAAAGTTTAAGTGAAACTATGGAACTTTAGACCACCTCGTGATGTTTCCCGGACTTGGTGCAAACACTGATGATGAAATGTCAAATTCAAAAACTTGTTCATTGCAGAGTGGGGAATGAGAAGTTTACATGGTTGTGGCTTGATAATTGGATGCCTTGTGGACCTCTTACTGCTCATTGGGGCCCAAGGATCGTATATGACGCTGTCAGTAATCAATATGCTAAGGCGTTTGCAATTATCCCTAATGGTGACTCGCAATTGCCAACCCTTAGATCTCAGGCTTTAAGAAGTTGGTACTATGTTCGTCAAATGCAGAGGTGGAGGAAAGTGATTCCATTAGATGAGCACTCACCCCTAATCGTAAATTCTCTATCAAGTCCACCTGGGATGCAATGAGAACAACGAAACTGATATGGCTCAATCGCCATGTGCTGCAATTGAAGGCTTGGAATCTTATAGTAGATAATAGTTGTCCTCAGTGTCTACAACAGTGTATGGATCACCTGTTTCTGTGCCAAGTATTTCAACAGTTGCAGCTCACCTGAAGTTATTCCAGTTGGCCACAACTACTGCAGTTTGCAACTGCTAAATTTCAAGGAAAGGGTTATTCATGCTAGACTTGGTAATTTAGTTATCGCAATCACTATGTACGAGATTTAAAGGGAGCAAAATAGTAGAAAATTAACAATATCCAGAGACCTGCTGAATAAAAGGAGTAATTGGCTATCAGTCATATGTTCGCTTTGCAGTAGCTGAATTGTAGTTAAGAGTCTTTGGTGAACCCCTCTATTAGGATGTACTTGTTTGAGCTTACAATAAAATAAAAGGAACATTAACTCGAAAGACAAAAAAGAGATAAAGTTGACAGAAAATGCTGCTACTAGTCATGTGTTATTAACTGCACAAATTGGTATTTGGTGGAAATAAGACAAACAGTCAATTGGGAAAGATAAGCATTCATGGAAGAAAATTAAGTCAAATGACATAAACACAAACCCCATGCATCAGAGAGATGATGGAACCCCAACCTTCTCTCTATTCAGCTTCATATTTTCCTCTTCAAGACGTGAAATCTTAGTCACCAGCTCATTGTGATAAGCCTGCACATTAGCACATGACTCGGTTAATGACAAAGTTAACCAATTTGGGCATGCACGAGGTAGAAAATAAAGAAAAACACATTGAGTAGCCTGCCTGTTTTCTAGCTCGCGAAAGTGCAGCAGATTCCCTGTTCTTGATCTTTCTCTTTAGCCTCCTCTCAAGAGTCTTCTCAAACGCATCTGCACCACCCCTCTTCCCACTCGGGGTTGGTGTATCCGATAGTCCGTCAATCGAAGTAGACGGTGACAACCCTATATGCCCAGTATATGTTTGTGTTGCCAATGCATTTTCCAAACCCATGGTGGATTCTAGAGAAGCTTCAGCAACATATAGCCCCGCTTTTACCAAAAATTCCTCCAATGTCATCTCACCAAGAGTTGCCTCTCTCCCTTGACCATTCATTTCCTCAACATCTCTCATTTTCTGCCCTTGTTGAATTTCCCTCCACACTTCATTAACTGTCTTCCCACTAAACGCCCTAACTAGCGACAGGCTGGCCTGACGCTTAAATGAATACGCTGAAGACGAACTATCTACGGTCATATCATTCGACTGATTAGCCTCGGACTTCAACACGTTTTTAATCAGTTCATCAAGGTTCATGCTGCCCAGTGGTTTACCCAAGGCTCCTAATTGGTTCTCGACTTCATCTAGGGATAGGCTATACCATGAAATTTGCCTCCCCAATGGCTGTAAAGAGGATTGTTGGTCACTCCCATGAAAACCCATTGTCTGAATCCCCATTCACCAGTCTTTGACCCTGCCCGCAACCTACTTTATGTAGAATATAGGACCCATTTCAAACTAAAGATCATTGAGCACTTGCTTGTGACCCAAAAAATATGATCTTTTTCCCCACTAATTGGTTAATTAACAAATTTCTGACTGATCCTCAAAACCCTAAAAACGTAATGGCATTGACATGCAGAAGTATACAAAATAAAGGGATATGAAGAAAGAGGCACAACGGTAAGGTACCGAAATCAGATCAGATTGAAGATAAAAAATGAAACCCGTTGAAACTTCACAAATCAAATTGCATCAGAACAAAGCTCGAGACAAACTGTGAAAGGGTCTAAAAAGGGAAGGGATGGATGGATGAGTGAGGGAGAGGAGTGAGCATTATATTGAAAATTATAATCAGAAAAAAACCCGATATGATTAAAAGAATCTTATACCTGGCACAACCCAAGAAGATCTGATGCGAATCTCGCAGACGAGGGGAAAAGCGGAGGTTTGTCCCCTTCGATTGTTCGTACAGCTCCAAGTAAAACCCACGTAGAAGGGAGTCCTATTCGTTATTTGTCGCTAAAAGATCGATATCTACTTATATTTTTAGCAATAAAAATTATAAATAAACAAAAAATAGTATGCGATCAATTGAAGGAATGACAATTGTTCGTTGGGTTGTAGGAATTAGCTTACGGTCCAAGTATAGCGACAACTACAAGACATTTCCAAATTCTCCCATTTAGCAGAACGAGAGACTTATAGTTTTATAGTTGTTCTAAGTTATCACTATAGATAGACCTGGCAAAAATGGGTCCATGCCCATGGGTCAACCCAAACTACTGAAAAAATGGGGTACGGACACCAAAATGAGAGGCCCGTTGAAATTTTATCCGTACCTGAACAGTCCCGTAAATTACGATTCGGTCTGGGTCGGATACGGGTTACCCAAGTTGCTTTAATATATAAGCGAATTTAGAGTTTCAGCAGTTCACTTATCCCTTTAGTCTTCTTTTGTTATCTCTACTGTCTTCTCTCTCTCTCTCTCTCTCTCTCTCTCTCTATCTCTCTCTTTCTCTCTCGCACAGTTAGCTCAACCGACGACCACACTACTCACATCAAGTCCTTGACGGTGCCATCGTCCCTCTCACGCTCAATGGCTCACAGATCCGCTATAATCATCGTCACTCCATCACCGCAACACCACCTTTCGCTTCCACCGTCACGACCGCAGAGGCACTGCCCACTCTTCACCGTGACTGTCGTTGTTTGAAGGCCTTATCTTTGACTTGACCAGATCTACCTTCTCAAAGTCGACCTGACTATTAAATCAACTAGATCTACCTCAACTAGATCTACCTTGTATTATTTTTGTTAACTGCATGAATTTTCCTACTTAAAGTTTAGGATTTGAAATTTTTTGGGTAGGTCAAGGTTTTGACTAACCATCCGGTAACCTTGGGGGTTAACCGGCCAGTTGGTCAGTGGGTTAAAATTTTAGGATTTCCAATTTTTTGGAAAGGTCTGACTAACCGTCTGGTAACCTTGGGGGTTAACTAGTCGGTTGGTCAGTGGGTTTACGATTTAAAAGGCTAGAGAATTCTGGATAGTCAAAAGTTTCTGACTAACCTTCTAGTAACCTAGAGAGCAAACTAGTCGGTTGGTCAGTGGGTTTACGGTTTTGAATGAGAAAAATTATGGGAAAGTTATATTCCTAACTAACCGTCAGGTAATCCAATGGATGAACCGCCCGGTTGGTCAGTGGGTTTTAAGGTTTAGGGTATAAGCCATATAGCACCTACTCACTAGTGGTCTGATCGAGAGCACGAAAAACTAGCCGGCAAGTCAGTCTTCCCCTCTTTGTGAGATTATCAGCTAGCTTACAGAATATTGGCTAGTTCCCTTGCCAATATGTCGTATGTCAAAATAGGCATTCTCCCATAAAAAGGGTCCGGGTGTGTGATTTCTCTCTTAACGCAGGTTTAAGGTCATTCATTCGGCTCGACTTGTTTATAATATCTCCCACTCGTAACTTAGGTAGTTAATAATTGGTGATCACCAGTACGTGTACAAGTCATTTAATAAACTAAGAAACCAGGACGTTCCTTTAGTACGAGCCCTTGGAACTGAGGGTACAGTCAAATTCGTCTCATAACTAGGAAGTTCGGGGTTTCAACCATTACCCTCTAGTGGGTGAGTTAGGGACAAACGTGTACATGTGTGAGGCATGAAATAAGAGCACAATTATCACAGTTACAGCACATTGTACATGTTATACAACACAAAATAGAACATTTTCAAGTTTATTCCTCTTAATTTTTAGTCCCCAGTAGAGTTGCCACCGTAGCGAACGACCTCAAAAAAAAAAATCCTAAAACCTGAAAAATAACTCTAAAAAATGTCCAAAGGACTATTACTCTATTGAAAACAAAGAAATGGGTCCGAGGACTAAGTTATACGACGGAAAGGTGTTAGGCACCCGCCATAAAACTTTCGGTCTCTACTTCATTTCTATTGATTTTTGAGTTTTCCAACATATATATACATAAACGTATAAAAGAACCCTAAGTCTAATTCTATATTATTGGCTTGAACTCAACATCAGAGTTCGAATGACCTACATATCTGGTCGGACAAATCAAAATCAAAACTATCGTAGTTCGACTCGGATCCTACGGAAGGCAACCTACACATCGGTCTTAGACTCAAACTATGAAAAAGGCCTCTTTTTGATAGTTTGTGTTACTACTTAAATCTTGATCGGGACCACATCTAGGAAATGAGCCTGCAAAATAGAAACACAGAGTGACCACCGGGGATGTTCCGGTGGAGGCAGCTCCGATGCTAAAATCAGAACGACGCTACTAGGGTAGGATTATGAATAGCTGAAAATGCACTGAGTGCTTGTGTGTGATCTTGTCTGTGTACCTGCGTATCTGCCCAATATATTGGTCATTTCCAGACTCCTCTCTTCTTTAGAACTCCTTTCTGATTATCCTTCTTGTAGAAGAGCCATGTTAGGACTCTTCCTTTAGCACATGAGTCCTTAACTGCTTCTATCACCTCTCTTAGGTTCTATCCCGATATAGTCCACTCAGAGTCAACCATGCCACGTGTAATTAGACGGTTGGGTGGGTATATTTAGCCATATCATAATGCCCCCTCTCTTTGGCGATTCCCTCAAGTGAACAGTTAAAGGCATATGGTGTAGAAAACCGACCAAAAATAATTTAGCCACGAATTTTCCATGTCCGTTGTTCAGAGGTATTTTTGAGTGTTTTAACACTTAAAATTTTATGCTCGGAATATCTAGTCGGGCATCCTAGTCGGGATGTCTGGTCAGATGTTCTGGTTGGGACATCTGGTTGGGCGTCTTGGTTGGGACGTCTGGTCGGGCATCCTGCTCGGGAGGCCTGCTCGAGCATCCTGCTCAGGAGGCCTGTTTGATCATCCCTGCTCAAGTGGTCTTTGGTCAGGCGTCCTAGTCGGATGTCTGCTCGGGAACCCTGCTCAGGAGACCTCGTTGATCATCCCTGCTCGAGTGGTCTGCCCGGGTCTTCTGCTCGGGGTCTCTGGTTAGGCGTCCTGGTTGGGATGTCTGGTCGGGCATCCTGCTCGGGAGGCCTGGTTGATCATCCCTGCTCAAGTGGTCTTTGGTCAGGCGTCCTAGTCGAATGTCTGGTCGGGCATCCTGCTCGGGAACCCTGGTCAGGAACCCTGCTTGGGAGACCTCGTTGATCATCCCTGATCGAGTGGTCTGCCCGGGTCTTCTGCTCGGGGTCTCTTGTCAGGCGTCCTGGTCGGGATGTCTGGTCGGGCATCCTGCTTGGGAGGCCTGGTCGGGCATCCTACTCGGGAGGCCTGGTTGATCATTCCTGCTCAAGTTGTCTTTGGTCAGGCGTCCTAGTCGGATGTCCGGTCGGGCATCCTGCTCGGGAACCCTGGCCGGGAACCTGATCAAAAGACCTGCTCGGGAGGCCTGGTTGATCATTCCTGACCAGACATCCGTTGTTCAGAGGTATTTTTGAGTGTTTTAACACTCAAAATTTTATGCTCGGAATATCTAGTCGGGCATCCTAGTCGGGATGTCTGGTCGGATGTTCTGGTTGGGACATCTGGTCGGGCGTCCTAGTCGAGACGTCTGGTCGGGCATCCTGCTCGGGAGGCCTGGTCGAGCATCCTGCTCAGGAGGCCTGTTTGATCATCCCTGCTCAAGTGGTCTTTGGTCAGGCGTCCTAGTCGGATGTCTGCTCGGGAACCCTGCTCAGGAGACCTCGTTGATCATCCCTGCTCGAGTGGTCTGCCCGGGTCTTCTGCTCGGGGTCTCTGGTTAGGCGTCCTGGTTGGGATGTCTGGTCGGGCATCCTGCTCGGGAGGCCTGGTTAATCATCCCTGCTCAAGTGGTCTTTGTACAGGCGTCTTAGTCGGATGTCTGGTCGGACATCCTACTCGGGAACCCTGGTCAGGAACCCTGCTTGGGAGACCTCGTTGATCATCCCTGATCGAGTGGTCTGCCCGGGTCTTCTGCTCGGGGTCTCTTGTCAGGCGTCCTGGTCGGGATGTCGGGTCGGGCATCCTGCTTGGGAGGCCTGGTCGGGCATCCTGCTCGGGAGGCCTGGTTGATCATTCCTGCTCAAGTTGTCTTTGGTCAGGCGTCCTAGTCGGATGTCCGGTCGGGCATCCTGCTCGGGAACCCTGGTCGGGAACCTGATCAAAAGACCTGCTCGGGAACCCTGGTCGGGAACCTGATCAAAAGACCTGCTCGGGAGGCCTGGTTGATCATTCCTGACCAGACATCCGTTGTTCAGAGGTATTTTTGAGTGTTTTAACACTCAAAATTTTATGCTCGGAATATCTAGTCGGGCATCCTAGTCGGGATGTCTGGTCGGATGTTCTGGTGGGGACATCTGGTCGGGCGGCCTAGTCGAGACGTCTGGTTGGGCATCCTTCTTGGGAGGCCTGGTCGAGCATCCTGCTCAGGACGCCTGTTTGATCATCCCTGCTCAAGTGGTCTTTGGTCAGGCGTCCTAGTCGGATGTCTGCTCGGGAACCCTGCTCAGGAGACCTCGTTGATCATCCCTGCTCGAGTGGTCTGCTCGGGTCTTCTGCTCAGCGTCTCTGGTCCGGCATCTTGGTCGGGAGGCCTGGTCGGGCATCCTGTTCGGGAGGCCTGGTTAATCATCCCTGCTCAAGTGGTCTTTGGTCAGGCGTCTTAGTCGGATGTCTGGTCGGGCATCCTGCTCGGGAACCCTGGTCAGGAACCCTGCTTGGGAGACCTCGTTGATCATCCCTGATCGAGTGGTCTGCCCGGGTCTTCTGCTCGGGGTCTCTGGTCGGGAGTCCTGGTCCGGACGTCTGGTTGGGCATCCTTCTTGGGAGGCCTGGTCGGGCATCCTGCTCAGGAGCCCTGGTTGATCATTCCTGCTCAAGTTGTCTTTGGTCAGGCGTCCTAGTCGGATGTCCGGTCGGGCATCCTGCTCGGGAACCCTGGCCGGGAACCTGATCAAAAGACCTGCTCGGGAACCCTGATCAAAAGACCTGGTCGGGAGCCCTGGCCGGGAATCCTGGATTGGCACATTGTGCTCGGGCAGTCTGCTAGGTTTATGTGCTCAAGCACTCTGCTCGGGCAATCTGCTCGGGCACTCTGCCCGGGCACTCTGCTCAGGAAGTTGTTGTCTTGCCACGTGTTAGGGATTAATGCAATTGTAACGGTCATTTAGCCGCCAAAATTGAGGCGGTTAAATTTTGAATTTCAAAGTTTAATACTCCGGGAAACGGGTCAGACGTGTGTCTTAAATGTTGCCGCCTTTATAATGGTGGTTACTCTAACTCCCATCTATATATATTTGGGGTTCTACTCCTCATTTGCCCCCTGCTCCTCACTCTCATTCTGTTCGGCTCATCTTAAACAAGTAAGTTCCTCTTCGCCTTTTCTTGCTCGGCACATATCTATTTCCTTTTAGTAGCACTAAATATCATAGTCTTTTTAGAACATGTCTACAACAAGTTCGAGTAGTTCAACAGAAAACGATATAGAGAGTGGCTCCGAAAGTAGATCTTCACAAGTAGGTACTTCAACTCATAGAAGCCAAGTAGGAACTTCTACTCCCCAAGTCAGCACTTCGTTTCCTCGTAGAGATGCTCTCAGGGAAATCAATGATGAAGCCGAGGATAAATTTGACGAAGACACTTGGTTCTCTGCAGACGAGAAGAGGAACAAGATGACAAAAGAAAGCATAGTCGAGCTTTTGGAAGAAATTCCTTTGCCTCCTCCCTTCTCTGCTCGGGTTCCAGCACTCCAAGAGCCTGCCAACTATGGTACGGGCTTGGAAACAAGTGTCTACGAAGGTTAGATTAGATCTGGCTATAGAGTTCCAATGCACCCCTTTGCTGTCGCCTTTTTCAATCACTATAAAATGGCGCCAGGTCAGCTTGTGCCCAACGGTGGAGAAAACTCGTTGGTTTGATCTACCTTGTGCAAACTTCTGGGTATCCAGTGACAGTCCATGACTTTATGAGGCTATACCTTGAAGTCTGTTTTATAAAGAACGTGGCCAACAGTGTCGGTTGGTATTATATTCACAACCGGATCCGAATTATAAAGGGGGGTCCTAAATCCAACAAAGGTTGGCACTCCCGGTACTTCTTCATTCAGCGGCCAAGCGGCAAATGGGAGTTCTCAAGAAAGTGGAATGGGTACTGTAAAGATTATGAAAAGAAGGGTTCCTTGGCTCCCAATGCTACCACAAAAAAACTGATTGATCATATAAAGAGGAGGGGTGTTCTCAATATTGATGAGCCCCTTTCAGATCAAGAGATGCGGCATGCGGGGCTCATTCCTCCCTCCACCGCTTTGCCTATTCCTCCAACTCCTGTCGTAGAGGCCCAAATTTTTTTGGGACCTAAAACTCAAGGGCTGGCGATAGGAACGTCATTTTCTAGAACTCCAAGTCTAGGTAGAGTCTAAAGCCATGTTTATATATTTGTTGTCTTTATAATTGTAAACATGTTATCTAACCTTGTTCTTGTTTCCAGAAATGGCTGGCAGAGGTGAAGGTGCAAAAAGTGATTTTTTAGGCCTGCTCCAAAAGGCTTCCAAAGGTAAGAGGAAAGAAAGTACAGGAGAAGGTTCTTCCCCTCTTCTAAAAAGGGCCCGCGCTCTGACTCCACCAGTGGCTCCGCTCGTGATTGAGGATGTTCCTATCGACAAGGATCCTATTTTTCGTCCCCGATGGACCATTAAGAGAGGCGACTCGGGAACGCCAAGCTCGCATGTTTCTGCTCAGCACTTAGCTCACGGGGTGTTGCCGAGTGATAAACTGATCTTGGAAAATCAGCCTCATGAAGCCTTTGCAATGGCGCATGTCCAGGCTGCTTACAATGTAATTTGAATTACTTTATACTTTTTGAGCTCTCCATTAAACTCCTCCCGTTCTTCTATCATCTAACCGTCTCCGTATTTCTTCTCTTCTCAGGCCTACTGTTACAGCAGCCAGATGCAGGACAGGTTTGCAATGGCGATGGATGTGGCTCGCAATGCTGAGACTGACAAGAGAGCCGCCGAAGGCAAGGCTAACAAACTGGATAAGGAGGTCAAGAGCCTAAAGACGGAGAATGCTGATCTGCTTAACAAGCTCGGCCGCCTGGAAAAAAGGTGTGAAAAGCTAAGGCAGGAGAAGGCCGAGATCGGGAACAAGGCCATCCAGGCATTCCTTGATGGTACCGCTGGAGAAGAATGGCTGCGGAAACGGACAGAAGATGGGCTTTCCATCTTCCAGGAGGGTTCCCAGAAAGCCAAGGAACAAACAATGGCCAAGTATCTGAGCCTTTTCTTGGATGATGTTGTGGTTCCCAGCTTTGAGTCACCATCGGGGGAAACTGCCGCGCCTACTGAAGCTGGAGATGCTATTTCTCCCGGGGAGAAAAGTGTCCGATCCGGGAATGCTCCTGCATCTTAGGACAATTTATCATTATTCACAAGACGTTTTGTAATTTCCCATTTGATGTGCCCTCAGTCCTATTATTGCCTCAGAGGCTTGCAAATGGTTACCTTGTTGTTTACCCCTTGAGGGGTTTGGTTTTTGCCATCATGTTTTGAATCTTTCACCTTTTGCTTTGTTTTTACTTTGACGCGAACCCTTATCGTCAGCTAAGGGCTGGTAAAGAAGCCTCGCACTCACGCTGGGCCATGTTTTGAATTCCCAAACCAGGGTGGGGCGACTCACTCCCCCATGGTGTTTCCCTTTCTCGTGCTAGAACTAAAGCTAGACCGTGTTAGGTAAGACTTGTGTCTTACCCTATCACATTGGGTGATACTTTGCTTGAGCAACATTCGTGGTTTCACTTGATCGAGCAGTCTGTTCGGGCAGTCTGCTCGGGTATTGAATGTACGTCGTTATTGGGAACATGAATATCGTTAACTGAGTTAACCAATGATCGTTATGCTAATGTAAGAAATACCTCTTTCAAATAATAATGAAGATGTTAATATTGGGTAGACGAAACGATATACTTCAAACTGCAGTTGATTTTTATTACAACGGAAATACTTCATCTCTACTCTCCAACTATGTTCTATGCCACTTTCCCCCCAAAAAGGAAAATGTCTGGTGACAGATACAAGATTCTAATGGTAGTATTGCCTCAAGTAGTCAGCATTCCACGTTCGCGGGATCGCTTCTCCTGAAAGTGTTTCCAGTGAATACGCGTCTGGTCTAAGCACCTTCGATATCTTGTGAGGTCCTTCCCAGTTTGGCGACAACTTCCCACAACTGCCTTCGGGTTTGAAACTTCCAATTTTCTGAGGACTAGATCGCCAACTCTAAATATCCTCATTCGAACCCTTCGCTTGTAGAATCATGCAACTCGTTGTTTTGTTGAAATCATCTGATCTAAGGCTTGGGTAATAGATCCAGATTCCCTCTAAGATTCTCCTCGTTTTCTGCCGCTGAAACTTGTAGCACTCGAACTGTGGGGAGGCCTACTTCTACGGGCAGTAGCGCTTCTGTCCCGAAACACAGCAGAAATGGTGCCTCGCCTGTCACAGAGTGGGGTGTTGTGCGGTACGCCCAAAGTACCTTAGGGAGCTCATCAACCCATGCCCCCTTAGCATCGTCCAACTTTCTTTTCACCCCTTGAAGGATGGAGCCACTCATGTTCTCCGTTTGTCCATTGGATGGGGTGTGGGCGACCGACGTCAAACTGAGATGAATAGAGAGACCTTCACAAAAGCTTCGAAAGTTTGAATTATCAAATTGCTTCCCATTATCAGTGATCAGAACCTTTGGAACCCCAAAGCGGCAGACAACGTTCTTCCAGAAGAACCCTTCGCATTTCGATGCCGTTATGGTGGCCAATGGTTCGGCCTCAGTCCATTTTGTGAAATAGTCGATGGCGACTATCATAAACCGCCTTTGCCCGGTAGCCATCGGAAAGGGCCCCAAAATATCCATTCCCCACATTGCAAACGGAATTGGGGAAGTTAAGATACTAAGGGGTGCCGCCGGCGTGTGCGTGAGTGGGGCAAATTTTTGACATCGGTCACACCTTTTCGTGAACTTGATCGCATCTCTCTGCATCCCTGGCCAATAATAGCCTTGCCGCAAGATTTTGTGCGCCAGGTTTCTTCCACCCAAATGTTGTCCGCAATTTCTTCATGAACCTCCCGTAACGCATAGTCTGCCTCTCTAGGGCTCAGGCACTTCAGGTACGACAGGCTAAAAGACTTCTTATATAGCATCCCATCTACAAGAGCAAACCGAGCAGCTTTAGCATGTAAATTACGCGCTTCGCTTCGCTCTAAAGGTAACACACCCGAGACGAGGTACTGAATGATTGGGTCCATCCAGCAAGGTTCATGTTCTACTACATCCACCTCCTTTGAGAGCTGGATACTTCTTTCTTGGAGGAATTCAATGTATACTGCACGGGAGAACTCCGAAATGTCCTCGGAAGTTAGTCTAGACAGTGAGTCTGCTTGGGCATTTTGGTCTCGCGATATGTGGCGGATGGCAAAATTTTTGAACTTAGCTGCTTCCGCTCTCACGGCCTGGAGATACTGAGACATTCTATCATCTTTCGCTCCATACTCTCCCAAGATATGATTCACAACTAATTGAGAATCGCTATGGACAGAAAGAGAGTCAACTTTCAGAGAGTGTGCCAACCTTATTCCTGCTAGTAGCGCTTCGTACTCAGCTTCATTGTTTGATGTTTGGAAATTGAAGCGGAGGGCGTACTCAATCACAAACTTCTCAGGGCTGATAAGTATAAGCCCGACTCCGCTACTTCCTACCTTGGAAGAGCCGTCAACATAAAGGAGCCAAGGATCCGAAACTTCTGAAAGAATCAACTGCGGGGGGTTCTCCGGTATTGTGCACTCAACAACAAAATCTGATAAGGCTTGAGCCTTAATCGCTGTACGGGGTTGGTACTTAATATCAAACTCGCCCAGTTCCACCGACCAGTTTACCAATCTACCTGACACATTAGGATTTTGGAGAACTTTCCCCAATGGTTGATCAGTCAACACAACAATGGTGTGCGACTGGAAATATGGTCTCAATTTTCTTGCCGATGTGACAAGGGCAAGGGCCACCTTGTCTATCCGAGGGTATCTCGTCTCCACATCCTGTAAGACCTTGCTTATGTAATAAACAGGTCTTTGCTTGCCTTCCTCTTCTCGGATTAAAACCGTGCTTACCGCTACTTCATTAACCGATACGTATAAGAACAAGTCTTCACCAGTAACCGGTTTCGTAAGGAGCGGTGGGGATGACAAGTATTGCTTCAATTCCTCGAATGACTTTTGGCATTCTTCGGTCCACTCGAAATCTTTCGCCTTCCAGATAGCCTTAATAAAGGGAAGGCATTTTTCGGCTGACTTGGACATGAATCTTCCCAAAGCCGCCACTCTTCCTGTAAGCTCCTGAACCTGCTTAATTGTCTTTGGCGACTTCATGGCATGAATTGCGCCTATCTTCTCTGGGTTTGCTTCAATACCTCGTTGAGATACTACTAATTCTAAGAACTTCCATGTTGCTACTCCTAACGCCCACTTTATCGGGTTTAGATTCATGTTGTAAGCTCTTAGGATGTCAAAGGTTTCCTTGAGGTCCTCCACATGAGCCTTGGCTTCCACACTCTTTACCAGCATATCATCCATGTATACCTCCATATTTCTCCCAATTGAGTCGTGGAAGATCATGTTAACGAGGCGCTGATAAGTTGCCCCCGCGTTCTTGAGTCCGAAAGGCATGACTTTGTAGAAATATAATCCCCGTTCTGTAATAAAGGAGGTCTTGGGAATATCATCTACGCACATCTTGATCTGGTTGTATCCAAAATACGCATCCATGAAACTCAACAGCTCATGACCCGAAGTTGCATCAATCAAAATATCAATTCGTGGTAACGGGTAACTGTCCTTTGGGCAGGCCTTGTTGAGGTCAGTGTAATCGATGCATATGCGCCAACGGTCGCTCGACTTGGGTACTATCACGACATTGGCGATCTAATTAGGGTATGATATCTCCTCAATGAATCCGGCTGCCAACAACTTGTCAACTTCTTATTCGATTTTTACTTGTCTCTCTGGAGCGAACGTCCTCTTCTTTTGCTTGACCGGCTTCTTGAGCGGGTCAACATTCAATTTATGGGTGATTACTTCCAGATCAATCCCAGGCATATCGGATGTCGTCCAAGCGAAGATATCTGAGTAGCTTCTCAATAAGTTCACAAGCTTGAGCTTGAGGTCGTCTGATAGACATGTTCCCACCCTTACTGTCTTTTCTTGGTTTCCTGGATACAATTCGATATCAGGAGGTCTTCAGCGGGCTTACCTCTCTCAACTTTAGTCTCATCCCTCAAATCCTCTATCATGAGGGTTTCATTGGCTCTGTTTCGGCATGATGCCATGTAGCACTGCCAAGCCACCACCTGGTCTCCCTTAACTTCTCCAACTCCAGTCTCCGTGGGGAATTTCATTTTCGTGTGGTATGTTGATAGCACCGCCTTTAGTTGGTTTAATGCTGTTCGGCCCAAAATTGCATTATAGGCCGAAGGAATGCGTACCACCACGAAATCTAGCATCAGCTTAGCTTGGGCTGGTGGGGCACCCACGGTCACTGGTAATGCTATAATTCCCTCGCAAACAACAAGATGGTTGGAAAAACCGTATAGAGGTGTATCTATCTTCCGTAAGCAGTCGGATGGGATGTTCATTTTTTGAAATGCCTCATAAAAAAGTACTTCCGCCGAGCTCCCATTATCTACGAGGATTCTCTTCATGTCGAAGTTTCTTACCCGAAGTGTAACAACGAGGGGGTCATCATGAGGTGTTCTAGTGTCTCCCACATTGTCATCAGAGAAGGATATTGTTGGGGTCGGTTCTATCTTCTGCTTCTTAATCGACGGCCCCACAGTTGTGAGGACTTCTTTTGCGTAAGCTTTTCGTCCTTGTCCGGAAGAGCCGCCTGCGGCGATTCCTCCCGAGATAGTATTGATGACGCCCGCATTTTCTTGCGCTTCTTCTCTTCCTGCTAAAGGAGTGGCTTCCCTCTTTTCATTTCTTCGATTGACATATCCTCGCAAGTGTCCGCGTTGGATAAGAGCCTCGATAGCCCGCTTGAGCGATTCACACCTGTCGGTAGTATGGCCATGGTCGTTGTGATAACGACACCACAAATTCCTATCTCTCTGACTGGGCGCTGATCTCATCATATCTGGTCTTTCCAGTATCTCTTTATCCTTTATCTCATGGAGAATCTGCGATGGTCTAGCAGTCAATGGCGTCAGATTCTTCATGTCGAACATCTCTTTGGGGCGCCTTTCGTCCCTTCTTGAACGCTTAGAACCCCGTCCACCTCTTGGACTATCTTCTCGAGCTCTCTTTTCTTGCTCTTGCCCATTGTCCCCCCGGTGTCCTTTGTGGGTTTCTAAGTACTCTTCGGCCTGGATGTACTTGTTGGCTTTATCCAACAAGGCGCTCATGCTTCCGGGGGGCTCTTATTTACCGCAAATGCAAATTTGGTTGTAGGATGAAGCCCGCGCAGAAAAGCTGTGTACTTTACTAACTCATCCAGGTTATATATTTCTAATGTTGCTGCATTGAAGCGTCCCAAATACCGCGACAAGGATTCGTTCCTTTCCTGGACCACGTTGAGGAGACTTGCTGAATTCTTCCTCCGAGTTCGGCTGCTCACAAAATGTTTCTGAAACAAGTCAGACAGCTGGGCGAAGGAATGGATGGTCCTGGGTCGTAGAGACTTAAACCACGCATGCGCCGCCTTCCTCAAAGTGGTTGGGAATGCCCGGCACATGACGGCATCTGAGACCTGGAGGAGCAGCATATTTGTTTGAAACTGGTAGACGTGCTCTCCGGGGTCTCCGCTCCCATCATATAAATCACATTGCGGCATCCAAAAATGGGGAGGAAGTTTCGCCTTCTCAATTGTTTTGGACAGAGGGTATCCTGAGTCCTCCCTTGGGGGAGTGAATGCCTCTGGGCAAGGCCCCGAGATAGTTTTGCGAGAAGTTCGCCCTTGGGGACGCACTTTTTGTGTGGAGCCATGAATTCGTCCTTGGGGACAATGTCTTTGGTTCGCGCAACGTCGACCTCGAATTCGTCGCCTACAACAGGAAGCGAATTCGTGCTGTTCTCCACTGACAACCCGTGCCGCACACATGGTCCACTTCTGGTGACATGTTTTTTGGTTTCTTGTTCTGGCTGATAGCTGGGATCAGTCTCTGATTTATGCTTTCGACTATAGCTGGACCTTGGGGTCAGTCTAAGACGAAGGTCGCTGGGATCTAGACGCGTCTGGTTAGTGAAATCATCGGGGCCACCTCTTCAAGCTTTTTCTGTAAGGTAGTTACCACACCCTTAAGTTCGTGGACTTCTCTGGTCAGATCCGCATTTGGAGTGTCAAACAGCTTTTTGGTCAGGTGATGGCGCAAGTCTCCCCTCTTTAAAAGAGGGGTCGGGGAACGAGTTCCCTGGGAGCTGTCAGTCGTCTTCGGGGTGACTAAAGTTACATTAATCCAGTCGTTACTAGAATGTTGTTGGGATGGTGTTGGTTGCCGACTTTTTCGGTGGGAGCCACTTGATTTCGCTCGTCGATTTTGGATGGAGCGGCTGGCTGGGGGAGTGTCTGAAGGTGATTGCCTAGCCATGTTCCTTGTCGGTCCCACGGATGGCGCCAAAATATTACTACTTAAATCTTGATCGGGACCACAGCTAGGAAATGAGCCTACAAAATAGAAACTCAGAGTGACCACCGGGGATGTTTCGGTGGAGGTGGCTCCGATGCTAAAGTCAGAACGACGCTACTAGGGTAGGATTCTGAATAACTGAAACTGCACTGAGTGCTTGTGTGTGAACTTGTCTGTGTACCTGAGGATCTGCCTAATATATAGGTCATTTCTAGATTCCTCTCTTCTTTAGAACTCTTTTCTGACTGATCTTCCTTGTAGAAGAGCCATGTTAGGACTCTTCCTTTAGTATATGAGTCCTAACCAGCTTCTATGACTTCTTTTAGGGTCTATCCTGATACAGTCCACTCAGATTCAACAATGCCACGTGTCATTAGTCGGTTGGGTGGATATATTTAGCCATATCAGTTTGTATAATGAAAATGTGACCGTGGAGAGGAAAACACTCTAGACTATAATTTAAACTAGTTTAGAAAGCAGTAAATATACATCGAGAATATGCTTGCCTAGAAGACTTGGGAATGCAATGTGATGGATCTATGATGCAAGTTACTTAAAACTATTTAGAAATGAATATGAAGTACTAAATTTTCCTTATATATGATCTACCACTTCTAAGAGAATGGTATAAAAGCTCAAGGGAGAAAAAGCTTTCCCTTGAAAATGTAGGCCAAAGACCCTATTTATAGAGGTCTGGGAACTAGAAATGATAAGGATGACTATCATATTCTGTGATCTGGCGATATAGCAAAATATTTGATGAAAATTACAAACTAAAAAAAAAGTCAACAAACCGGCCAGTTAGTCAATGAATTGGCTCATCTGATGAACCAGCTGGTTTTCGACAAACCGGGTTTATCCCTTAAAAAAAATTCTTTTTGAATTTTGGGATATTATATGTTCTCGATTCGGCAATTATCTCTGACGTAATCAGATAGGATGAACCAGACTCGGGAATCATCTCTATATATCATAAAAATAATGATTAATCTCATGTATCAAGGATAAATCAAAAAATCTTTCTAAATCTTTTAATTAATCACAATATCTTGACCTTAACTTAGGTTATACTTAACTAATTGGACCGGGTTCTAATTGGGCTGAAGTGGACCACTTATTGGACTTATATAAATAGATTAGGTTCATTATATTATTAGGCCTAAACCCCACAATAATAATAAACTTAATTATCAACAAAGCCTAATAATAGAAATAAGAAAGATAAGATAAAACTTAAAAAATGGGACGTCTACAACGGGATTTAATGATATTTACTTCGCATTAATGAATGAATTAAGTCCAAATCTGTATCCTAAAGTCACCAAATTTTACTCGATTACCTAGTGTTTTTATTCTACTGAATTAGTACCTCCAACTATATTTTTAAACCCACATCTGTCCGTCATTAGTAGAAGCCTCACGGTTGTCTAAAATTCAAAGGGTAAGCATGGTATTTGAAACCAATAAAACAACCCTAGAGGGGGGTGAATATGATTTTTGAAAATCAATGGGGAATTTAAACTAAGCACAATTATGAATCTCAATCAAACCAAGTAATATTTCAATGAAGATGTTAACTACACAATCTCAAGCAATAAGTAAAGAGATTGAGTTAGAGATACTTGACAAGGAGATTTAAATGGTTCGGCTTGAACTACCCTCAAGCCTACATCCACCTCTTCAATGAAGTCCCTTGCAAGAGCACTAGAATCCACTAATAACAATCTTCTTCCGGGTCAAGATCAAAACCCTTACAACACTTGGTGATATCCCCACACCAAGCACAAGCCTTGAATCCACAAAGCTCACCCAAGACTTGACAAACTCAAGCCTTGATCACAATCCTTTTACAAAGATCAAATGTATACAAAGAAAATCTCTTTAAAGGAAATAAGTACAAATGAAGCTCTAGTGCAATAGAGAGGTGAGAGAATTGATGACTTGAAGGATGCTCACTCTCAATCAAAGAATTGCTCACAAAGGTGCTCTCTTTAATGATGTAAAATCATGAAGATGAAGAGAGATAAGTTTAATCTATGAGCCTTGATGTTTCTCTAATGAATGGAGGCTTAGAATGTGGTTTCCATGGTGTATAATGAATTCCCAAATCATTTATATAGGGAGCAAATGAAATATAGCCGTTATAGGCATAATATGGCCAAAACTGCCATTGCAGTCGACTGTATTCCCAATGCAGTCGACTGGGTTCCCTCTAAAATAGCCGCTGGAGTCTTGTCATTGAAAATAGCCGTTGGAGCTGAATTTTGACCAATGCAGTCGACTGGATTCAAATACAGTCGACTGTATTACTCTACTGCCTATCGGCTGCCTCACGGAACCCTCTTTCCTATTTTGGGCATAACTTTCTTTAGAAAAATCGGATTGAGGTGCCGTTTTTTGCGTTGAAAAGCTAATGAAAGGTTTTATCAAGATATGAAAATATTATCACCAAATTTGTTTTTGAGAAAATCTGAGTAAGCTCCAAAGTTCACTCATTTTCAAGAACCACGCTTGTGAGAATGATTATGAACTCACATGCAATGCACAAGGTGTCCTAAGATATTTTTAGGTCATAGTCATCAACCCAAGCATCCAACCAAGACTAGTTACATAATAATAAAGATCAATCATAATCGATAGTAACTTAGCCTTTGCATTCTTTCTTGCTCTTTGACATTGGACTTGATGAAGCTTCCATAGCATGTCCACTATAGCTTTTAATCTCCTTTGGATTTAATCCATCTATCCAAATTCTCAAATGTGTCTTCATCAGTGTGCAGGTATATGCCTATTAAGAATACACTCAAAGCACGCATTAAAACATAATCAATGTGTAGTTATCATCAAAACAAGATGTAAGCTTAGGTTATCCAACCGTAGGGCTAACAGTATTCAAAATAAATGTTTTCCCCTTGACAATGAAGGCAAAATTTTATCACTTTTCCTCAATTTCATAAGTCCATGTCATCAATGACATAGAATCAAGCAAATCCACTAACAAAGGCAAAAAAACAAAACAAAACAATTTCTATTAGTGTATTCTCACTCTCAAAACCCAAGACCACAATAGTAGCTATGACCTAACTCCATGTATGACCACGAGCTCTCACAACAAATAACACCACCATAATCGACTACTACGCAGTACCATCTATGCTTGCACATACCGTATAATCGATAAGCATCAAAACACCATATGTCCACACCTAATCACCATCTATTTGACATGTCGAAGAAACAAAGACGAGAAGCAAGTTTTGCCGAAAGATGGTTTTGGCGGTTGCTGATGGGTGATGGCAATGTAATGGGATAGTTGGGAGAGGGAGGGAGGTTTGACAAATAAGTTGGTATTTTAGGGGATGTGGGTGGAAATGTGGATGGATACAGTTGAGGGAACGATAGTGGTGGTAGTGGAAGGGTTAAGCAGACAGGGGTTGTTTTAGGGGATGTGGCCGATGGTGTAAGGTCACAGTTAGGGGTGGGTAGGGTGGGGGGGGGGAGTTGGGTGTAGGGAAGATGTTTGTGGGAGTAATGGTGGTGGTGGAAAGGTTGTTTTGGGGGATGTGGGCGTTGGAGTAAGGGGATAGAGGTGAGGGGTGATGGGGACAGGGTTGTTGGAGTAGTTGTGGTGGAAGGGTTAGTGGCTGATTTGGGGATGTGGGGCGGTAGGGGTGGGTTGACGGAGGTGGGGGTGGTAAGGCAGAACGAGGCTTGTTCGGAATTTTTGTAATTTTTTTTGGGTGTGTGTGTGTGGGGGGGGGGGGGGGGGAGGGGGGTTGGTATTTTGCAAATTGGGAATTTTAGGTTTTTGGGCAATATGTATACAACTTATATTTTTCATAAATGCTAGGTTTGCCCCTAGAATTTCAGACCGCGAGTCTCCATCTAACCTTGTATTAGGTACTGATTTGGTGCAGTTAAACTATTGGGTACTCGAGTCGGATTTGGTATATACTTTAGGGTCTATTATTGGTATTACTCCTCAATTAATAGCAAAGAAAAAACTTGTAGTCAAATATGGTGGGGCGGTTGAAGGTGGCGGTTTGGAAGAAGGTGATGGTGGTGGAGTGGGGTGGTAACTGTAGCAAGGTTGGATTTAGGTCCGTTCGGATCCCTTCCGCTCACCAACTTGATCTTCCGCGGGCTATCTAAAAATTGGTCCGAAGAGGCCTGGAAAAAGAGGTTAAGTCTCGTTTTCTTTTGCCTTGAAGGGGTATCATTACTACCCTTTTGCCCCCAGACTTCCTCACTCTTTTATTTTACGACACTATTATTGGAAATTGTAAGACAAGCCTAAAGCGTTTGATGTCTTAACGATATTTGATTGTAGAACCAGTGAGCAAAATAATACGTTTATATATTACTAGTATTGAGCACGTGTATTTTACGTGGACGTGGTCGGGAATAATTTTTGATTTTTTTTTTTTGGAATCAAAATATTATAATTTAATTATATTCATATTTCTTTTGTGACTTGTTTTAGAATAAATGTATATTTGATATTCGCAATTGTAATCCATTCAATATTTGAAAATCTTTTTGTTTAGTTTCTGAATTGAAGAAATATTTGATGGTGCTGCTGAAAAGAAAAGTAAATAGAGAAATTAAAAGAATGAATCTATATATTTATTTTTGTAATCAGTTAAATTTGTTTATGGTGTGTCGAGACCATGAGCGTAACTGAATAGATTTTTAGTTTAAATTGGCGCCATATTTAAGCTTTTTTTTGGGCTAATTACACTTATGTCCTTGAGGTTATGATATAATTACAGTCAAGGACACTAAGTTTCAAAAGGTATCAGCCGTGTCCTTCCGTCCTTTGTCCGTAAAAAAATTGTACATTTTGATGATGTCATCCGTTACGTATTTTTAAAATACCAATACTAACCTTAGTACAGATTTAAACCCTATTTTATTTTGTCTTAAAAAACCCTAATTTTTATCGATGAACCGTCCAAAGATTTGGATACACTGAAGCAAATCCTCGAGGCACTGCAGCTCAAAGGACTTCTACATTCTAAATAAGCAGCTAGTCAAATTAGCCAGAAGAACTACGTTTACGTTCGAAGTTTGTCCTTTGACGAATCTCCGAATGTGGTCTTTTGACGAATCACAAGCACCAGTATCGCCGGAGAATCGAAGAGGTGGTAGCGATTCACTGCTTGCGAGTTTCAGGTACAAATTCGGTGCGCATCAGAATGAACTTACCGGTGTAGGCTTCTCGACGACTCCGACAGCGTCCCTTATTTGAACAGAAAGAAGAATCCGACAGATTGGCCGAAAAAACAAAAGAAACTCGCGAGCAGCGCCGGCTGAGGAAGAAGATGTCGGCATATCGGGGTAAACGACGCATGTGAACGACTGATGAAGAAGACACCGGCAGTCTGAGTTGTTACAGCGGCGCATGTGAACGAGGTAAATGGCGCTGCCGTGAGCTGTTAAGGTCGCCGACGATGGTTGGGGAGGGAGGTGCCGGCGCCGGCGTGGGGAATAGTTCATCAATGTTTCCCTAAAACCCTAATTTGAAAGATTATGGCTTTGAAATCCCTAATTTGTCAAATTAGGGTTTGGAAAACCTAATTTAGAAAATTTGAAACGCTAATTTGAACAAATGAAACTCTAATTTGACAAATTAGTGCTTCGAAACCCCTAATTTGTCAAATTAGGGTTTTGAAACCCTAATTTGAAACTGAATGGAACCCTAATTTGAAGAGATGAATGCAATTTGAAAAATTATGTTTTTAAATCATGGGCAATTTGGTCTTTTCGTTTCAAACCGTTATGTATTTGTATTTTCCGTCTGGTCAACGGACATAAGTGTAATTTGTCCAAACTATTGTCCTTGGCTGTAATTATACCCTAACCTCATGGACATATGTGTAATTAGCCATTTTTTTGTGCATATTTAACTATGTTTTTGTTTTTCCAAATAGCCTTTTGTTTCTTAACTGATATTTTACATATTTCAATTTCTTTGTTTTTTTTTCAGTTTGTCAATTGGTTAATTTTTTACTAACTTAAAAATAAGAAAAAATAATCACAATTCTCATTACCCAATTCATTATCCAATATTTATTTCATTTCAACCAAATTAAAAATAGAGTAATAAAAGAATTTCTTTGTTTTGTTTTTCTTTCTCATCTGACTTGTCATTTCTCAATGTTTATAATTAGATTCATTATCAAATGTTCATTTAATTTCAACCAAATTTAATAGAAAATCATAAATGAAGGGTAAAAATGTTATTGATTTAATTAATAAAGAACATAATCGTTCAGAAATAACTTACAACATTCGTACTTTTATAAGTAGTATACATATAGATATAGATATAGATCGACAAAGTAATTGACATCAGAATTTATGAAAAAAGTGCTAAGAAACATTACAATCAAATGATAATAAATTCTTTTTTACCAAGAGTAAAGTCAAAAAATGAAAACGAAAAAAAGTCAATAGAAGTGGGAACACGTGCCCCCATCCCGTCATATAAGATAGAGTGAGCCCTAGTGCTCGAGGGCTCAAAACTCCAGCCTCCACCAAACAAAGCCCCCAAATCGAAAACCCTAATCTCCTCTCCGCCATGGCCAAGAAGCGAAAGGTCCGCGCAACCCCCGAAGCTACCCCACAACCCGAACAGCAAGAACAACCATCTTATCAAGAAGAACCACCGATTGAACCTGAACCTGAACCGGAGCCGGAGCCGGAGCCGGAACCCGAACCACAGCAGATCGAGCCGGAACCAGAAGACCAGATCAACGACGAAGACGCCGTCCATGAAGAAGTTGAAGAAGAGGAAGACGTGGAGGAAGAAGTAGAAGAAGAAGAAGAAGAAGAGCAGCCGGATAACATGGAAGACGATCAGAAGCAAGCCGAGGGAGACGATAAACAAGGCGCACCCGAAGCCAACGGCGACGGGAAAAAGGCGGCGGTAGTCGAAGAGGATTTCGAAGAAGAGTCGGTGGAGAAGCTTCTAGAGCCCTTCTCCAAGGAGCAGCTGCTCGTACTCCTCAAAGAGGCCGTGGCAAAGCACCAGGATCTTGTCGAGAGCGTCCAGAAGCTTGCAGATGCCGACCCCGCCCACCGCAAGATCTTTGTGCACGGCCTCGGCTGGGACACCAACGCCGAGACCCTCACGGCCGAGTTTGGAAAGTTTGGCGAGATTGAGGACTGCAAGGCCGTCGTGGACAAGGTCTCTGGGAAGTCCAAGGGATACGGGTTCATCCTGTTCAAGCACCGGAGCGGCGCCCAACGTGCTCTTAAAGAGCCACAGAAGAAGATTGGCAATCGCATGACCTCCTGCCAGCTGGCCTCCGCTGGTCCCGTACCCGCTCCCCCGCCTACTGCCCCGCCTGTGTCGGAGTATACCCAAAGGAAGATTTTTGTTAGCAATGTGGCGTCCGAGATTGACCCGCAAAAGTTACTGGATTTCTTTTCCAAGTATGGGGAGGTTGAGGACGGGCCTTTGGGGTTAGATAAGCAGTCTGGGAAGCCCAAGGGGTTTGCTTTGTTTGTTTACAAAACGGTGGAGAGCGCCAAGAAGGCGTTGGAGGAGCCGCACAAGAATTACGAGGGGCATACTTTGCACTGCCAGAGGGCAATCGATGGACCCAAGCCCAATAAGCCGTATTACCAGCCGCATCATCATCAGCAGCAGCATCAGGGTGGTGGTGGTCATCAGAATTACCATCATCATGCTAAGAAGAGCAAGTATTCGTCAGGTGGTGTGTCCGGACCGGGGCATCTGATGGCGCCGTCGGGCCCTACTGGGTTTAACCCGGCGGTTGCCGCACCGGGGTTGACCCCGGCGCTGGGGCAAGCGTTGACTGCCTTGCTTGCGGGCCAGGGAGCTGGGTTGGGGATTGGGAATCTTCTTGGAGGGCTTGGGGCGCCAGTGAACCAGGGGATGCCGCCTGTGATGAACAATCCGGGTGGGTATGTGAATCAGGGTGGATATGGGGGCCAGCCTGGGATGCAGGGTGGGTACCAGAACCCGCAGATGGGACAGGGCAGCAGCAGGCCTCAGCAAGGGGGTGCGTCGTACATGGGTCATGGCCATGGACATGGTCACTAGGTGAGTTAAAGGTATACTTAATACTCTGTTTCAAGATTAGTTAATTTGTTTGTGTAGTGCTATTTGCGTTAATGCTTCTTATTGGTTTGCTAAGCGTCTCTGAAGTTTTAAGAACTAGAGTTTGTGTAGTGCTTATGCTTGTCATGCTTTTTAAAGATTTAAGGACGCAATATTGATAACAAAAAATTAAGAAACAGAAGGGATGCAAGGTTTGGTGATTTGGCTGAAAGCATGTAAATTTACTTATACTTGAACATCATCTACGTTTGTGTTAAGTATCATGCTTAGTTCTATACATGTGTAATATCATTATTGGTGTGTGGATGAATTATGCCATTAGCTGTCGTGATTTGTTTCGAGCTTCACTCATGGTAGAGGAACTTGGCATAGATGAACTATCATGGTTTGTACTCGCGCACATAGTGATTAAGTGTCCAGACCTTATGTAATTCACAAACAAAATGGGTGTATCGACCAAACTTCTATTAATGGATGGTACCTTTTATCAGACGTTTCTAACCTGACCTCGTGCGATTCCGGGTCAATTCCAATCTTAATTTGGCGGCCACCTGTTTCAATTTCAGGTTTTCTGCAACAACAAACCCAGTACATGTCCCTTGGAAGGAATTCACTAAGAAATGTATTGGGTTTCCCTTGCTGAAACTAGAAACATTCAAATTTATTCGGGGGTCAGAGTGACTTAGCATACGTAGCGGATTTTTCCATTCCACTTTTTGGTAACCTCCACCCCTTCCACCTTTGGTTGATTTTTTTTCCTTCGTCCCATTTTCATACTTTAGCTTTTCCTTCTTTTTTGTGTTGCTGCATCAGTCGCAACAACTTGATTCTTGGGGCAAAAATAAGTAGCTTGGGTATTTGCAATAATACTTTGTGACGTCATACGCCAATTTAGCTATAGATTCTGTTTTTTGTTTTGGAGATATATAATTTGTTTCCAAATGAAGTTGTGGAATGTCAATTCAGATCATCTTTCACTCAATACCCTGATCCCAAGTTCTGTTGTTTCACTGCTAGACGAGTATTAAACTGGCCTTCTTGCAGTTTATCGTCTTTCTAAGTGAGAAACATGGAAAACTAGGGAGATGGAGGCTCGAAGTCCTGTTTATTCTAATTTACCATTGACCATGAAATCACTAAAGATTTACTGTGGAAGAAAAGGTTAAGAAGTTGATACGAAGAGTTTACAACAAAGGAGGTTTTCCACCAAGTTCTGTTGTTCATCAAAATTTCAAATCATTAGATCCCTTCTGTTGTCTGCAAGTGCACCTGCGGGTTTGTTCGTGCTCGGGCTTGTGCTTGTAGTTCCATTATTTACTTCTTTCGTACCTTGTTTGAGCATTCAAGTCGAAGTAAACTATGTTAGTGTCCATGCTGATTCCATGACAAAAATTTTGGTAGACTTTCATACGAAAACACAGGTATATCTGATATCAAAGTAGGTACTCTTGCAATACTAGTTATTTTCATGCTACTTAAATTACGCCCAAGACAAAAAATCTGAGAACTTTACAAAGGTCCCTGATATATATTGTGAGTTTGTGTTACTTGTTATACTTCTATGCTGATCTTAACTACTGATATCAAAGTAGGTACTCTTGCAAAACTAGTTATTTTCATGCTACTTAAATTACGCACAAGACAAAAAATCTGAGAACTTTACAAAGGTCCCTGATATATATTGTGAGTTTGTGTTACTTGTTATACTTCTATGCTGATCTTAACTAGTGCAGGACAAAGATTTCAGTAGACTTTCGCATGAAAACATGGGTAATGAAATTAATTTAGGTACTATTGCAAATCCCAGGGTGGTTTATTAATTTTTGACAAGGCAAAAAGTTTGAGAATTTTCAAACCACTTTGGGATTTTCCGTTATATCATTGCAAGTTTATGTTGTAACTTGTATTTTATACTTATCTTGCATTACGTACTGTACCAAAGCTAGTAGTTGTCATCCTACATGAATCACAATGTTTCACACATTTTCCCAACGTTAAATGTGCTCTAATATATTCTTCCAAATGTTGTTTAAAATATAGTTTGGGACTAAGTTGAACTTATCTATGGTAAAGTTTTCTTCTCCAATTCTCAAGTTTCCCTTGGAAATATTTTGTTTTTGAACTTGAAGTTTTTATGTTTTACGATTCATTGTGCAGATCCATTCATAGATGCATCAATCTTTTAAATTTGGACTCTGCTGAATCTTCTGAAGTTCCGGGCACTCAATGACGTCTTTATATTCGTAGCAAAAAGTTACTGTTTGCCTAAAGACCAGAATCTTAACTCTGTATTTTCTTTTTCTATTCAAGTACTTCTATTTCTTTCGACTATTTTCAAAACAATGTAGTATTTTCGTTCGGATCTTGTGTTTCCAAAAAATTGTTGGGGAGCTGGTGGGAGATTCCTACATAGATCTCCATGACTCTCCAGAATTTTAAGTTGGTTAAGCGGCAATATTATCTTATGCACCTATTTGATGGTTGTTTCTCTTCATACTTGAGTTACTGGTCTGTTGCCAAAATGTGGTTTTCCATGTGAGCGCTTCCAATGTTTTTAAGATGTGATGGGTTGATTTTCGTCATTAGACCTATATTATGACTTGTATACTATAACAATGTGATTGCAGGTAATGTTTCTAGTATTAACGACCTCTGATGATGTGATAAGGACAGACATTTCTCAGAGACCTGACCCCACCCCCCCTCTTTTCTCTTTCCTTTTTTTCTCTCTCTGTGTCTCTCTGGACTTTGTGATTCTTTTTGGTCGAAATATTGTTTTGAAAAGGGGAAAAGAAGTAACATTTGATTATTTCTTAAGTTGGTAAATCCACAAATATGTTTTTTTGGTGGGAATATCTGGTTGTCGTACCCTTCATTTTGGAAGGAGGAGGCATTTAAGGATCATTTGTTTAGCTTTCAACCAGTGCTGATTGAAATTTTACTTCACTGAACAGTTTTCGAAATTGACATAAAAGGATTTGCAAAACTACAGTTTTTATTGACGACATTTTGTTGCCTGAAAATTTACTTCATTTCAAGAAGTTGAAATTTTATTCCCCCATGCAAGATGCTTGTGCATTTAACGCTCATGATACGCATGAAGTATTTCCCCATGGGTTTCTTTATTTGTTTCTCGTCTCCTCTTCCCGCCGGTGGTTGTACTCCAGTTGCCAAGAATCCTCCTCCATCATATGTATACATCTTAGTGGGGGCCAAGGGAACCTGGGCGAGAAGTTGAGATTCACATGGGCTATTGTACCTTGGTGTGATCTGCATCCATGGATGTGGCTACCATCTTCCCCTGCATACAAGGTAATACCCGGTTGTGGTCGTGGATCCTGAGGACGTTGTATTTGTAGTTGAGTTTCTAGTGTGCCTTCTGAAGAATCTTGGTGGATATACAAGCGATTGGATAGGTATCATGATATTGTGGCGGCATGTTTGTTATTTTGGTTTTAAGTTGGTGTTATTGTATGTGCTGCGTAAATTTGGAATGACTCGAGTCGCAGTGGAAGGTCAAATATTTACTTAACGGTTGGTTTTTGGTATCTCCTTGTTGCATTTCGGTGGCATTCATTCTACTATGGTTGGAGTGTTGGACGATACACTGGTCAGGTTTAGATGTCATTTTTTAAGGTTCTTGAAGTTTGATTTGTTTCATTTTGGTCCTTTAACTACGCTCCGGTTTCCAATATGGTCCCTGCTTCCTGTAATTCTTAGAAGCCATCAACTTTGGAGGGGCAAAACTGGAAGGTTGCAACAAAAATGGTTGGACTATAAATTAAGAATAAATTATAAAAATTGTCATGTTTGGACGTAATTTTAAAGGTTCTTTTATTTTTAAATTTTTCCAACAGTTAATTGGGAAATTTGTTTGAACTGCAATTCATATATATGGGACTTCGAGGCCCCTTGCCAATTCTACAATCCCTTTGGGTTTTTTTTTTTAAAGGTTCTTAAAGTTTGATATGTTTAATTTGGTCCTCTATCCATACTTCTGTTTTCTGTATGGTTGCTGATTCCTGTAATCGTTAGCGCCATTAACTTTGGAGGGGCAAACTTGGAAGAATTGCAACGAAAATATTTCGCTGTTCCTCTCCGGTTTCTTTTTTCCTATAATTAAAAAAATTAATTTTAGGGGAATCTTGACTCCTTGATATTGATTCTTTCAGTTTTGCCGTTTAAAAATGGCAGTCTCTTGAACTTGTGATTTAACAACTATATTAAGAAACAGAAGTTTAGATAAAACACCAAATTGAAACTGAGTTAAGCTTCAAGGATCATAAGAAAGTTAAGTTCAAACAAAGGGGACCTTTACTCGTAAATCAATAGGTTGTTTATATGTTGGGTAGAACGGTAAATATACTATCATGGGCAAATCTCAAAATTGTATCTTCAGTTTTATATTTTTTACATTTTTAGTATTCAAGTTTGAAGGTGCGTTAAAGAAGTATTTAACTTGAAATAATGTACAAAATCAGTACTTCGGACGAACGATTGATGCTGTTAGAAAGTCAGGATTGTCATTGTCATTACCTCCTTTTTACGTTTCCCGAGGTATATTTGAAATCTTTGCAAACCTGTAACCGCTGAACAAAAAACGTCTTTCATCCCCAAATCCAAATAAAAAATTAGTCTTCATTGAACATGATTAAGCGTACGCAAATCAATATGGGAAGATGGATTATTGAATATTGGCGACGGGGTGGGAAATACGGCTGACGGAATGGGAAGACAAAGGGAATCCAGTGTACAGTAAGTCGTCTGAACCCAAATGCCAACAATTAGGGTTAATTTCAACCCACTATAATGTATGTTTGTGTTAATCTTAATTTGAACTTGCACCGTATAAATTTGTCGCATTTGCAAAGTGAATGAAAGAACATGCTTTGTAGTGTGGTCCTAGAATAATAATATGCTCTTCATCTTGGCGAATGTTATATTTTACAGTTGAATAATATGGTCCTTTTTTCTTGTTGATTGTGCAGACCCATATGGTACATTATTTATTCTGAGAATCAATCATGGGGAGAAATTTAAAAATATTCACAGAAAGTGTATCATCAATGTCATACTAAATTTGTGGATTACTGCGACATTGATATTTTTAGTATGAGTCAGTTTGGAAAAAATTGTGATAGTTTAGGGCTAATGGCAGATCTGGCAAACGGTTCGACCCGCGCGGGTACGGGTATTACCCGGTCGGGTCCGGGTAAGAACGGGTCGGGTAATTTATATCTGGATTTTTCCGGGTATGATTTTTTGGGAACCGTACCCTACCCTTGTGGGTAGGGTATTACCCGCGGGTCATGTCCTTTTTTTTTTTAAAATCAAAACAGATTTTAACACTTTTAAAAATTGTTTTTGCTGGTTACTAACTTTTTCAGTAGTCCTATTTATTGTAAATTTTCTCTTTTTGTTTCTTTTGCTTATTTTATCAACACATTTCCTGTCTTTGATTGTTATTGTAAAAACAATTTTCACTTTGGTTATTTAATGTTATGACACATAAAACATTAAAACTCATAATATCCTACTTAGTTACTTACTACTAATTACTTAGTTACTAGCATACTAATTGTTAAATACCATATGAACAAATTCAAGCATCTAACCCCATTCCCAAATCCCCGCCCATAATCCAAGAACTTTAAACAACAATTACATCATCATATCACATGCATAAATTCATTGAAATTAAAGTCTTCAATTCCATCGTCGTCAACTAAAACTTCAAGTCTTCAAATATCCGTTAAGCTTCTTGCATCCAACGAACCATCCATGTTTGCATTGATAGGCAAAGATACCACAAGGTCAATATCGTCCGGCTCATCACCTACATTTAAGCAAATATGATTAGACTAAATCCCAAAACATAAATATAAACTTCATATTCAAATGCTTTAAAAATAATAACTTATTTTGAATTGCATATCCATACAACCAATTACTTCCGCAAACCAAAGCTTGGGCATTATCCGGAGTAAGTGAACTTCGAACTTTTGAAAGAACTTGCTCCAATACTAAAAGCTGATTCGGATGCAACAATGGTAATTGGAATGCTCATAATGTCACGTGCCATATTAGAAAGAATAATATACCTAGACCGATTGTCTTTCCAATACTCCAACACATCCAAATATGCATATTCTACGCGATCATATGCCGGCTCCTCCAAATAAAGATCCAAATCCGACTTCTTCTTGGCCTCAAGTCGTCGCTTTTTAAAGTACTCCTACATTTTTTGAATGAGAAATGTATTAAACAAAAACTATAAACAAGTAAACAAGGAACGTAAACACTAAACATAAAAAAGGAAATAATTTACTTCGGCCTCATCTTCTTCCAAGCAAACGATACTTGTACCAATTGAAGCTTTATCTTTTGGAACAACAAAATTTTGAACCACATATTCTTCATAGAGCTTCTCGATCTTCTTTTTGAGTTCTTCTGCCTTATCTTCCCCTCTACCCGCTTCAATCTTTTCATAGCAATATTCAACATATCCCAACTTGTAGCAAGGATCAAGCACTGTTGCTATAGCTAGGATAGTACTATAAGATTCCCAATACTTTAAAAACTTAGGGTACATTTCCATCGCCATTTTTCTCAAAACTAGATCCTCACTTTCCATCTCTTCCATTATACGCAACTGAATTCTCCACACTGAATTAAAATACAGATTTGAAGTTACATACTCAGTCTCAGACACAAGATTGGTCATCACAGCAAATGGGGCCAAAAACTTTGCAATTTTAGCCCCCTATCCCATTCTTCATTGGTAGGATAATACTTGTAGCTAGGTTCAATGAGGGAATAATTCACAAACGCTGACCGAAATTTAAGCCCACACTCTAGCATAAAGAAAGTAGAGTTCCAACGAGTGGGAACATCCATGCGCAAACCCATCAAAGTAGCCACACCAATTTGCTCACAACACTGGGCAAACTTTATCTTCCTACCCTCGGATCCTTTCACATACTTAATGCTCTCCCTAATCTTGTAAATAGCCTCATTACCAACTTTCAACCTGTCTTGCACAATGAGGTTCAAGATATGAGCCGAACATCGTATATGAAAATAATCTCCATTACTCACCAAGACTTTGTTGACTAGCAATCTATTCTTCAAGTATTCTTGCATGTTATCACAACTAGTGGCATTATCTAAAGTGATCGAAAAGACTTTTTTCTCAATTCCCCAATCCTTCAAAAAATCATATGCTTTGTCACACAAGGATTTACCATTATGTGGCGGAGTAAAATGAGAAAAATTAAGAATCCTACTATGCAATTTCTAATTTTCATCAACAAAGTGTGCAGTCAAACAAAGATATCCCTCATATCTAATAGAAGTCCACACATCCGCCGTAAGACATAGCTTCCCTCTAATTCTACCCAAAGCAAGCTTAAGCATGGCTTTCTGACTCAACGAGATTTTCAAACAATCGGCTTTTGTAGTATTACGAGTATAATGCTTGACATCCGGATTCAAATAACTGTGAACATCCCTAAGACCCTCATGTTCATCAGCCAAGAAAGGATAGTTATGCTTCATCATTGCAATAGCCATTTTTTCACGATAAACATCTTGAGAAATCTTTCTAGACCTCAATTTCACAGAATGATCTAAATGCATCTGTTTTACGTCCATAAATTCTTTCTTGTACACACTACAAACCTTAAGATGTTTATGCATATTTGAAGTCCCATGTGTACCCTTACATGGCTTCCCATCAAGAGTTGTCCCCGTGGCAAAACTAGAGGCTTTACACCACCTACACACAGCCCTATGTTTATTATTCTCTTCCACAATATCAATTTTTTTTCCAAATTTCACCTCTAGTAGACTTTTCATCAACACTAATGTCAATATCATTAGCAACTTCATCAAGGTTGGTAAAAACTTGAGGACATTCATCTTCAACATCAACAACCTCAACATTCTCAATGGGCGGATTCTTGTTTACAGATTCCATAGATTCTACAATAGTCCGAAACAAAGAATAAGAAAAAAAGCGAGAACAACAAGTCAACAAATCCAACAGGACCAACATAACACATAATTTTAGATTTACGCTTTAATATTCCACTAGTCCAACAGCAAATTCAGCAATACGCCAATACATATAACATCCAAATGCAAAAAAAATAATATCATCCAACAATAATAACATCCACCACAAATCCACAATACTGCCCAAATCCAATCTCCCTTTAGATCATAAGCAACTTAGTAGCAAACTGCCTCACAAAGGAGTTTGAACATAAACATGTCACGACAAGATTTATCGGAGCTACACATGTTTGAGTTTTACAAAATAACGGCTGCTACCTTGCTACCAGCCTACCAACAACTTCAGCATGCAAAACAAAGTGGGGGAAGGGGATTTAATTACTCTTCTGCAATTCAGCAATTGCAATTTGCAAACATACATGTTTACAAATTAACTTGTTAATGGTGAAATTGCTGATAAAAGGCTTATCCAAACAGAATTAACTGGTTACTGACTTTGTACAAATTAACTGGTTACCAAAAATTTCTACAATTACAAAAGTGTTTACAAATTCACTGGTCAGTGACTTTGTACATGGAGTCCTACATGAATCAGGAATCAAGATCAGGGGTTGTTCATTGTTGGCTCAAACTATAATAAAAATTTATAAATCAGTAAGATTCCAGTCGTTCCTACTCATTTTCATACGAATTTGGAAGAACAAAGAGTATAAATCGAATTGATCAGTAAAAAAAATGGATAGATTGACTAACCTTCTACGTGGAGGTCCGTGTCTACGGCTTGAATAGCGGTGGGGACTGGCGGAGACTTCTCGGCGGCGGTGGAGTGGCGGAGACTTCTCGGTGGCGGTGGACTCGCAGAGACTTCTCGGAGGCTGACGCTGCTACGGCGTGAACAGCTGCTACGGCGGTGGTCGATGGAAAGAGATCCAGCGTCTCGCCGTCTCGTGTGAGATGGGCTAACGGCCGACGACTAATGAGTGACGGAGCCACGGAGGGCACGATCTTTCGCCGGCAGATGAGTGATGGAGCCACGGAGGGCACGATCTTTCGCCGGCAGATGCGGTGTTGGCCAGCGGCGGCGTAAGAGGGAGATAGGAGTGACGAATTGAGATTCTGAGAAGAAGAATCGAAATGAGATTTAGGGCACAAATTATTTCCCATTATATACCTAGGAAAAACGGGTAATTTTGGGTAACCCGAAACCGACCCGAACCTAACCGAAAATTGCGGGTCGATTCGGGTACGGGTCATATTTCGGCGGGTATTGAATATTGGTACATGTACCCGGTATTTTGGACCGGGTACAGTTCGGGTAACGAGTACGGTCTTATTTTTGCTAGGTCTAGCTAATGGGTTACATGGATATGTTTTATTTAGTACCAAAGAAGAGGTTAGAAGAAGGATTTGTTAAATTAGATGGTGACAATTCATTTGTACAGATGTGGGAGCATATGACTGAAGATATGATTTTTGACATATATCTTGTCCAATTAACAGTAGATGAAGTGGTTAACAAGGAACAATTTGAAGCTGGGTGGCTTGAGAATTGGCCTAAGCAGAAAATTGGCATTGTTATATGGTAATGTGGTTCAACCTGAAGTTGGTCTAGAGCTTGCTTTGTACCAACATACCATCATAGCCCAAAACACTCAAGAATAATTGACTGGGGGTGCATTAGAATATGTGTCAAGGGGAACTAAGACTGCAAATGAAGGGGCTGAAAATGTGACCTCTAGTGAGGGTGTAGATGCACAACATAATGAAGGGGCTGAAAATATTGCTCGTAGTGAGGGTGTAGATGCACAACATAATGAAGGGGCTGAAAATATGACCTCTAGTTAGGGTGTTGATGTAGATTATAGTGAAGGGGTTGAAAATGTTGCTGGTAGTGAGGGTGTAGATGCACAACATAATGAAGGGGCTGAAAATATGACCTTTAGTAAAGGCGTAGATGCACAACATACTGAAGGGACTGAATTTTTTGTTGGTAGTGAGGGGGTGACTGCACAACATAATGAAGGGGCTGTACGTGTTGCTACTACTGAGGGTGTATCTGCACAGCACAATGAAGGGGATGCAAGTGCTGCTCATAATGAGTGTGTACCTACAAATGAAAAAGAAAGTGATAGTGATTTTACTAGTACATATGAATCATTTATTGATAAATCTAGTATGACAATGATAAAGATAGTAATAATGATAGGTCAGACCTTGAAGAAAACTGTGACAGTGACTATGAAGGAACAATTAGTGAAAGCTTAAGATCAGATGAGCCTAAGAAGGATAGGGAAAATGTTGGGTTGCAAAAACAGAAATCTAAGGGCAAAGGGAAAGAACCAATAGGTAAGGGGGCTAAATCCAAGGGCAAAGGGAAAGAGCTAATAGCTGAGGGGGGTAAATCTAAGGGTAAAGGGAAAGAGCTAATGCTGGATGCAAACACTGAAGATATTCATGAGTGGTTTGACTTTGGCTCTGATAAGCACTAAACTACCCTGAGTTTAACTATAGAACTCAGGGGGAAAAGCCACATTTTGAGGTTGGAATGATTTTTGCAGATCATAAGGAGTTCAAAGATGTTGTTAAGCAATACTCAATCAAAAAAATAAGGCAATTAAGTTCACAAATAACATGAGAACCAAAATCAGGGCTGTTTGCAAGTCAGAAGATTGTGGATGGTTTGTATATGCATCAGCACATGATAATTCCATGTCAGTGCAAGTAAAGATAGTAGGGGAAAAGCACACATGCATTAGACAACACATTAATAGGGTTACATGTACTAAATGGATTGCACATAATTACATGGATAGGTTTATGGTTAACCCAACTAGGGGTGAGCATTTAAACCGTAAAAACCAATCCAACCGTAAAAACCGAACCAACCAATCCGACAAATTTCAAACCGATCGCAAAAACAATTGGTTTGGTTTTTTTTTTCACAAACCGCATGTCTGGTTCGGTCGGTTCGGTTTGGTTTTTTTGAAACCGTTCTAAACCGAACCGACCGTATACAATATAATATATATATTTTTTTAAACTAACCCCAGTTAGTTTTAACTGGATTAGGTAGTTAAACTTAACCCTTCATATAAAATATCAACAACCCACTAAGTCACTAACCCTAAATCCTATTTCATCTTTTCATTCTTTTCTTCCATCACCATTCGCCGCCCACTGCCCCACTCCCAAATCTGCTCCCCAAGGACCACAACCTCACTCCTCACACTCCACGCCTCAGCTCAGCCCTCAACTCTCAAGGTAGCACCTCCAGTCCACCACGGCAGCGCCTCCACCAATTCATCTTTTGATTCTTTTCTTCAATCACCATTCGCCGCCCACTGCCCCACTCCCAGATCTGCTCCCCAAGGACCACAACCTCACACTCCACGCCTCAGCTCAGCCCTCAACTCTCAAGGCAGCACCTCCAGTCCACCACGGCAGCGCCTCCAGTCCACCACGGCAGCGCCTCCAGTCCACCACGGCAGCGCCTCCACCAAGGCAGCGTCTCCACCACAGCAGCGCCTTCTTCAGCGTCATCTCTTCAGCCGCCGCCTTCTCCAATCGCCATCTCAATGGCTCAACCTCCCACAGCTGCGCCATCTCAACGGCTCAATCGCTTATGTAATTTTCATTAGAATTTTAATAATTGCTATGTAATGATTTGTGTGTAATGAGTTATTTTCTTTGGATTTTATGTAATCTAATTAGAATTATAGTCTTATGAGCTAAGATCTGCTGCATTACTTGAGTTTTGTTACAAATTTTTAGTTATTTTGGGCCTAGAATGGAATCTAGCTCAAACCGATTTAATCCGTTTAAACCGAACCGTTCGATCCGGCTAATCCGTTCAAACCGAACCGTTCAACTACGGTTCGGTTTATTTTTTCCCAAACCGATGTTGGTCGGTTCAGTTTGGTATTCAACCTCCAAACCGAACCGACCGAACCGTGCTCAGCCCTAAACCCAACTATGCCTCTCAAGGCATTGAGGAAGACAGTCTACGAAGAGATAAAATTGAAGGTCAAAAGAACCACTACTTATAGAGCTAAGAAAGTTGATTCAAACATTGATCATTGGGACAGTAAAGGAACAATATAATAAGATTTGGGATTACCTGGCAGAATTAAAAAAGGTTAATCTTGGGATCACTGCTGTGATGAAACAAGATGAGCAGAGTATCATTGATGAGAATCACAGGTTTCAAAAGGTTTACATATGTCTTCAGCAAGTAAAAGCAAGTTTTAGGTACTGTCGAAGGATTATTGCGATGGATGACACACATTTAAGAAGGGCAAATCTGGTCAAGTTTTAACTGCTGTAGGAATTGATGCCAACAATTCCATGTAACCTATAGCATGGGCAGTTGTAGAGTCTGAGTGTTAGCAATCATGGCTTTGGTTTTTGGAACTGTTGCTTACTGATGTGGGGATACAAGAGTCAAACCAGGATGACTGGACTTTTATCTCAGATAAGCAGAATGGATTGGTTCATGCACTTGACACATTAGTCCCAAGAGCTGAACATAGGGTTGTGTTGTGCAATTGCACGCTAACTTCAGGGATGTAAGTTTTAGAGGGAAAAATGGAAAGATCTCCTATGGAATGATGCTTTTGCATCAAACAAGAAGCATTTTGAAAGGGCAACGAAAGAGATGAATGATGAGAGCCTAAGCAGTGTCCAATGGCTTGCTGATAAGCCACCATCATAGTGGGCTAGGTCACACTTTAGTACAACCCCTAAGTGTGACCTCTTAGCCAACAACTACTATGAATCTTCCAATGGAGTAATTGCTGAGGATAGGGAACAACCTATTTTGACATTACTTGACGTCATCAGAACTGTAGCGATGAAGTGGTAGTGTATGAATAAGGAGACAACAGAGGAACAATGGAAATGAGCTTTGCGTCCTAAAATACTTGCCATCTTAGATAAAAATGCCAAGGCTGCGGGAGATTGCATTGCATATCACTCAGGTGCTTTAAAGTTTCAAGTTTAGTATGTTTGGGGGAGTACATTTGCAGTAGATGTGGCTAATGACACATGCAATTGTAGGAAGTGGGGGCTTGTATGTGGTTGAAAAACTTGTTGCCTGAAGATTATGTCTCTCACTAGTACATGAGGGAGACATATTTGAAGGCATATGGCCTCATAATCAACCCTATGACCAGCTCTGACATGTGGGATTCAAGTGGATTGGGTGGAGTGTTACCTCAATTCTATAAGCAACAGACAGGAAGAGTAAAGAAACTAAGGAGAAAAAAAGCTGGGGAGGAGAAGGAGAAGGATCCATGTAAATTGAAGAGGGTGAATGGTAGTGCTCAGTGTAGCATATGCAAGCGGAAATGGCATAATAAGAGAAAAGTCCAGTGAGACCTTTGGAAACAAGCACTGTTGGAGCAGAATAAGCACATATACTTTATAATTTATGACCTGCATGTGCATTTATTCCAAATTTGAATTCTTTCTTTTACAGCTTTATGACTTTTTTTGTCTACTTTATAACAGGTGTAAGTGGATGCACAAGTGGCTGGGGGCCAGCCACAGCCTAATCCAACAAATGCACCTTCATCAAATACTAAGGTGCCCATATCTAACAGTTTTAAATGTATATTGTTGCTTTGTTAGTCAAACCTAACTTATTTAGTCAAATCACTGTCTTAATTATTTATGCAGGGTGGTGAGGCCACAAATGTTAGAAAGAGAGAGAGGCCAAGGAAGGAAATAGTAAGTGAGATGCAAGGGAGGCCAATGAAGGAAGCAGTGAAGAAGAGGAAAAAAAATAAGTGCCTGCACAAGACCCTAATGCAGTGAGTGAGAGCAAGAACATGTGCCTGCACAAGAACCCATTGCAATGAGAGGGAGGAAAAAATAGCTGCTTGCAGCAGAACCCAATGCAGTGAGTGGGAGGAAAAAATAGGTGCCTGCATAACAACGCAACACAGTCAGTGGGAGGAAAAAACAGGTGCCTGCACAAGAACCTAGTGTAGTGAGTGGGAGGAAAAAACAGTTGCCTGGACAACAACCCACTGCAATGAGGGTTAGCCCAAGAGAGAAACAGGCACCCTCTTTAGAGTCAAGTCAGGGTCAAAGTGTTGTGGACACCAAAACTGTGCCAAAAAGAGAGGAAGACCAGGAAACATAGAATCTGGGAATGTTGACAAATGGATGAAGACCAAGTGGAGTAAGTGCAGCCTTGAAGGCCATACACCCATACCAGTTCCTGTAGGAAACGAAAAAGTTAGGTTTGTATTTCCTGAGACCAGTGCCTCCACACAAGCAGCAACTATTGTAGAGGTAGAACAAGAGTAAGAGAAGCAAAGGAAGGCTTGGGGCAAGCAGTAGGCAGAAACAGGGCAATTAGTTGATGTATAGTGCATTCATATGTGCAACAGTGTAGTTGATGTATGGATGTTATTTATTTTTGGAACACATGAATTTATGTCATAAGGTTAGGTATATGCATCAGCAATCAATGTATGGATTATGTACTTTTGAATGTTATGTATTCACAATGAAAGTTCCTATAGTTTGGAGGTACTTATCTGGTGCAAAAAATTGGTCAAAGGAACTTTTGTCGCTGTATTTAATAACTTTTAGTACTTAACTGGTACGATTAAAATAATCAAGGTACTTATTTCGTACAATTAATTTAACATAGATACTTGTTTGGTACAATATACTTTTTCATTTTGGATATGCCAATAACTCCGCAAAGTAAGTTTGGGGACTTTTTCGGAACAAAGTATTGTTAAAAGAAGAAGTTTGTGATTTTATTTAACAAGTTCAGATACTGATTTGGTATATGGAATCCTTTTTGGAACATATTACTGTTAAAAGAAGTCTGTGATTTTATTTAACAAGTTCAGGTATTGATTTTGGAACAATTTAGTTTTTATAGGTACTCCTTAGGTACGTTTTACTTTTGCTACTTTTGTTTTTCCTCAAGATCTGTCATTGTCATCACATAGCCCAAACGTAAAAAATCCAAGCATTGCACACATTTATATTTCACACACACACAAAACACACATTCTTACAGCTAAAATACCATATTTGTCATTAGCTCAATGATTTCTCAACAGGGGAAAATGAATTAGATTTGATGCTCTATTGTTGTTCTTCATAAACAGAGCTAGATCTACAATTACAACCATTCTTCAACAACATTCCTCTCCCATTCACTATCCGCAGCAATATTACAGCCCATGTCAGTGCAAGTGCAGCCTTCAACCAACAATTCATCTTTCTGGCTCGCTCCAATTCCACATTGACCACTGGTGGGTCACGCCAACGAAAATAATCACAACGTTGGAGCTTCAAAATCAGTGGGATTTTTGTGAGATGTTTGCAAAGTGAAAAATCACGACTTCTAAAGGGGCAACTACTAGGTTTCAAGCTGTTCCCGTAACTTGAAAATTAGGGCTTTGCAACACTTACCCTACTGTTTGCATAACTCTAAAATTGCCTCCCAGGGTTTCGAGCTGTCCACGACATCACAGATCTTGCCCTTTTCGTGCAGTGACACAAAGGGGTATTCATGGTCTGCGTTCTATTTGCGCTACTGTGGATGGATGCAACGCGTGTTTATGTTATATTTGTGCTGCAATCGCCCCAATTTGGAGGAAATTAAAGTGGGAAAGAGGAGAGAGAAGAAAGTGTTTTTGGAGGAAACTGTGAAAAGGACCTTGGGAATGTAAAAAGTAAAAAGGAGGTAAGAGAAAAGGGCGGCCCACGTGGCCATGGGAACATGCTTTATTTTTTATAATGACAGTCCTACCCTTCCGACTTTGTAACGGCATCCGTCGTTTGTCAGCCGATGTACTAATTTAGTACATTATTTCAAAGTTAGGTACTTCTTTGGCACACTTTCAAACTTAAGTGCTAAAGTTGTACAAAATGTAAAGTTGAGGGTACAACTTTGGGATTTGACCTACAATTGTGAAGCCAACATCCTCATCTCAATGATTGAAGTTTTGCATAATACAACAAGAAGTAAAAAGACCTAGACTCGTCACCTCAGGAAAACCACTGATGAAGCTCCCTAGAAAAGGGCACGTGATCGATATATACCATCGTCAATCTTGTAAGATCTGCTTAAATAACGTCACTTAAGTAATTGCTTATATGCACAAATCCTTGCGTCTAACTTCCCATGGCATCATCACACAACCATGCACCCTATCCCCAATGCATCGTGGTTATCGCACCCATCCATACCCCCACTTTGAGATCATAAACCATCAAAGCTAAGGTGAAGGTGCTAAAAGAGTTCCAACGGAGGGAGGGGGAGGGACATACCCTAGCCTGAAATTATACCCTATATTCAAGGCTATACAACACACACAACACAAAGCAAACCAAAAGAAGAGGCGATACTGAGCTGGGGGGCGACACAAGGGCCGGGGGGGGGGGGGACCTTAGACTGAAACTATACTCTCCCTCACGACCTTACTATACACCAACTACCCTCAGACGCCGCCGCACACCCACCCATTCAAACCCCTATTAACGTCGGGAGAAAGGTCTTTACAACCAACCACCACCACTATAAATCATCAGTAGCCATCGAACTAGAGAATATCTAACTCCAAGAGAATTGGGTTGAGCAGATCAAGCCTCCAACCAACTAACTAAAATCCGTGGACTGAATTTAGAAGACATGGTTGTGCCACCGAACGAGGAAGCTAACCATGGGGAAAAAAACAAAAAGGAGACCATAGAAGCGTATAAAAAAGATACCACGCCACCATGCGTCAGTGGAGATGGATGGTGGCGGCTAAAAGGAATTGGTTTTTCGAGAGGTGGTTGAGATTAGTTTTTCTAGAGAGTTTCTACACTACATCTGCTAGTTTAGGCTAATGAGTTTTCTTTAATAGTAGAAACATATCATTCATAAAAGAATGTTACAAAGCTATTTAGGCCAGTTGTTCTATAAATAATAAAAAATAGGGCTAATTACACCTATGTCCCTGAGGTTAGGGTATAATTATAGACAATGACAATAGTTTGGACAAATTACACTTATGTCCGTTGACCAGACAGAATACAAAAATACATAACGGTTTTGACGAAAAAAGACTGAATTGCCCCTAAATAAAATTGAAATTCTTGATTTGCCCATGTCTTCCTCTTCAACGTTACAGACACACACAGACAACAATGGCACCACTGAGGGGAGATGGGGTGAGGGGCAGCCTGAGAACCGTCGATGCCGAAGACGAAAGAATCGCCGAACAGGACGAAGGGGACGCCAGAAATTAGTTTTTTGTGTAGGCATTCGGATATCCACCCCCTCGGCAGGATCCAAATCCCCTGCGGCAATGCCCCACCACAACTCCCTGCGCTCCCACCCCCTCTCCCCTCCGTCGTCACCCTTAGCTGCATCGAGGACACTGCCTTAGAGCAGGAATGCCTCGTCGGAGTCACCGGTGTCGAGCACGTCCTGCTCAGCTGCCTGGCAGAGGACATGATCGAGTCCGCCGCCGCCATCCTCCTCCACTCTCTCGCCTTCCTCCTCCACTCGCTCGCCTTCTTCCCCCGCGTCGCCCAACGCCGCCTCCGCCCCTAGTAGTTGGTCCTTTTCCTCCGCCGAACTCATCTGCTCTCGCGCCACAAGAAGTTCAGATAAAAGCCTTAGTCACGAGCTGGATTCGTTAAGTATGGTAAATCAGTGTATAAATATGTCAATCTGAGATGGCAGGGACTCACGTCCTCCAGAGCGTCTACCCGTACTCATCTGCCGCAGATCTTTCTTGCCAATTAGATCAGGGAAAATTCCTTGAATTGTCAGTAAAAGCAATCTGAACCCAAGGGCAAAGAAACTCCAACGACTGACTCTGGCTATAGTCCGGGAACCCTTTGACCGTCACGTCAATCCCTTTCCTGCGAGAGGGAATATATAGCTTTCTACCGGATAAGAGCTTTTATTGGTGCGGATATTGAGTCCACTTAAAGCTTGCAAAATGAGGGTTTGAAAACCCTAATTAGGGTTTCAAAATCCTATTTTTTAAATTAGGGTTTGGAGAGAGAGAGAGAGATAACTAGAATTATAAATTAGGGTTTTGTAATCTCAATTTGAAAATTTAGATTTTAAAAATTATTCAGTATATACTGTACAAGGGTAGTATTGTCATTTTGAAAATACACAATGATGACATCATAAAAAAATACACTTTTTGGACGGAACCCTGACAAATGGACACGGCTGATACATTTTAAAAGTTTTTTTGTCACGGTATGTTACATTTTAAAACTTATTGTCCTTGACTGTAATTATACCCTAACCTCAGGGACATATGTGTAATTAGACCTAAAAAATAACATTAAGAGCCACTTTGGCAGTTCTCTATATTTTATATTTCCTTTTCTTCTTACCTATTACATCAACTACAAATGTAATGCATGAATAAGGTAACTATTCGCATGATCACTTGTAGATCACATCGTAACTACTTGTAAGATGCAATAAATGTGACCACATATAGAAAAATATCACCATTTAATAATAAGAAACATAAAAAAATTACGAGTTACCTCACACCAAACATGCCCCACAGGCCACTAGTAGTTTTGCTCTTCGAGCAAGCCCAAAGGCCACACCAAAACCAAAAGGCCTAATTGCCTCAAGCATGTGCATCTCACTATCGCCACTGGAACCGCCAAGTATCACAGGAACATACAGTCGTTTGTTTGCACTACCACCATACCAACCACCCAGAGGGTATGACCTAAGCTACTACATTCAGGGTCGTGAATAATCAACATTGAAATAAGTGCAACACCATATAGCTAGCCGTGTTAACCAACAACACAAAGCACTAAGCTCTGCCCAAAACAACCCTAATAATCTAAACCAACAAGATTTCTTCCATAGCCACAAATTATTACCAACCAAGACTAAGGGCACCTCCATATGAGGGGGGGGGGGGTGAGGGGGGGGGGGGTGGGGGAACCACATAGTAGGGATTAGGGAAAAGAGGATGTGTAGGGTGAGATATCCCTATCTACAGCTAAGGCGAGAAAGCCAAACATGTAAGATAACCAATCAACATCACTTTATGGAAACAAATTGAGAGAGAAACAATAACCGATAGAGAGGGGCGAAAGCAAGGGTTTAAGAGAAAACCTAGAAAGGAACCCAAATCACCCAGCAGAGCATAATCTAAACTATTGACAACCTTGGGCAAAAAAAACATGCACAAACACTTTAAATGCTACGATGCGACAAAACCTAACATTACCTTACAACTCTCTAACCCAAGGATAAGACAATGAACAAGCACAATGATGCTAGTAGATTTTCGCGACAATGATTAACAAGATTAAGAAAGTAGATTACAACACCTACCACATCAAAGTTGTGTCAAAAAAGATGATGGTCGCGAAACGACATCAGATCTGTCTACTATCCTGGGAGTAGATTGCGGGAATGATGATGATGGTAGTGATGTCAGACATTGCTGGGATTATGTATGAGAGGATCGTAAGATCTTTATGGAAAGATCTAGAAGTCAATAACAAGAACAAAGTCTTTAGGACCTAGATCGGAATTCTGATATCTAGAGCAGACGAGATCTTTTTATTGGATCAAAATGGTTATTATCATATTGAAGAGGTATATATATATATATATATATATATATATATATATATATATATATATATATATATATATATAAAGAAATTAAGGAGGAAGGGGACATATATAGCCATGGAGACCTTTCGATGTAGGACGGACCTTACTGAGGGTATATAATGCTATCCTACAAGGTGGTATGGTGTGCTAGGGCTTAGATTGATAGGGTTTGTCATTAAAAAATATAGAGTTAGGGTTTAGGATTTAAAGGGATATATTTGGGGCTGTTTAATATGATGTGAACATTATCAAGAACATTGTTTTGGGTGTTTATTTCTTCAAACATAGTGGAAAAGAAAGGAATATGATAACAAAAACTTAGGGTATGTTTGAAACCCTTGTGGTTTTTTGTTTGTAGTCTTCAAAAAAAGGAAAACCATAACCTGTTTTTGTTTTCAATTCTTACAAAAAATAGGCAAGTGTTTGATTGAAAGTTTTTTGGTTTGAGTTTTTTTTTTCTTTCTTTCTTATTTTCTCCTTCTCATATTTATTTTTACAACTAATGTCTTCAAAACACCACCACTTTTAACTATCAAACTCACAACGCCACTGCCCACTGCCACCACAAACTGATTCATTGCCGGCGACGAGGACCCGACCTTTACCGCCGCTGCCTACGACTTGGCCTTCACCGTAGCCGACGACAACTTGGCCTCCACAGTCAGATCCAACATTATGGACGCTTAAAACTCCAGATCTCATGGTGGTAAAGTGGCGTCGAGCATATGACGGCTGATCATGGTGGTAGTAGGTGAAAAAATTCATGGTGATGGCGACAGAATGGAGGAATTGATAGTGGTGGAATGGGAGGAATTGATGGTGGTGGCCTCAATATTTGGGCAGCGATGGTGGGTTTAAATTAGGTGGCACTGGTGGTTATAACAACCGCCAGTGGTGGTGTTCGTGTGTGGGGTGAGGGATGGGAGGATGGTAACAGTCGACAGTATTGTGTGTTTATGGTGGGGGTGGGGAGGGGGGATGATGGCACATGGTTGTCCTAACAGACGACGGTCTAGCTGCGTGTTTGTGTAGTAGAGGTGGAGGGGGATGGTGGTGGTGGGGTGGGTGGGGTGGCTGTGTGGGGGGCGAGGGTGTGGAGGTGGAGGTGAATGGTGACAGTGTTGGAAGAATGGGTTTTGTTAAAAATGGCTCATGTATTGCTTCTAACAGATTTTGAAGGTTGGATCTCAAAATAAAAACCAACACTTAAAACTTATTCTGAAAACTTGGTTTATAAAACTGACGGTGGGGGTGGGGGAACTGCGTGCCAAACATTGACGTTTTTTTTCCAGTTTTGAAAACTGAACAAAAAACTAAAAAAAATAATAATCACTACCTTAGTCTCACTAAGGCCTTCTAAGATCCACCTAGAAGAGATTCGATGAAGTCTCACCACTGAAAGAAAGCAAAAGCTGCTCTAATTCTATTACTCGATTTGTTATAATAGCTCTTGCAATGCTTGTGTACTAAGTAAAAGATTCCTATATTCTAGAACCTAGCAGATTACATGAACTAAAGACTTAGGATTCGTTTGACAAATATTTTTTTTTTGGTTTTCAATTTTTAAAGAGCAGTTTAATTTTTTTTTTATAAAAACAAGTGGGTGTTTGATAACCCTTTTTTTTTTTGAGTTTTTTTTTTTGGTGTTTGGTAACCCTTTTTTTTTTGGTGATTTGCGGTGGCGGTGGTGGGGCGTAGCGGTGGTCGACGGTGGTGGTGGTGGTGGCCGACGGCCGGAGGTGGCTGCCAGCAGCCTCCGGCTGTGGTCGCCGGTGGCCGGCGGTGGTCGCCTGAGGTGTCTGCCGGCGGTGGGAAGGTGGTGGTGGTGGTAAAAAAAAAAACCAAAAGTGAAAAAAAACCTAACGCTCCTTTTTTTTCAGTTTTTAAAACTGAAAAAAAAAAGAGCAATTTTTTTTTTGTCAAACCTAGCCTTAACCTATTGAAAAAAGCGATATGAAAATATGGTAACTACCAAAGACTTCTAATATGCCTTACATTACTCAAAGGACCTAAATTTCCTTTGCTCAGAAATCTGTACCATCAATTCCCCCTATCTTGAAACAACTCAATTCCGTCAAGATTTGAAGCTTAATAAAATTTGTAGAATTCGGGATTAAACTTTTCTTAATCAACTGTAGTAATCCATGTGTTTTTTTAGAGTTGTTTACCATGCCACTTCACACCAAAAACTTGCAATAATTCCCTTGACTGTTGAAACAACCTGATCTCAACATGCTCAATCGCTGGAGGCAATTTTGAAGTTAGAGGTACTCGAATGCTTTGATTACTAGTTTCATCAACTTGATGTTCATGATAGAGGTTTAAATCTTCCACGTTGAATACATGAAGATAGATCTAGTAAATAAGCATTCTCACTCGGTTGCTTTATTACTCTGAACAAACCAGCTTGTTTGGAATGTACCTTTTGATATGTGCCAGCAGGAAATCATTCTGGTCTTAGCCATAGCATGATTAAATCACCCTCCTTGAATTGTACAAACCTATTATGCACATATGCTGCTCGCTTGTACTGCTGGTCGTTAGCATCTATTCTCATGTGCACATATTCATGAATATTGTGAATGTGTTGCACAACCATCTTCACTGATTAAGGTTATTGGTAAGGGTGCAAGGTGCATGGGCTGCCTAGGTATCAATCCATATGGAACTTCAAAAGGAGAAGTTGTTGTAGTGCAATTTATAGAATCGTTGAAAGCAAATTTAGCTTGCGGCAAGATGTTGTCCCAAGTTACGATATGATTGACAAGGCGATATATTACCAAGGCTATGGTTGACAACTTCGGTTTGACCATCCATTTCGAGATGAAAAGAGCTCAAGAACAACAGTCTAGTACCGATTTTGGTCCACAAAGTTTTTCAAAGATAACTCGTGAACTTCACATTGTGATCGAAAACAATGGACTTGGGAAGCCCATGCACGCGAACTACTTCCTTGAAGAACAAATCAGCCACATAAGAAGCATCAGAAGCCTTATTACAAGGTATAAAGTGATCCATTTTGGAAAAATAATCCACCACACAACAAATATAAATCAAAACCCTACTGTGTTATAGGTAATTGTTGCACGAAATCCACGCTTAAGTACGTCTTCCCAGGCAATGGCGTATACAAGTTGGTGCTATGCTTAGAACCCTTTCCCAATTGACAAACTCTGAGCTTGGCTAAAAGAATTAATCTTCCACCATGGCAGTAGTCTTATCACGCCCAAAATGTCCTCCTAAACCTCCCCATGAAGCTCCCATATCACATGATCTCGAAGGGAGGTTCTTGGCAAGCACAATCATTTTTTATAAAACAAATATCCATCCAAAAGTTGAAATTAGCGGGCTGCCCAACAGAATCATCAAGAACAGAAGGGTCTATACTTCTGATATCCGTGTTGCTAGAGTAACAACGCATCAAATTCTTGAACCCAACCATATATATGTAAATGTTTACCAAGAGAGAGGTCTTCCTACTGGGTGCATCAGTCACTTTGTTCTTTACTCTTGCCTGGTTCTTCAATGTGAGTTAAGATACTGCAACGCTTCATGCTCCCAACATGAAACACATTCTCGGTAAATGAGGTAATTATGCCAATGCTTAAGGCACCGAACCACTGCATAAAACTCAACATCATAGGTAGAATATCTTTTCTTTGCATCATTAAGCTTCTTGCTAAAATAAGCTCTAGGATGTCCTTCTTGGCTAAGGACAACGTTAGTACCCACATAAGATGCGTCACAAACCACCTTAACACTTTTTCAATATCTAGTTAATGTAGAACTGGGCAGTAATCATCTTGTTCTTGCTCTTTTCAAATGCCTTGTTTGCTGCCCTCGTCTAATTAACTTGACCAGATTTCATACATTTTGTTATTGGTGCCATAAGAGTGCTAAACTTTTGAATAAAGTGGCAATAGAATGTAGCCAACCCGTGAAAACTTTGTACTTCATGTATTAGAAGGGATAGTCCAATCAACAATTGCTTCAAGCTTGTCCAAATAAGCTTCAACACCTTTGGTAGAGACAACAAAGCCTAAGAACACAACATTGGAGCTCATGAAGGTACACTTCTTCAAACTGAGGTAAAGCTTTTCATCCATACGAACTTCCAAAACCTTTCTCAAGTGTTCTTCGTGTTGCTCATGAGATCGACTATAGATAAGGATGTCATCAAAATAGACAGCGACAAGCGTCCCAACGAAAGGAGGCAAAACTTTTGTCATAAGCATCATAAAAGTGATCAGAGCATTAGTTAGACCAAATGACATGACTTGCCATTCACATAAACCATCTTTTTTCTTAGAATCCATTTTCTGTCCATCTTCAGGATGGATACATACTTGGTGATACTCGCTTTTCAAATCAAGCTTTGAAAAAATTACTGCTCCTGTCATCATGTTTAACATGCCATCAAGTCTAGGAATAGGAAACCAGTATTTAATAGTGATGTTATTAATTGCACCGCCATCTGCACACATACACCATGATTGATACTTCTTTAGAGTTAGCAAAGCAGGGGAATTAGGCTCTCTTGAATAAAACCTTTGGACATTAATTCATCTACATTCTTTCTCAGCTCGTCATGCTCTTTTGGGCTCATGCTATAAGCAGGTAAATTAGGTAAAACTGAACCTTAGACCAAATTAATCGCATGTTTAATGTCACGCACGAAAGGAAGTTGGTTTCGTAAATCATCTGCATCTTTCTTCCTGATACTAATTACCAAGAATTTGAACGAGATGGGTACATTTGATAAAACATCAAATCAGAAAATTCAGCAAGGACTCTTTTCACTTCCATAGGTTTTTCCCCAACTCCTTTCATTGGTTCAGCTACCTCGCTCACTACCAAAGTAAAAACAATATTTTCTTCCTTACTGACTTCTTAAAAGTCATTTGCATTCAAACTATGTAGTTTTTGCCTTTTCTTAACTTCCTTCATGGTCGAAGGACTTTTGTCCTCCTGTTGTGCTTTAGCTGTAAGTGTTCTCATAAACATCATGTTGCACTTCATGGTAAAAAAGCCACGGTCTTCTAAGCAACACGTGGCCGACTTTTATTGGCAGGACATCGAACCACATAGATTGTTCAAAATCTTTGCTGATTAAAATGTATTCCAACAACGAAAATTTACTAGGATCGAAGTATCATTCACCCATTCGACCCTATGAAGGTCGGCATGCTTTTCCATCTTCACTATAAACTTGTCAACAACCTATTGTGAACCTTTGTTCAAACTACTGTCTCCATCGATAATATGAGTGCATAATATTCCTTGACAAGAGACTAGTGCAACGCCAATCCTCTTATCAGGCCTTTGGGAGTGTCAACAATGGTCTCATAACAAGACTAAAGTCTTCCCAGATTCTGTCATAATAATTAACATCTTCGGTGCTTTGTGTTTCATTAAAGCTTATTTTGCTTTGCTGTAATTTCAAATTCAGCTTGCGTCTCTTCCAAACAAAAGTGCAAGCCACTTGGAGTCTTTCCTTTATACATATCATCTTTTGCAAAACTGAAAACACAATGGTTGCTGCCTTTCCCAAGAGTTTAGTTATAGGGTTTTAGTACTATTGCCTTGAGCAAGGTTGCTCGTGTCTCGGCTAGCAGAAGGTGGTCTGCATTAAAACCGGGTTACCTTAATGATCAAATTTTCTGCACTCCCTCAATTCTAATAACAAACTGATACACCTCATCCAAAGTAACACAATGTGTGGCTGTCATATCAAGTTGGACTTCTGTTTGCAGGACATGATATTTAACGAGCGACAAGTTGACCAGAAGTCTCCTTCACACCATTTCAAATTATCAACTCTTGAAACTCCTCTATGTATTTTTTAATCGTCCTACCACCTTGCTTAAGAGGACACATCTTTTGAATACAAAGCTTACTCATAGTCCGCTGGAAGAAAGTGTTATTTCATCATTAGCTTCATCTTATTGCAAGTGTCAAGAGGAGGTTCATCAGTTCTAGCGAGCAATTACTCAATTTTGTGCCACCACAACAGGCTGCACTTGTCAATTTGGCTTTCATAAACTAAACTTTCTTGTTTTCGGGCATAGATTACCATTCAAAGCAATCTTACATGGATATTAGCTAGTCAAGGAAAGTCGTCTGATTGAGTTTTCCATAAAATTTAACAACTTCAAGACGTACCTTCTTGGTCACATCATCAGGCATCTCAAGCTTTTTCACACTGAACGACTCGATTTTCCATTATATGATCTTGACCTTCACGTATGTTTCTTGGTAGCCTTGTAGTAGAGCGAGCATGGTCATCAAATTCAGAATCAACCTCAATATTCTTGTTACCTTGACCTCTATCCAAGACCTTTAGTATATCATAGGATCGATGATTGATGTTTGCAAACTCCTATTCATGCCTTCGGAGTGAGCTTTAAATGTCAAAATTTTTCTTCTATCAAATGACTTGCCTCATGGCTGCTAGAATCATGTTTTGAACCCATATTGTTGTATACATTACCATTCCCTAATTGCATACAACTTGCAGCCAGGCACAACTTGGCTCTAGTACGAACAATGATGTAAGACATGCCTTACTGAGGGTATGTAATGTTGTCCTACAAGCTGGTATTGTGGGCTAGTGCTTAGATTTGTTAGAGTTTAAGATGTTAAAGGGTATATTATTGGGGCTGCTTATGGTGCTGTGAATAGTGCCCTAGAACAGTGTTTTGCGTGTTTATACCTTCAAAGAAACAAGGAAAGGAAAGCAAACGATAACAAAACCTTAGAGTTCCACTAAGGCCTTCAAAGAGTCTCATCTATAAGGGATTCAATGGAGTCTCACCACTGAAAGAAAGCAAAAGCTTCTGCATTTATTATTCAAGTAGTCTAAATAGCTCTAATAATGCTTGTTTATATAAAGACCAAAAGAGATCTTTCCTACTAAGTAAATGATTCCTATATTCTAGAACCTACTAGATTACTTAAACTAAGACTTAACCTATTGACAAAAACAATCTGAAAATAATGTAACTACCAGAAGAGAACTTGGCAAATAAAGTAACTTCTTATCTACTATAAGTTACTAAGAAGACCTAAAATAAGGAGGAGAAAATGTATTTCTTTACCTTCCATATTTTTTTAACAATGGAAAATAAGAAATGAGTTAATTCTACTTTAATACTGTTGTGGACAAAATTTTGATGGACCTCAAAAAGTTCACCAATAGCTTTGCACAACACAAAGAAGACAACAATGACTGCTGGATGGGGATCCAACATGATATCTTTGTTACCTAATAGGGACGAGGAAAACTGAGGAAAGTATGAGAGCTACAGTTCGGGTCTAAAAGCTTGCCCTCATGTCTGGTGTGAGTAGTTATAATGAGGAGAGGAGGCTACCTTATCTTATTAGAAGAAATCACCTGGTGATTATCTCCAAAGGGAAAGGGGAATCCTTTATAAGGAATGGTACTCATCAGATTATGAGATAAGATTAACTTGGGTTGGATATCTAATCCCAATATAAGAGGAATGTTGATCAATGTCGGTGAGTGGTAGACCGCTATGCTCGATGTGTCTGAAGAGGATGGTTGATCACTGTTTGCAGCTGTTCAATATTTGTTTTGCATGGCTTAGATGTTCACAAGCAAATTGGGCTGTTTAGCTATTGTTTGCCAGAGGATTAGAGGGCCTTGCAGTAGAGATTGTAGAATCGAATGGGGCGGCAGGGAGCCTAGCTCTGATACCATGTTGAACCTGGTGTCCAACCCAAAAGCATGCTCAGGAGTAAGAGAAGCCCACCAGATATAAGAACCAATCCTAAACCCCATGTATTGTCGATGTGGGACTTGACACCCGCTCTCACGTGAAGCGTGAGAATAAAAGGTGTTCCTCTTGAATAAGAGGTGGTCCTGTTGGATCGAATGGGGTTACAGGGGCCTAGCTCTGATACCATGTTGAACTTGGTGTCCAACCCAAAAGCATGCTCAAGAGAAGGAGAAGCCCACCAGATATAAGAACTAATCCCAAACCCCATGTATTGTCAATGTGGGACTTGACACCCGTCCTCACACGAAACGTGGGAATAAGAGGTGTTCCTCTTGCATAAGAGGTGGTCCCGTTAGATCGAATGGGGTGGGAAGGGCCTAGCTCTGATACCATGTTGAATCTGGTGTCCAACCCAAAAGCATGCTCAGGAGTAAGAGAAGCCCACCAGATATAAGAACCAATCCCAAACCCCATGTATTGTTGATGTGGGACTTGATAGAGATTATGATTGGGATGCGCCCATCAGCAAGGCTGGTGAATTGAACTCGTTGCACTCACTGATTTGTTTTAACAGGAGATCAAGTGGTTCATGAGTAGCCCTAGCAATGGCCTTGCCACGTTCTTCATCCACTCGACGACTCACAGCTCATGGAGTTTGCATAGAGGAAAATTAGAAGCCCTTTGACCGTCTTTTTACGTCAGATAGGCCTGGTCGGTAAGATCAGAGTGTTCAGAGAGTACCGCCATGCAACCGGTGATGAGTAGGCTTAGTCGGTTCTGTGAATGGTGCCAAAATGCTCTGGACAAATTGTGGAGGGACCTAAACAGCTCACAAATAGATCTGCACCATACAAAGAGGACAATGATGACTCGCTAGATGGGTATCTGATATGGGTAAAAAATACTCCCCATAAAGATAGTGACACGTGTCACCATCTAATAAACATTAAACCTGTCATGACACCCATGAATGAGGGGAAATTGGAGACTAACCATCTTCCCCCCATTTACACCACCCATTATGGCAATAACCCCTACTCAAGACAAATAATTGTCCATTAAAGGGAGTAACCTCCCATTAACCTAATAACTCTCTGATTAATATGGGAGTAAATAACCACTAATGGAGGACCCTATAAAAGGGAAATGCAGGAACCCAGAAAAGTAAGTGACTTAATCTGTGTTTACACTATAACCTCCTAAAAATATCTTCTGACTTAAGCATCAGAGCTTTCCCGCCGAAAATCCTTCTTGCGAGTGACCGGTGTTGTCTTTTTGCTGTGCAGGTCTATTCACGAAACGAGTTCCGGATTTCATCCACAACATTTTGGCGCCATCCGTGGGACCGAAATTCGTGAATAGATCATGACTCAAAATCCCAATTCACAAGCCCCACAAGGTGGAGCACCAGCATCGGGTTCATCCTCGGCTCTAATTCGTGACCTTACTCGTGGAGGTGTCACTTCTCAGCCACCTAACCGCGGCAAAAAGGTGGCAAGTACACCAACAACTACTACAGTGACATGAATAGCTTCATTTGTGGCACCAATAACCACTACAGTGACACCGGCAGCCGTAACAGCAGCACCAACGGTCGTGACAGTAACTCCTCCCCTCGTAAACACCGTCTTTCCTCCACCTCAACCTGTTGGTATATTTGAACCTCCTGCAACCGAAGTCACCACAATAGGTACAACCAACATTACTCCACTAACCGTCAACAACTAAGCCGACTTAATGGCTGTCATCCAGGCTATGCAACAGTCCATCGAACGGCTACAAGCTGCTATAAAGAATCCACCTCCACAGCCAGAACCTTTTAGGCCTCCAAAAGAGCGATATGTGACAGATGTGCAAATCAGTTGAATTTTCATGAAGGACCAGTCACGTCTAAGACACCGGAGAGAACACATCACAATCAGCATGTGACACACGTGGAAGGTGAACAATCTGACGATGAACGACGGAATCCGAGGTCTAGAAGGTATGAGGAAAGCTATTATGAGGCTTATTTCACCAAAAATACTTATGTCAATCCTTGTGGTAACCGAGCAGAACGCTACTCCAATGCCCCAATTATCATCGGACAACCATTCACCGAAGAAGTTGATATGTTTCCAACTCCCCCAAATTTCAAGATGCCTCCATGCGAGTCATACGATGGTACAGGGGATCCAATAGAACACTTGGCTCGTTTTACCTCAGGCATGAACTTACACCTAGTTCCTGACCAGATCATGTGTCGAGCCTTTCCAGTAAGGCTGAAGGGAGCTGCTCATGTGTGGTTTCAACACCTCGCCCCTCGCTCCATTTCTTGCTGGGCCCAGTTAGCCGAATCCTTCCGAAGTAATTTCCTCACAAGCCTATTGCAGTGAAAGAACTCCTCGGCTCTTTTCCGCATAGTCCAAGGACCAAAAGAATCATTAAAGTCGTACTATGCTCGCTTTAATTCAGAGAAACTTCTCATTGACCACTTGGACCCAGGAGTGACGTTCGCAGCAATGGTAAGGGGCGTGAGGCAGGGAACACCCTTGCGCTTTTCCCTAAACAAACGCCCACCAGACAACATGTCTGACCTCCTCGATCGAGTAGAGAAGTATCTTCGCGCAGAAGAAGATTCAACGACATCACACCAAGAGGAGAGTCATACCGGGCAGAAAAGACGAGACCGTCAAGATGGGAGACCGCAAGACGAACCTAAGCGTTCACGGGTAATCCTCCCCAAATCATTCACTTATCTCAACACTACTCGTGAGCACATTCTTCACCAAATCAAGGGCAAAACATCCTCAAATGGCCCAAACCCATTAGGGGGCCGACCGAGAGGAAATATACTCAATTATACTGTCATTTCCACAAGGATCATGACCATACCACCGAAGAGTGCAAAGTGCTCCAGCGAGAAATAGAAAATCTCGTAGCCAAGGGGCACCTCAAGCAGTTTGTCAAAACCAATCATCGACAACATAATGAGGGGAGAGGAAACCAACGAAGAGCAGACAAAGCGCTTCCGAAAGATCCACCTATTATAAACACCATCTCTGGAGGACCAAGTACCGGTGGACTATCCCGCTCCTCACGAAAAGCTTATGCTCGACATGTCAATTTAACACAAGGTCCTCCCAAGCGAGCAAAAATGTCTGTGACTCTGAAGTTCAATGATTCAGACCTTGACGGAGTAATCTTGACATATGATGACGCTCTCGTCATCACTTTGCGTATTAATGCTTTCCAAGTCAAACGAATCTTAGTCGACACTGGAAGTTCGGCAAATATCCTCTTTGAAGACGCATTCCATCAAATGGGGATTTCAAAAGACCGAGTGAAGCCAATAACTTTTCCCTTGTACGGTTTCACGGGTGCCTCTGCACCAGTCAAAGGGATAACATCACTCACAGTTGTAGCAGGAGAAGCACCTTAACAAGCGACCCACTCGTTTGATTTTCTTATCATCAAAATCAAGTCCTCATACAACGGCATATTGGGCCGGACAAGTCTCAATAAGCTGCAAGCTATGGCCTTGACTTATCACCTCCTTATGAAATTCCTTACACCAAGAGGGGTTGGCTTCGTAAAGGAAGATCAGACGTTAGCGCGAAGGTGTTATGTGGCCTCTTGTAAGTCTGAGGAGACACTCTCTATTGATGATCAGCGTGATGAGGCGACGATAAGACGTACAGAACCTGTAGAAGCACTTATCTATGTCTCGATGACGGAAGAAAATGATGAACGACAAGTGCGAATCGGCTCTACATTAGAGTCAAGCCTTCAAGATCGGTTAATCTCCTTCTTTCGGTCAAATAGAGATATTTTTGCATGGAATGCTGTCGACATGCCAGGGATAGACCCGTCTGTGATCAATCACAAACTCTCAGTTGACCATTTGCATAAGCCGATCAAGTAAAAGAAGCGGCCCTTTGCACCTGAGAGGCAATTGATCATCAAGAAGGAGGTTGAAAAACTCCTAGAGGCCGGTTTCATAAGGGAGATTGACTACCCCGATTGGGTAGCCAATGTGGTTATGCTCCCAAAAGCAGGAACATGAAAATGGAGGATATGCATCGATTACACCGATCTGAACAGGGCATGTCCTAAAGACAGCTACCCTCTACCGCGCATTGATACGCTGATCGACGCCACATCAGGGCATGAACTGCTCAGCTTCATGGATGCTTTCTCAGGATACAATCAAATCCATATGCACGAAGATGATGTAGCCAAAACAAGCTTCATAACGGATCAAGGTCTTTTTTGCTACAAAGTAATGCCATTCGGACTAAAGAATGCTGGAGCTACTTACCAGAGGCTGGTTGATAAAATCTTTAAACCCCTCATTGGAAAAAACATGGAGGTTTATGTTGACGACATGCTCGTTAAGAGTCTCCAAGCATAGCAACATGTCACTGATATGCAACAATGCTTTGTTCTCCTCTGCAAATATCACATGCGCCTTAACCCCACTAAGTGCGCTTTTGGGGTATCGTCTGGAAAATTCTTAGGGTTCATGGTTTCGCAGAGGGGGATTGAAGCCAACCTTGAAAAGATAAAGGCTATTCAAGAAATGAGTGCGCCAAGAAGAATCAAGGAGATACAAGTCTTGACAGGACGAGTAGCCGCCCTGAGCCGTTTCCTTTCCAAATCTGCCGAGCGTTGCCTTCCATTCTTCAAAGCGTTGAAGAATATCAAGAACTTCGAATGGACGACTAAATGTCAGGCCACATTTGATGCATTGAAAGAGTACTTAGCATCACCTCCACTCCTCTCCAAACCTGTTCCAGAGGAGGAGCTGTTTCTGTTCTTAGCCGTAGCTGAATTTGTCGTTAGCGCGGTTTTAGTTCTAGAAGAAAATGGTCGACAACTCCCCATTTACTATGTGAGCAAGGTTCTCCAAGGGGCAGAACAGAGGTATCCTAACACCGAAAAACTAGCCTTCGCTCTATTGATTGCTGCAAGAAAGCTTCGACTGTACTTCCAATCTCACACGATCGTGGTACTAACCATTAACCATTGAGGCGAATCTTGCACAAGCCAGACCTATCAGGTCACCTCGTACCTTGGTCGGTAGAATTAGGGGAATTCGACATTCATTATAGACCACGACCCTCAATCAAGGGACAAGCCTTGGCAGATTTCATCGTCGAGTGCACTTTCCCGATTAGAGATGAAGAGACTCCCCCCACTACTCAGCCTGAGTTATTTGTCTGGACGCTTTTTGTAGACAGATCGTCAAACATAAATGGAAGCGAAGCTGGCTTAATCCTCAACGGGCCAGACGGCTTGACTGTACATTATGCCCTTCACTTTGATTTCCTAGCTTCCAACAATGAAGCCGAATATGAAGCCCTGATAGCCGGAATGCATCTAGCTCGTGCCATGCGCCCAGAATCCCTCCATGCTTACAGTGATTCTGCGCTTGTGGTGAAGCAAATGTTAGGAGAATATAAGGCTAGATATCCAAAAATGGCTGATTATCTAAGAAAAGCAAAAGAGGTTGCGCATACATTCACTATCTTCAAAATCACGCAAATCTGCAGAGAAGAAAATAGTTTCGCAGATGCACTCTCGCGTTTGGCCTCCCTTGATCCATCCGAGTTTGGCTGCACCATTCACTTGGAGCCCTTACGTGAACCCAGCATCACTACAAATGAAGTAATGCAAACTGAACATGAGCCATCATGGATCGATCCTATCAAGGCCTACCTTCAACATGGCACGTTACCTGCCGACCGGAAGCATGCTAGGAGCATCATCCAACGCTCGGCTCGATATGCCGTTGTAGAGGATGTGTTGTATAAACGCTCCTTTACACTTCCTTATCATTGTTGCCTCACCCCTTCTGAAGTAGATTACGTAATACGGGAAGTTCATGAAGGCATCTGCGGTCAACACTTAGGAGGACGCGCGTTGGAACACAAAGTTCTTCGGCAGGGATACTACTGGCCTACTATGAAGCAAGACGCCTTGGATTACATGAAGAAATGTGATGCCTGCCAGTGTTTCTCCTCCATTCCTAGGCAATCACAAAGCCCTTTGTCAACATTAAGCAGTCCCATACCTTTTACGATGTGGGGGATGGACATCATGGGCCCTTTCCCTCCAGCCACAGCTCAGCGTAAATTTGTGATAGTAGCGATTGACTACTTCACTAAGTGGGTGGAGGCCGAAGCCCTAGCCACAATAACTGAAAAGAAATGCGAAGATTTCTTCTGGCGAGCCGTTGTTTGTCGCTTTGGAATTCCACGCGTGCTAATCAAAACAACAGAAAACAGTTCGATAATTCCACTTTTCGAACCTTCTGCGCCAACTTATCTATTGAGCAACGTTTTACCTCTCTGGCGCACCCGCAAACAAATGGACAGACTGAGGTTACGAACCGCGCACTTCTCCAAGGGATAAAGAAGAAACTTGATGGCGTAAAAGGACTATGGGCAGACGAGTTACCCAAAATCCTTTGGGCTTACAATACCACTACAAGGACCTCTACAGGAGAGACTCCTTTCAGTTTGTTGTTTGGCACAGAGGCATTAATCCCGGTTGAAGTCGGATTACCATCTCTTCGTCTGACAACTTATGATCCTGTCCAAAATAAAGAAGTCATTCGTGCAAATCTTGACCTCCTCGATGAGCGGCATGAACAAGCAGCAATGCGCCTTGCAGCTTACCAGCATCGAGTATCCAAGTTTTATGATCAGAGAGTCCGTCCTCGAGTATTTTGAGTAAGAGACTTAGTCATGCGTCGCATCGAAGCCTCAACCCCACGAGACGCCGTTGGAAAACTAGCGCCAAACTGGGAAGGCCCATATAAAGTCATGAAGCTGGGAGGCCCCGGAGCCTATCACCTGGAGAATATGAACGGCACAGCAATTCCTCGCACATGGAATGAGACAAATTTAAGGCGTTACTATGCATGAGCAAGATCGAGGGGGTTATACGCATTCCACACTTGGTCATACTTTAGATCTTATTCATGCTTTCCTTAGATCTTACTCATGCTTAGATCACTAAACTATGGCTTAATACAGCCTAGTTTTCTTTTTTGCATGCATTGCTATTCAGCGTCGTGTGGCCACTAATGTACTCATCTTTATTGTGAATGAAAAAGGTTTTCATAATTCGACAAACAAGAATGCGCAAAATAAGCCTTGATTGCATTAAGAATAAAAAGTTACAAATCAAGTTCCAAGGCAGCAAAAGAGAGATCCTGAAAAGACTAATCTAATAGACAAGGAAATCCTAGTCTATTCGTTCCGCTCAGCTGCATCCTCTGGCATATCGAGCTCATAAGTCTGACCCTCCATGGTAGACGGCTACTGCCTAGAAATAACCCCAGATGCTGATCCAAAAGCACCCAAACTGCGACTGACAGAAGGACTAGTAAGTACCCGTGACCTAGTAGCCTTCTTCCGTTCGGCTTCTTCGGCCCGACGTTCAGCGACCATTGCAATCTCTCAAGCAAACTTATGCTCATATCAAGCTCAGGATGATCTTTCAAAACATCACTCTTGCATTCATTATAACCGTGCACAAGAGCCCCTTTCGAATCACGGTAGCGTTGATCCAAGAAAGCCTTGGATCTCTTGAATAACTGCACGGCCTGAAGAACGACTGTCGACTTCTCGGCCTCCAAATCATTGACTCGAGCTGACAGCTCAGCATTCCTTGTAGACAATCCAGCATTAGATAGCTCCAACTGCTCTACCTTCTTGCCCAAGTCTTCAACTTTCTTCCCGGCCTCCCTGCGAAAGTTGTTCTCTATCATAACCTTTTTCTTCTCTTCGTCCAACACTTTGTCTGCAACAATCAGCTTCTCCGCAACAATCTGCACCTGCGCCATAGCCTACGCAACAAAGAATTAGGATCAAGTAACAAAACTTTTAAAGGAAAGAGGAAAGAAAAGTAAACCTGCGACATTAGCTGGACCATCCCATTGGCTGTCTCAGTGACCCCATAACCCGACAATGTCTTCCTATCCATGGGAATGATCGTGTGACTAGACCAATCCCATGCCTTGCGAGGAGACTTGAATACTGACTCATCAATGGATACTCCCCAGACAGGACGATAAGGGGTATCGGGACGAACGGAAGACGATGTGGCTCTGCTCCCAGCTCTGCTCGGGAGTTTTCACTTCTTGGAAGTCTCTTTAGACTTGTCCAAGGGAACCAAGCCCAAAATGAAGTCTTCAGTTTGAGTCTCAGTCACATTCGGCTGAGACCCAGACACCAATGCACCAAAATCTAGGTCCTGCATCTCCTCCTCCTCGACACCATGTATCGAGGCTAACTCGTCAGGAATTATGTCTCCCAAAACCCCTTGGGCATTGAGTAGCAGTGGATTCCCTTGCGCTCGTGATGACATGTTTTCTGCACGTAAAATAAGAGTAAGATTACCATTTAAGATCGAATAGATTCAAGGTTTGGTAAGAGCTTTAGCAGGATCATTTTTGCCCTCCTCTTCTTCCTCTTCCTCGTCAAGATCTTGAGGCTCAGGGGAAAAGATGATGCCACACTCGTGAAGCTGAGCATTACTCAAGGGATATCTGGATTCTAAAGGCTCAGCCCCCTTAAGCTTCTCAATGTGCTCAAGGTCAGTCTTCGACAAGTCCATTTCTTTTAATTTATTACAAGCTCTAGTCTCACACTCGGGAAGCCACACATTACAGACTTCGCGCCTTTGAGACTTAGGCAATTTAACAAACAAAAATCTCTCCTTCCAATGATGATTGGATGATGGAGGATGTGGAAATAGGTTGGCTTCAGCCTTTGGACATCGACTCAAAAAATACCAGCCTACTTGTTTAGTTATTGTACATATAGTAAAAAACCATCTAAATACTCTAACCCTAGGATTGAAACCAAGTTTATGGCATTGGTAGATGAAGAAACTCATAAAGTGCCATGCGTGAGGAGAAAATTGGCCGGGCGCAAGTTCGTAAGCGTTCCAAACCTTGATAAAGAAAGGGTGAAGAAGAACTCTAAAGCCATTGATGAACATGTCCCAATAAACACCAATCTCATCGATTGTAGTCATATTAGCTGATTCATTCTCATCGGGAAGCCTAAGTTTTACAATCGACGGAATTTCGCAACGCTCCCGTAGAAGTTTCAAGTCATAACTACTCAACTTGCTTCTAAGTGTGTGCGCATCAAAAGGCTTAGGAGACTGAGCATTCTCCCTTAAGACTTCCTTAGCTGGAACCCCCTTGACTCCTGGAAAAGAACCAAGGGAACTCCAGTTTCAAAAAATAAAGGATCAAAAGTGGGCTCTATCCTAACACCTTGTATATCGACATTAGGCTCAGAAACATGTTCTTCATCCTAGTTGGACAAAAATTTAGATCAAAACAAGAGATTTTAATAGAAAAAAGTTTGAAACTTACTTGAAAAAGAAGATGATCTTCAAACCCTACTTAGAAATCTTCTTCAAATAAAACCCCAAGACGATCTCGCTCTCTCTACACTTTGAGCAATGAAACAAGTTGTGAAGAGAAAAAAAAGGTTTACCCCTTATAAAGAAAACAACAGACCCATCCAACGGATGAGATCTTGTGACCATTAAATTACCTTAGACACGTGGCATACATTTAGAAATATGGCAGGGGGGCAAATTTACCTAATTACCCCATGACGACAACTGCCACATAGCTGAGTAGACGAGCTACTTCGGTCCTAGCCTCTGCCAAGCAGACGAACACATCAGACCATACACCTCTACTCTAGCCGAGTAGACGAGCTACTTTGGTCCTAGCCTCTGCCGAGAAGACGAGCGCATCGGACCATACGCCTCTACTCTAGCCGAGTAGACGAGCTACTTTGCTCCCAGCCTCTGTCGAGCAGACGAGCGCATCGAACCATACTCCTCTACTCTGGCCGAGTAGACGAGCTACTTTGGTCCCAGCCTCTAACGAGCAGACGAGCGCATCGGACCATACGCCTCTACTCTGGCCGAGTAGATGAGCTATTTTGGTCCTAGCCTCTGCCGAGCAAACGAGCGCATCGGACCATACGCCTCTACTCTGGCCGAGTAGACGAGCTACTTTGGTCCTAGCCTTTGCCGAGCAGACGAGCGCATCAGACCATACCTCTACTTAAGCCGAGTAGACGAGCCCTTGAAGGATCTCTACTCGGCCAAGCTGAGTAGACGAGTACTTTGAAAGAAGGAACCCTTGAAAGGCCTCTACTCGGCCAAGCCGAGTAGACGAGTCCCTTGAAGGATCTCTACTCGGCCAAACCGAATAGACGAATCCCTTGAAGGATCTCTACTCGGCCAAGCCGAGTAGACGAATCCCTTAAAGGACGGCCAAGCCGAGTAGACGAATCCCTTGAAGGATCTCTACTCGGCCAAGCCGAGTAGACGAGTCCCTTGAAGGATCTCTACTCGGCCAAGCCGAGTAGACGAGTCCCTTGAAAGGCCTCTACTCGGCTTGGCCGAGTAGATGAACCCTTGAAAGATCTCTGCTCAGCCTAGCCAAGTAGACAAACCCTGTGAGGCCTTTACTCGGCCAAGGTGAATTCAAGATTGAAAGGATCCGATAAAAAAATATATATCGATATTATAATTCCGCACTCTTTTCCAAAAAAGAATGTGGAATGGGGGGCAAATGATATGGGTGAAAAATACTCCCCATAAAGACAGTGACACGTGTCACCAACTAATAAACATTAAACATGTCATGACACTCATGAATGAGGGGAAAGTGGAGACTAACCATCTTCCCCCCATTTACACCACCCATTATGGTAGTAACCCCTACTCAAGACAAATAATTTTACATTAAAGGGAGTAACCTCCCATTAACCTAGTAATTCTCTGATTAATAGGGGAGTAAATAACCACTAATGGAGGACCCTATAAAAGGGAAATGCGGGAACCGAGAAAGGTAAGTGACTTAATCTGTGTTTACACTATAACCTCCTAAAAATATCTTCTGACTTAAGCATCGGAGATTTCCCACCGGAATTCCTTCCGGCGAGTGACCGGTGTTATCTTTTTGTTGTGCAGGTCTATTCACGAAACGAGTTCCGGATTTGATCCACAACAATATCCAACGGGGAATCTCTAATGCATAAGTCAGTGTGCGGGAGAGGAGAACTCAGGAATGTATGAGAGCTAGAGTTCGGGTCTAAAATCTTACTTTGCCCTTTTGTTTGGTGTGATTATTTTTACAGGGGAGAAGGCTGTCTTTTCCTATCTATTAGAAGATATATTTCATAATGCTTATCGGGAGAGGGGGATCCTTGATGAGCAAGGAAGCTTATCTGACTAGTGGATAATAGTTAACTTGGATGGATAAATAGGAACAACCACTGGGAATGATGGATTTTCGGCAAAGTAAAGCCAACTAGAAAGTTTGTATTGCTTAAAGGAACTTGTCTGGTCGGCTGGCTGAGCAACAAGCATTTGCTCTGTGGGAACTCGTTTGCTCGGCTAAGCGAGTAGTGAGCTAGAACAAGATGACTACTCGACGAAGCTCATCTGCTCAGCTGGTAGAGCAGAGCAGAGCAATGAATCAAGAACGATGTCCACTTACTCAGCTGGCCGAGCATAAAGAACTTGATTTAATAAAGCTCTCGTGCTTATCTGCATGAGCAAGCGTTAACTAGTTTGAAAATGAGCTCACATGCTCCATTGGACAAGAAGGTCTTGACTTCTTTGGAAAGAGTTCACATGCACGTCTGACGAGAAAGATTTGATTCCTTTGGAAGGAGCTCAAATGCTAGGCTGGACGAGCAAGTCTTGACTCTTTTCAAAGGAGCTAAGTGCTCGTCTGGACATGCAAAAGTTGGCTCCTTTGGAAGGAGTTCACATGCTCCTTTAGACAAGCAAGTCTTGATTCCATGGAAGTAGCTCACATGCTTGTCTTGACGAGTACGAGTTGACGCATTTGGAAGGAGCTCGTCTGAATGAGCAACTGTTAACTCCTTTGAAATGAGCTTACATGCTCGGCTGGAGGAGCAAGTTTGGACTATTTTTTTCTTTTTGAAAATTTTTCAATTGGGAAATTTGATAGAACTGCATTTCATATATAACCCATCGGTATGGGGAATCAAACTCGAGACCTCGAGGTCACTCCTCGAGGCCCCTTGCCATCTCCACCACCCCTTGGAGTTAAGTTTGGACTCCTTTGGAAGGAGCTCATATGCTCATCTCCACGAGCAAGTCTTGACTCCTTTTGAAGGAGATCACATGCTCGGTTGGACGAGCAAGTCTTGACTCCTTTAGAAGGAGCTCACCTAACTTGGCTGGACGAGCAACTCTTGAAGCCCATTAAAGTGCTTATGCTTGTGCAGGGCAACTTTTAGTTTTAGGGACATAGAGATGATTTTGACCATTAAATAAGAGCCCATTATACATATCTTTTTTTTTCTGAAGTAAAAATTAATTACTTAAAATTCTAAAAGATTGATGTATACTAACTGCACGCATATTGCTTTTTTTTTTACATAGAAAATGTCGTGTCGACGTATCAGTACCCGTGTTGTGTAGTGCCGTCGCGTGCGCACCCGTACCCGAGTCCATCCTTCCCAAGGAAAATCTATACGCAACCAAAAAAGTTTTGGTAAACCTATTTTTGTTCATCCACTTGTTTTTTCCAACCCTCAGGGCGTTAGACTTAACTTTCTTGCACCTGCCATTAACGTGAGAAAAATGGGTGGGTTTGTTAATATTCGTTGGTTCGGTTTCAGTTTTGGCGGCTGCTGATGCTACACTTTTTTTTTTTGAAAAATAGTGTGAATATTCTAAATAATGATATGAACAAAAAAGTGATAGACTTGGCATTGTTTGATGACACAATCCAAATTTTGTAACATTTCACCAACCCCAAAGAGCCTAAAGAAAACGCATGTATATGATTTTTGCATTTTTTACTTTGATTTCATCGATAATATTCCCAGCAACGATTTAAGAGTATAATGAGATTGTTATGCATATAAAATTAGCTTAAACTATGTCTTTATATTAGGTTTTTCTTAGGCCTATGTTATAGAGTAAAAAATTACGGGAACACCGGCTCAAGTAACAACTTGTGTTGACTCAGTCCCTCAGCTATAAAACCTCACGGGTATCCCCAGGGTACCATAACCACTCCGTTAATAAAGTGTATGTGTGAAAATAGCATATATTACTTATATTTATCCTTTCAGACAAAAAAGCCTTGACCAATTGGACCCTAAACAGTAGAGAACTACCTTAGAACTCGTACCAATAGGAATCCAAAAAAGAGAGAAAAAAATCTCATAATCATACGTGTTATTGCTGATCACAATGCCTTTCAAAGATATTACACAACATGTGTTGTCGGTGTGTCTATGATTATGTGTACCCGTATGTTCTTAGTTTTGGCTATATTCATGCCACCCTTCTACAGAAGTGTGTATGTCCCCCCAAAATTTATCTAATTCTGTGCAAATTTCTCCAATATGCATATTGAAAACCCAAGAAAAACCTTCAAACCATTCACGACTTCCCCATCAATGTTGTCGTGGGGGTTACCATTGTGGAGCCAAATGTATGCCACATTTGATCAGTTTTATTCCGTTGCCTCGTCGCATTAGCCTTGATGGGGTCAGCAATTTGATGGGAAATGGTGGGGAGGTTTAAGGTGGCGGCTATGGAGTGAGGGTGGAGGTTTTGTCGAAGGCTTGGTTATATTTAGTGAGGGTGGTGGTGTGAAGGGAGATATATTTAGCCTGAAAAGTGAAAGAATATACGGAATTAGATATGAACCGCCGAAGCGCTAGGCAACGGGTTCATTAAACCGATTGGTTGATGGAGGGCAAAATTAACGTTTCACATTTTCAGTCAACAAGCATCCAATAATTACTAGTAATTTAGGGACTTACCTGCCACAATTCAAGTGGTTAGTTAAAGTTTTCTAGCCTAGATTCGAATTCTGAAAAATGTCAATAAGAGCAACCGACTTATTAGAACAAAAGAAAAAGACGGTAAGAGAAATTGATAATTTCACTCCTTAGTTATTTTTCGTCACTTTAAACTAATACCGTGCCAATTATGAATACGACTAAAGTCATTTGAAAGGCAATAGTAAAAATTAGGGATGTAATGGAACTATCATTTTCTGTCAGTAACATAATACTAGTTTTGATCCCGTGCGTTGCACACGGGAGCAACTATAGTCAATAAATTACATAAATAAAATAATAAAAGCACGGCACTAAAGTTTTTGACAAAGAATGGAACAAAAAGTGATAGAATCCATAAAATGGTCACCTAAAATAAACATTTAAGATTAAAACTTAACGGAAAAACTAATTGAAAGTGATAAAACAGTGGTGAAAATCTATTTTACAAATTTACAATTTATAAAATGAGATTATCTCAAGGGAGGCTATGGTTAACTTATTATCATATTGTGAGAGATATTTTTGGAACTTAAGTAGGATTAGTAGATTTAAAATTTTTGAAAATCTATTTTACAAATTTACAATTTATAAAAGGTGATTTTCTCAAATCAAGGGAGGAGAAGGTCAACTTAGTATTTTATTCTGAGAGATAATTTTTGAATTTTAGATAGGATTATTGAGTTAAAATTTTTTGGAATCCATTTTGAAGTTAGATTGCCATAACAAAATTCTAAAAAAGGAAAGGGGTATAAGTAAACATATAAAGGGACATTAAAAAAAATCACCTAAGAAGACAATTACTTATGTTTAAATTTTTTTCTCAATAAGATTAGATATTTCAAGTATGAAGACAATCATAGCTGTAGATTGTCACTAAAGAGAGAGAGAGAGAGGAGAGAGAGGGGACATTCAAGGTTAGAATTAAAAAAGTTATAAAAGAAAAGTCCACGTGGCAAGTTGAGAGAGTGTCCACATAAGCAGTGTTGTGACAACTTTATCTCAGTTTCGACTTTCACACACACACACACACACACACACACACACACACACATATATATATATATATATATATATATATATATATTAAGTAAAACCAAATTCTGGAATGAAATAGTCTAAAATAGGAGTGAAACTATCATTTCCTATCAGTAACATATTTCTTAAAGTAAAACTGAAGTGATTTTTTAAATTGGAAAACAGGTGGCCTCACTTTATAAGTAAAATAGCATTCAAAGGTAAACCCAAGTACAAATCAATAAATATAGTAAAAAGAGAAGTTTAAAAATCGACAGTGATGATGCTTGCTTATAATCCCCAGACGGCAAAAAGAAGCACAGTGCAAGATGTGGTGTTAGAACAAATCCAGAACATGATACCTTATAAAGATATCGTGACGAAGAAGATACTCCAGCATATCATATTGCATGCCACATATAATTTTGTATGCCGAAGTATGGGTAGGAGCGAGTACTGTTCGGTTGATCGGTTTGAAAGATGAATGTAGGAATACAACTTATTCCGGGCAACCCGTGTCAGTCCGTAGAAAATATGGGCTTACTTTTACAGACACCGTGGTGAACGTGAGTAAAAATTTTGGACCCGTAAAAAATATGAGTTAAACATTGTCAAAAGTTTTTTAAAGGTCCATATAATTCGTGAAAAATCAAGTCCGTTCAACTTTTATATAACATATATTATGTATGTAAATTTTATGTGTACGAGATACATGTTTTTTTTTTTCTTTAGTCTTTATAATCCTTTAAGCATATGGGTTTGAAGACCTTTGAAACTTTTTTTTTTTTTTTTCTTTGTTTCTTATTATAGGAGTAGACTTGTTAATATTGTTTAGAGACTTTAGTCTTTTTCTTTTATCTTGTCCTAAAATATTGTTTTCATGCATATATTTAAATCAATTTTGAGACTTCATTATTTTTCACTTAACTAATAAGTAGATTTGGATGGTAGTTGATATGCTCAAAAAGTAAGTACACAAAAACTCAGGATTAATTAGTAGACTTGAGTAAACCACACTAATTTGTAACCATGGACAATCCATGTCCATCCTGTGCCCATCAAATTTTTTGTTGGCTGGACGTGGACATATATTATTTGGCCTGTAGATAGGCTGGGCATGAGTATGAACATGAGTTTTTAAGAGTGGGCTGGACATTGTCCGGCCCTTGAGCCCATCTAGCTAGCCCAAGTTGCAGCCCTCGACGAATGTGAATCAAACTGATCACCATTGATTTAGAAAGAAATCAAACATACAAATAAACAAGTTGTAGCTTTGCTTGTAGTTGAACTGTTTGGTTTGAATAGTTTAGACGAATCAAACAGATTGGCTTGGACGGATTGACCGGTTTGGACTTGTAGTCATTTCGAACTGTTTTTGGCCCTATCCATTGACTATTAGGCCTTCGTTGTATATGTGATCATAAGTTTTTTTTGGAACAGTTCTCGTCCGAACCGAGCCTATATATATCTTGTGATAAAATCATACATGCGGTGAAAACCAAGATAATAACTAGGATTATATTACCGCTTATATGTAGGTTCCGTTCAATTTGGATTATAATGGTTCAAAAAATCAAATAAAACCGAACGTTCAGATTGGAAACCAGAAAGAAAAAACAAACAAACCGGTTGTTTCTTTAAATTGATACGTGATCAGCTGGTTGGCCAGTTTGATTTGACTGGTTGAAATGATTTGAACGGTTTAAATGCTCACCATTATGTATGGGCTATAGAATGCAGGGTAAGCATGTGAAGACCTTGGTTCCATTACGCTTTGAGAACTTGATTAAACCTAGCTTTAATTCCATTTCATCTTGTAATCATGCACCTAGTGTGAATCTATTCTTCTTATTTTACAGATCGTCTGCATTTCATGACTGGTACTATTTGTGTAGAACAAATTGTTTTCTTGTGTTAACACGTAAGCACATCAAGGTGGTGGATTAGCTTACTCCTAATCCTCATTAGTTAGGCTTAAGCATGATTAGTTCAGTCCTAGTCTTGATTACGATACTCTAGGTTAGTCAAGGTCAATTATGTTAGTTACTAAACATGAATAGCTATGCCCTTTTCTCGATTAAGCTAATGGTGATTAGTTTTTAAACTAAGTTAATTTGTACAAATGAAGCTTAATTAGTCTAATCCTTTGGGCTTGTCATGGTCACGTTGGCAATGCTTGGAAGAGACTTGTGTTGGTTTGGGGGTAAAAAATCAACAAATTTACCTTATTTTGGTGAGACATACATTTCTACCTTTTGAAATAAAAACAGAGAGAAGTGAAGGGAACTGCCTACTTTTAAGAGATATTAGAGAAAAGTTTGAAAGCTTGAAGAAGGAAGGAAAAAAACTGAATTCGCTGTGACATATTTCAGGGAATTAACCATGAATAATTTGATTTTTCCTTGGCAAAATATGAATTTCTTAATGATAACTATAGCCAAACTAGCTTCTTTTTATCTAGGTAGAGCTTTACACATGAACAACATTGAGCTTGTTGCTAAATATGGTTTGAGTGTATATGCTTAACATAAGGCATGTACGTGCTTGCTTAATATAAGGCGTGTATGTGCTTGTAGAGTGTTAGAATGCGATTATAATTATTCGGCAAAAACTTTGTCTAAATTGAAACAAGCCTATCTCATACGTTATTTGTTGAATTTGAGTGTACACTAACTTTCTCGAAAGCTCAAGATGTACCTTAACATTGTAAATTTGTAGTTATGATTACTGTCTAATTTGTTTGACCCCTAATATTAAATACGTTAAATTCGATTTCAACTATTTCGTAACTTTTATCATTAGGAGCATTTTTTGTAATTTTGCCTTTTACAATGTCGGCCTAAGAAATAACTTACATTTCCCCCAAAAAGTGGGCTAAACTTTTGATATCGGGCGAGTTGATATCAAAAGTTTAGCCCACTTTTTGATATCGGCCTAAGAAAAACAGCTTTTTTCGACGGACTTTTAGCGACGGATTCGAATCCGTCGCTAAAAATCCATCAAAAAAAGCTGTTTTTCTTGTAGTGGTTGTCCCACGTATCAATGATGATATGTGTGACCTAATTTTTGAATGACTACTTTGGTGTTTGTCTTTATACCACAAAAATATATTTGGCATTTTTAAATACTGTCTTGTGTGTTCCGTTAAAATTGCGTATGTCTGTAACATCATCTTCTCGGATGTTTTGTATCTCTTTTGGTTGGTCGGTTGAGCTACCTTACTGAGTATTGGGCTCATTCCCTCATTGTTTACCTTTCAGGCGATTAATAGAGGGAACTGGATTACGAAGCTAACTGTATGGCTGAGAGCTAACAGTTTAACTTCTGAGTCAGTTGAGTTATTTAAGAAATAATAATAAGGACCTTTCTTGATTTAGATTTTATTTGGAACTAGTATAGAAGTAATTTGGAATATGTAACTACTTTAAGTTGATTTGGCATTCATTTATGTTTCTGGGAGACACATTAGAAGAATTTGGATAATTTGAGGTCATGCCTTTTGGTATCTGTAATTAACGTTCTAAAAAACTAGAAGTGCTAATATTGCTCAAAGTTTCTATAAGTTGGAACTGGTGTGCCTTTACTAAAACTGTTTTAAATCGAGACCATTCTGGTCCATCATCCTGTGCCTTCAAAATTTTCGTTCCGCTCCCAAATCCACTCAAGTCTGCATCCTTTGGCTCACCATCTCGTTGCTCAGGTTTTTGCACATGTTCCTCTGAATATGATGCTTGAAATAGATACCTATCTGTGCGTGCTCCCCCAATACACACACCCAGCCCCGTCCGTTGAAATTACGCTCCCCATTTGGTAACTGATGTGGATAAAATTTTAAGGGATCGCAAAGAGCTCACGAACATATTTGCACAGCATAAAAAAGATAACAGTGAGTTTGCCAGATGGAAATCTAGCGAGCAATCTGCGAAGCCTAAATCAGAATTAAAACTCCATAGAGGACAAGAACTTATTGAGTGAGTCCAAAGCCACCTTCTCATGCTAAGGTTCAGTCACCTATTAGTCGATTACCATATTGGAAGGGGGTCCTTACAAGAGAATGACATAGATAGATAGATAAAGGGCAAATTACACTTATATCCCTGATGTTAGGGTATAATTACAGTCAAGGACAACGAGTTTCAAAATGTAACATTCCGTGACCAAACACTTTTAAAATGTATCAGTCGTGTCCATCCGTTAGGGTTCCGTCCAAAAATTGTACTTTTTGTATGATGTCATCAATATGTATTTTTAAAATGACGATACTACCCCTTGTACTGTATATACTGAATATTCTTAAAAAATTTATATTAAAATTTCAAGCCTTAATTTAAAGTTACAATTAGGATTTTATTGAAACCCTAATTTGCAAATTAGGATATTGTTGAAACCCACAAATTAGGGTTTTCTTGGAACCCTAATTTGCAAATTAGGGTTTTCCTGAAACCCTAATTTCCAAATTAGGTCCAATCCCTCACCCCCGGCAGCCCCTTCACTCTCCGCCGGCAGTCCCCTTCCCCGCCGGTAGCCCCTTCCCTCACCCCGGCAGCCCTTTCCCTCCCCGCCGGCAGTCCCCTTCCCCGCCGACAACCCCTTCCCTCACCTCGGCAGCCCCTCCCTCCCCGCCGGCAGCCCCTTCCCTCCCCGCCGGCAGTCCCTTTCCCCGCCGACAGCCCCTTCCTTCACCCCGACAGCCTCTTCCCTCCTCGCCGACAGCCCCTTCCCTCACCCCGGCAGCCCCCTTATCCTCCGGCAGCCCCACCACCAGCGACGTCGCCGTCGCTCTTCCCCCTCCATCTCTTCTCTCCTCCCCCGCAGCAGGGGTGCGGCGATTGGGGGCTGTCCTTGACCCCGTTCATGCAGAAGTGACAGAAATGAGGTTGGGGGCGCGGGGGGTGGGGGGGGGGGGGTGGGGGGGTGCTGGGTGTGGGGAGAGGAAGAATAAACAGTAAATTAAGTGGGTAATTTATTTTAAAGTCAGGGGCAATCAAGTTTTTTTGTCAAAACCGTTAAGTATTTTTGTATTCCGTTTGTCAATAGACATAAGTGTTACATTTTGAAACTTTGTGTCATCGCGTGTAATTATCCCCAAACCTCAGGGACATAAGTGTAATTTGCCCATAGATAAATTAGCCTTTCTTCATTCAAATCTGGAATATGCTTTCGTGGGGCCCCTGCCTGCCTGACAAGTGTCTCGTAGGGACTGGACATATACTTTTACCCTTATCGGTTTACCATTTCTCTGATTCCATCTTAATTTGTTAATTCAACTAAATTATATGGAGTAGTCGTTTGCAGTTTGCACTTACCAAATACTAATACCTAAACAAGTTAATCATGTTTACTGATTTTCATCATAAAGCGTCTTTTTCATGCAATCAATAACACGAGAACAAAAACAAAGAAAAAAACTAAAGGTCTGTTTAAAATTACTTACAATTTTGATTTTCTGTTTCCAAAAAAACAAAAACCAAAATTAGTTTAGTTTTTATTTTTTACAAAAACAAATGGGTGTTTGATTACCCAGTTTTTTCTTTTGAGTGTTTGATTACTCAATTTTTATTTTGAGTTTTTTCTTTTGGGTGTTTGATTACCTAATTTTTATTGAGTTTTTTCTTTGGTGGTGGTTGCAGTGGAGGTGGTGGGGCGTGGTGGTGTCCGGCGGGTTGGCCGGTTGTGGCCCCTTGGCGGTGGCCAACAGTGTCCGGCGACAGGCAGTGGCCGACCGACGAGCTGCGATGGCTGGTGACAGTCGCCGACGGTGGCTATGGCGGTGGGAGGGTGGTGGTCTCAAAATAAAAACAAAAACTAAAAATTTAAAACTCCTAAATTAGAGTTTTCAAAAACAGCCATGTTTTAAAAATTGGTTTTCAAAACTGAAGGAAAAAAAAAAAACAAAAACTGTGTTTTTCCTCCAGTTTTGGTTTTCAAACGCTACCTAAGTAAACGAGTGTTATCGTTTCGCTGAGAAACAATACCGTTCAGCATTGGGAATTTGAAACTTTACATTCATTGACATTGTTCGGTGCAGTAATTTCGCAACCACAAAAGTCCTTCAATCTCTTTGCTCTTTGTGCTTCTAACAGTTATAGTCAAGGAAATTACGGAGAGGCAAGATGCAATATCATAAAGCAGTAAGGCCATAATTCAGCGCCCTGAAAAGATAAAGTACTTCAAAATTCTTATTCAACTTTCACAATTCTAGTTTACAAGTTATGAACCGTTCAGTTACATCCTGTTGACCTTTTTCTATGTTCTATTTATTTTCCAAGTCTCCTTATATACAAGTTACAATCCAAGCCGACAGATAACTCCCACAAACAAAACCCAAGAGAGCCACGATAAAACCCAAAGTTTTCCACCAGCAGCCCAGTATTGGTATAAATAACCCCATGAAAAGACTGTACACAGAAACATCCTAGAACAATATAGATTGCTAACTTCCCCCTCTTTTTACCTCAAAACTGGGATATTATCCTGGCAGTGCTGCCGCAGAACTGCTGGCTAATGACTTTCCTCTTTTGCCGCGGTAGCCTTCCCTTTGGCCTTGTTGAAGTCGCCCAAGCTATGGTACTCTTCCTTCAGCAACCTATCCAATTCGTGATGCTTCTTCAATGGCGCTTTACGGTCACGTTGCCCATAATAGTGGTGGAATGCCCTGATAAAATGAATAAAGAAAACAAGACACTCAGAAAGACAAAAGACAATGAGCCAGATGATTTATGCGCTGTGCAAAATTGGGGCTAGTTTTGCGTGGAGTGCAGCAGTGCCTTTTGCCTTTGAAATAAATCTGATATGCGTGTCACCATTTTGGATGTATTCCTTTAATCCTTTTCCTCTTTTTTCCCTTGGGGAGGGGGATGGCAGGCGGTGGTCCTGCATGTCTCTTCTTTTGAGCACTAAAGTTTATATCAGGTCTTATTAACAACAAGGTTCCATAAAAATACCCCTCAACAATATGTTATGTGCAACACATCTTAACAATTAACCTTAAAACTTGACACTGAAAACAGTACTCCTTTTTCTTTTAATAAAAGTAAAACGTTCTTGATTCGACAATCTTCCCCGCAAGTTTAAGATCGGGATCCTGCCAAACACAAAGAACTACACTTAAAAAAAGGGGAAAAATAGTTACCAGTATTTCTCAAGGCCATAAAGATTTCCCTTCTTGTAGAATTCAAGAGTCAGTTGTTCAAAGTCCTCATAGAGATCCTCTCTAAATTCCTTCTCCAAACCGTAACTGAACTTAGAAAAGAGATGGCTTTCAGAAGAAGTACATATATATCGAGAAAGGAGCATTCCCATGTTAAATAACTATGTACTTGATTAAGTGCATGGATCCAATACCTAGAAAGGGTAATAGCACATAAGGAAGAAGTGTACGGGTGTAAGAAGAGAATATAGATATCATACCTGTAGAACCTAAAAAGGCATTCTACTCCATAGTAATAATTTGAGCCTGCATCTTCCAGAGCCAACTTCCGGAATTCATTATACATAGAAGGGACAAACATGTTTCTGAGGAAATATGACCAAAACCTGTAGAGAGTATTCATTTCCTGCCCAAAAGGAGACAAGGATGAAATGAAAAACACGTTAAAATATTCCAATACTAGAAAGAAGTAAATTCAAATAGTCTAGGCCACGCGTCTCAAAGTCAGGAAGAACAGAATGCCAAGACACAAACCAAGCCCTTTATTTTCTTCTGGTAAGTATTTATAAAGTAAATGCCCTTTAGAAGGGAGGGTCCCGCGCGGCAGGGGGGGTGGGGGTGGTTGCATGTAGAAGCTATCAAGAAAAAGCACAAAACTCCAATAAGTATTTTTTTAGTTAGAAAAGAAAGCTAAACCAATATAACACAAAATACACCAGGATCCCTCCTGTAAAATAAAACAGCAAGCATATAGCTTCAAAAGCTCCTAAGCAAGAATCACCCGCAACATCTCCGAAACTGATCCTGGAAAATTCTCCTTCAGCCAACAAGAAAAAAGGAGGCTCAAGAATGATTACTATAGTCTGCAGACTGCAGTGGAGCACCTAATTAAAGCAAAATATTTCTTTCTAAAACTATCGGCACTTACTCTCCTGCTTAAACCACTCCGAGGAACAAATTGGAACAACACAATTGACAAACTAAAGGGAATCTTTAGATGTCCCTCAACTACTTAAATTTATACCTCACTAAAATGCAACCCGGCAGAAGTGGAAGCTGCGGAACATAATTGCATCGATAGGATAAGATGTGTCAATGCCAATTGCTAGAATTTAATGGGAAATTGCTCCATACAATTTCAGGTCCTACTAAATAGAATTCTCTATCAGCTTATAGATGTTGAAGTAATCTCCTAAAACTGAATAGAGAGCATTCTCTTGGCTTAGGACATAACATTACAGTCAAAACCTTGTATGGTAACACGACTCAATCTTCCATTCTTCTACCCAATGCTACCCCCCAAAAGTATGCGGTACATCCAAACACAAAAAAAAAAAAAGGAAAAAAGATCATGTCTTGCATTGTATGCATAAAACTATGCCGCGAGTAAAGGCACAAAAAGGATCAAACAAGCACACGCAGTTTTGTAATTCAACTTATGTGAACAACCTAAAGCACCTGAGGTGGGAAAAAAAATAGAACTAGTAGACTTCACAATGAAGAGAAAAAATGACAGTAAAAAACAGAGTACAAAAGAGGACCAGAAGGGGGCAGAATACACAAAAGGTACAACAAAAAAAACATCAACAGTTCATCTCGGTAATCAGTGTTGGAACTGGTGTGAAGGTTTGGAGGATACACATATTAGGCCAGTTACTGAAATTAGAATAAAAAAATCTTAAATAATAAGATCATAAAGATGGATAGTTAAGAAAAACACACCAATAATATTTCCAAAGTAATCAAATCGTTTACTGGACTTGTTTACTGAAATATATCAGAATAACTGAAAAGTAAAGAAGTCTATGCACTCCAACGAAATACACATCACAATATCAGAAGCCTCTAAGAACAAGTTATATATTTAGAGATCTATAGCCTCATCATAAAAAGTGTTTCTCTTCATGAGAAGCCAAAGAAATACACAAGATAATATCATAATAAGCCAAGAACAAGCTAAATAGTTAAAAACTCATACCTCATCATAAAATGACATGTTTCTCTTCATGAGCGTGATTGTCATCAGTTTCTAAAATCACAAATCTTAAGAACCACCAAGTATAAACTATTATTACAATGTGTCATAAGATCGGAGTTGATCTTATCAAGTACAATAAACTGTATAAAAGAAGAAAACTTTTAGCCGTGAGTGCTACATATTGTTTCATATCCACACCACCACAAAACTTTAAAATATCTGTTCTCTATATAGGCAAGCAGTACAATGTATTGAGAGCATAAGGAACAATATCAGAAGTATATGATACAATACCAGAACAAAGATTGGCCAAAGTACAATATGACTGAGCATTAAACATGACGTAGTAACAAGCATAAGCCCACTACTATAAAGCTTAAGGTACATCTCTTATCAGTCTGAAGCATAAGGTACACAACATATGACTCTGGCCTCTAGGTACGTCTCATATGAATATAAACGATTAAGATGATGAAAACGCAGCATTTAAGAACAAAAACAAAAAAGGGCAGAAAACACATGGTCGAAAAGCAGAGAATGATCGGGGTGGGGGAACATAGAAGTCGTCTGATCAGCCAGAGAGACTGAAATCTAGCTTACAAGGTATGGCTTTCGCAAGGCTGGACGATGCCAGAAGAGTTAAACTTCAAAGATGGCATTGCAGATGCTCCTCTTCTTCGCCATCTTCAGTAGCAACAGATCCTCCTCTTGGGCTTTGCTTTCACCATTGGCTTTACAATATGTACCCATCGGGCCATGCGTATCGGCCAAATCCGGGGGGATATTAGCCGACTCACCAAGATATTGGCAATAATTCTTTAATAAGTAACCTAATTGTGATGCTATCGAAATGAGTCACGATTTTGCGTTCAGCACAGGCTGAGACCAAAAAGTTCCGCTGTTTTATGGCTGTAATATGCTGCGCTCTGAACAATGAAAAGGGCAGAAGCAATACAAAAACAAAAACATTTACAGAAAGCCGCATGCTCATGCCACAAAACAATCAGAAACAGACTGAACACAATTTAAACGCACGGGTGGTTTCTTGGAAAAATAGATGTATCTATGGTAATAGGCACCTCACTGCAACCGATTCCCGACTTCTTTCTTTCACTTAGGCAGCGCTTCTGATACTTCAGATACCTAAACAAAGACAAAGCGAACTTGAAATGTAAGGACTTAACAGAGGCTCATGGACAGGCTAAAAAAAAGGGACATGAAAACAAATGAATGCTCATAAAATAGGATCTGCTTACTTCTGCTGCTTAAAACCATTTTCTTCTAGAAGCTGATGACTTGGATGCTGGAAAGGTGGAAATGACTTTGGCATGGAACCCACAGGTGGACTACTGCCAGAAAGATTGCCATGAGGATCACCACTCAACTTTGAAGGCCGTAGGCTGTAAAACAGCAATTTCAGCTTCTGAGAACAAGTAGACTGGTAGAAAAAATTGAATGTTTGTTTAGCACAAAGAAGTGTTCTATTCCTACCCCACAATTCAGTTTATTGTCACCCTCAAACTACTTTTTAGGATGCTAACAAATCGACACCACGGCTACTCAAAATAAATCAAGAATAAAAACATGCAACATTACTCTGAACTCACCCAGGATTATCAGGTGGAGTAGAACCAAAGAAAAACCCAACTGAATTACTAGGTGGACTTTCTGATATGAAGCCAAGAGAGTTGCGACCAACACCATGATTTTTGCTATTTCCGGAGAAAAGACGCTGTTTATGAATTGATTGTTGTTTGGAGAAGCCTTTATTCTGTTTCCTTTGGGAAATAGCATTTCCCGACCCTTCAGAGCCACCGCCACTAATAGAATTTTCAGATGCTTTTGGATTTGACATAGCATTTCCAGAAGATCTAGTATTTACAACTCGAAACTCGTTGCTTGAGTTAGTTTTTCTTTGGATAAAGCGCTTGGCATTTAGTTCCTGACAGAAGCAGACGCACTTTTAGAAGATTTGGGTATGTTAGAGGGAAATGAATGCGGGTTTAAAATTACCAACTTGAGAAACAAAGGAGGCGGAAAAGTAATATAAACATCACAACCAACCTGCTCGTAAAAGTAGAGACCGTCATTTATAGCAGAAGCAAGCTCCTTCGATATGGATTCTGATTCCTTAACACCGGCACCACATCCTTCACCTGTCCGGCTATTCTGCACATATTGCAAAAAGGTAACACATCAGTAACACAACTTCAGGGAGATGCTGCTTTGTTTTAACACCAAAACAAGTATAGTTAGCTATATATATATATATATATATATATATATATATATATGTATGTATGTATGTGTGTGTGTGACGTGATCCCTTGCCCTCGCTTAAATAAGTTGCTAGCGCGATCTGGCCGTTCATCCATGATGGACGGACGGACCAGATCTAACTTTTTTTAAAAGAAAAAAACACCATCTGCTACATTATCTAGCGGACAGTGATTTTGACCAAAATGCCTCAAAGGTATTTAATGAGTCGGACGCAAGCAAAAATGGGGGTAGTATTGTAAATTTCACCATCCGCCACATGGCGAAGTTTTACTTGAAAAAAACCGATCTGGCCCGTCCATCCGCAATGGATGGGTGCGGATGGACGGCCAGATGGCGCTCGCAACTTACCTTAAGCGGCCTGTGGGAGCAACGGATATATATATATATATATATATATATATATATATATGAGAGAGAGAGAGTGAGAGAGAGAGGAGGGGGGAGGCGAAAAAGAAGATACCACAAGTATGCACATATACATAATCGAAATTGTATCCAACAAAGGTGGGAAAAGTACTTTGGCCAATAGAGAAGGAGAGGGAAAAGGGGAAGCTTCTTAGACATCACAATATCAACAGATATAATCATCAAGGAAATGATAAGGGAGCTAATACAGGTTCCAATTAAACAGTACTTTTTCCTATCCAAAAACCTAAATATTGAACAGTTAGTGTAAAAAGTACTGAAAATGCATCCAACAGAGTATTAATTAACTCCATTTGGTAGAAATCAAGCAATGGCATCGTATTAGTGATAAAAATTGACAAGAGACAGTCTTCAATGATATACAACCATCTAGGTAAATGATGATATACTTCCTCAGAGAAGTTTGATGAATACCCCAGTCAGATCTATTTAAGACGAGTCTAAAATAGTTTTGACAATAGATGCAACAACTCAACTCTCAATCCTTAAACAGTTTTTAAACACAAGTTACTCACGCCGAGAAATTTTATACGGAATGAATGCCAGAAACTTTTGGCTTAAGTACTCCCACCATCTCAATAGTGAGAAGGTGGGCCCTGGGTTGGAACCCCACAACTAAATTCCAACCTCCATGAGTCCGGCCAAACTCTCACTTTGTATTAAAGCTTGGAACAAGGAAACCTATGCCCCCACTCTAACCCCTGACAAGAAAATTTATACAAGGACACTGGGTAGAGCCATTTTTGAGGGGTAGGGGACGATATTAGAAGTGCCAAAACGATATTTACATGGCACACTGCATAAGCGAGAATAATGGTTTCCAAGTGAGGGGGCGCTGAAAATACATGCACACAGACTTCATGGTGATGCACTAAATGCAAGTTGGCCTCAAGTACCCATCGGCTCAAGCTAATTAATTATATGGCTTAAACTTTGTGGGCCATCTCAACTCCTGCCTATTCCTTCTGGGTGCAGCATTCTGTAGTATTATGATAATATACATCTTTGAAGTGCAATGAAGGAAGCAAAAGGACATGTCATTCAGATTCATACGTTCCTTTTTGGTGGAAGTTGCACGGGTTTGGTGTTGCATTTAGTACGGCTGTCTACTCCTCAGACCTCACGGCATAGGGTGATGTATTTGGCATAAAGGGGAAAACGTCATCTTCAAGGGATTGCTCGGTATTGCATGTAACATTCTTGCATTAAGTTCCCTTTGTTCATGGGTTGTTTAAAAAGGCTAAACCTTACTTGAGAATCCATGATTTTGGGTGCTTCTGGCTGACTTTGGGATTTTTCAGGCTATAAATTATTGCCTCTCTTTAGTATAGATCCTCGAGTTCACAGGTTGCTCCCTTTTTCTCCCTTTCTAAGAGAATCCGAAGAAAAAATAGCTTCTGTCCTCCGTATTTGCTTTACCCTACTCAAATTCAGGAATATCTGTATTAACCACCCTAGGTGTGTCGCATGTCCAGTGGAAATCCAAGCAAGATATCAAACATATGGTTTCCTGAAATGTATAAAGTAGCAAAGGAAGAAAAATTTACTGTAGAGTCGCTCGAGACACTGTCTGATCAGATTTGACAAAATGAACTAAATCTCTAAAAATTCATGTTCTTGGACATTTTAATGGTTCCTGAGAGAAAACTAAAGCTATAAAGATGTTTACAATCTTGTATAGCATAGGCAAAGGACTAGAACATTTCAAAATTGATGCAATACAGGAACATAAATGACTGTTCACGACTTTCTAATGACAGAGTTGGTTAACAAAAAGAAAACATACAGATTTTGAATGAAGTGAGCCTTACCCGGGTAACAATCATAAGTCTCTCAACAGCCCGATCATTGGCAACCATTACTTCTTCCTCGTCATCAATCCTACATGCAGTAATGTCTTCCAGAAATGAACATGACAGTTGGCAATAGTGATTGTATTATAACCAAACAATAAGTGTGGAGATTGCAATATGAAGATTTGATAATAGTCATAAATAGATTACGGGTGTGCATTAATTTTTCCATATATTAACGAGCTGCATTTAACAATTAATATGCAAACATAATATTAAAACAGAGAAATTCCCTCATCCATAAAAAATGTATAGGCATAAAGAGATAAGAGAAATAACAATAACCCATGCGGACTGAGAAAGCACAATCTATAATGAGTGTGGACAGAGCACATATTGAAGAGCATATAGTACCTGCTTGGTGATGAAACGTGATCCATCATTGGTTTGTGCTCAAGTTCTAGCTCTTCATCAAACAAAAATGTGCTTGCAAAATCATCATGCAAATTATCTGGTTTTTGTGCAGACATATTCGCAGGCACCTCCATGCTTTTGCATTGTCGTCTCCCGTGGTCAACAAATTTTGCAACCTCATCATGGGAACAGGCTGCACCATCTGCTAGGCTTGGATGCATGACAACTGACTCAGAACTTAAGCCCCTGCTTGAATCACCATTTACTATTACAAATGCTTGAGTACCACCATCAACCAGAATATTCTCCCTGCTCGGTTCTGAATTAGTTTTGGCCAACGTATTTTCAGTAACCCTGTTAAGCAATGAGAGTTCCACTGTGTGATACTTTTTGGAAGGCAAATCATCAGTTGACGTGTCCCTTGTCTTAACTTCACCAAATTCGTGATCCTGGGGTTTTCCTGCTGAGGGTGATTTTTCCTCTGTACAAGTTGGAATCCACCTAGACCATTCATCACGTCTTCTAACCTCGTTGCCCTATGAGAAAATACCAAAGACTAATAGATCTTTTGACTTGCAATATGAGGCGCGTGGTTTGAGACAAGCCATGCCTCAGCAAACTTGAATAGCATGGCCGATTCGCATAAAATGCTGAATCAGAAAGGGAAATAATGAAGCAAAAGTAAATACGATCTCGATGAATAGAATATCCAACCTGCACTTCAACAACATTTGAACTCTGCAAAGCATCCAAGATAAACGGAATATCTGTGCTCATGTGTTTAACCTAAAAATCACAATGTCGGCAATATCAAGCAACAGAATGAAAGCTGAGTTAAGGTCTATTCAACACAAGGCATATACATATGCTTGATAATCAACAGAAAGCTTAATAGTTTCATAACATACCCTTTTAAAGTCGGCAATGATGGATATTGGAACCCAACCATGGGTATCCATCAATGAACGCAGATAATGATCATTCCGCAGATTCTCATCACTGCCAAAAAGTTGAGACAAATGCAACAGTAAGCAAAATATTATAGTCATAGGGACTAAATAATTATAGTAAAGCATGGCATACATTGCTGGGTTCATTCCCTAACAGCTCAGGCTTTTTGAGCAGATGGTAACTTATATCAATTTGTAACTTCAATTGTAGGTTAAAGCCATTAAGAGTAAAGGGATCCTTATTGGCTACGATAGTATATTCAAAAAGACGCCTAAAGAAGATGAAGAAACCCACTCATTCATTACAACTCTGCATATAAAGATTGCATAATTTTGGCATATCTAACATTCAGCAAAATTCTTCATCAAACCGAAATGTTTCTTAAGATGACTCACCTGAAGTAGTAGTCGATTTGCTTTGCAATGTTACCTCTCAATGTCAGTGTTTCTGCCGGTAGCATAGGAGCCCCAGAACTTAAAGGAGGTGGAGCAAAGAACGGATGGGGAACCCGAGTAGAGCCAGGGGTCGCAGCAGGAAGATAGTACATAGAGCCAGGAGGACCTGATTATAAATGACCACTTTAGACTACTTGAACATATCAGAGACACCACAAAAAGGAATAAAAGAAAAGGAAAGATGCATATGCGTGATAAGATATGCGTGCCACAAGGTTAATCAAATTGAACCCCATAAAATGTCATACAAAGTGAAGGAAAAATTCAACATCAAAAGGCATTTATTAAAGTGCTCTCATGCTACATAGTTACCAGGAAATGCTGGTCCACCAATGAAGCCAGGAGATGGAGCGAAAAATGGGGGCCTTATAAAGGTCCTAGGCCCGATACTTTGCTGACTATGCCATGCAAGATTTAGATGGCCACCAGGTTCTTGGATTTTAGGTCCTCTATTAGAGAAATTAGCATATGTACTGGGATCACCTCGTGGTGGGGGCTGAACACTACCATTTACTGGGGGGACAAAAGCTGGTGTAGGGACCTCACCACCAGACTTCACTAGATGAGTTTCGATACTCGGAAAGGGTCGTAGACCAGGTTGGTAAGCATATCCAGGAACTGGAAACTGTGGCAGGGGTACCATAGTATGAAAAACAGGTGGAATTGCTTGTTGGTGATAGGGTAATGGAGCATGAAAAGGGGGTACTCCATTCGGATTGCGCTTGGAGCCAGATTTTTGTTGTCGCAATGGAGAGTGCTTATGCAAAGGATTAAAGTTTCCACGCCCATGTGACTTTTGCTGCTCGCCTGACTTCTGGAAAACCTCAAAAACATATGACAGAGAATACCGTCAATAAGGTCACACATAAATACGTCATTGAACATATATGCCATATATAAAGCAACAGTGCAGCATCTCATTCTTATCGGATTTTATATAAAAGGGGCCTTTCGCCCTTAACTCTTTTGTCACACCAGCGTAGAACCATTCTGCTTCACTGATCGTTAAAAATGATATGGGTGCATATACAAAACCAAACACAAGTACACACAGAAATGTTCATTTGTACATAAAACACGTGTAAGCACTTCATGTTTGTGAGCGTAGTTGCTTCTCATGAGAGTGCAATATAACAATTTTATAAAGACACGTATCCAGACTTCTGAACGGCTTACATCTTAATCAGGACCATTGTTATTAAAGGCACAGGCGCACGCAAGGCGCAAAGGTGTCATGGAGCCTAGACGCAGGCGCGCGCCTAATCACGGCAAGGCTCATAGTAGATAAAGTATACAAACTAGTCCCTACAGCATCAAAACCAACAATATAAAGCACCAAAGTCTTAAAATATGACAACTCACTTGTCCAGATTCAGTAACTCAGCAATTCTCTTGACCAAAATGGTATCTCAATTCTTCTACATGTTCCTCGAATTCCAGAAATCATATCTGCTAAAACTTCGGAATTTACATCTTTCTTTATGACTTACCGCCTTTATAATCAAGATCTTATGTGATTACTCACTTAGCGCTACTTATCCATGGAGTCCACCTAAAAAAACTCACTGTAATTTTAATAAAATAGATGAAGCGCTCCTGGAGTGAGCCTGGAGTCCTTTGTCTATGCGCACAAGGCGCGCGTCTTTTTGAAGGGGCTACGCCTTGGGCTAGGCAAGGTGCTACCCTTGCGCCTGGCTACACCTTGTGCCTAGGTGCGCCTTTAACAACTATGATCAGACAGAGTACAGACCTGTGCACTAATGATGCAGGCCAAACTGGTTTGCCAACTAAATTATATTTGCTCAATTATGAAGTGCTTTGATTGTTAGATCATTATTACTTGCGCAAAAGTTTAAGCTGTTAGAGAACGGGCCACATAGTTATTGTGAAGAACACCTTCCCATATGCGGCCCTCTGCTGCTCAGAGAAAACAGAGAGGCAGAGTAGCCTTAATAAGAATGACATCTAACGGGCACGAACCTAAAAACTCACCAAATGATAGCTCCTATAAACATTAAAAACTGAGAGAGAGACTCAGATGATATATTCATGTTTCCATAATTTTGGAACTGTGTAGAAACCTCCGAGGCCTCTCCTATAAAGGAGGCTTGGGACACTGAATCATATAAAACCCCTCATGTAAATTGATGACTGGAATTTTTTCTGATAAGGGAAGTAAGCAAACTCTCGTACATGAAAAATACACAAAAGGAACTTGCTATATAAAGCACAAAGCTATTGAAAAACCTAAAGAGGCATCGTCACAAAAGGCATCATCGAAATGCTTCCCTTCCTCATAACAAAAACAATAGTAAAGAAAAAAGAAGCATTAGATATAAAGCACAGCTATCTCGACCCCCTCAAAGACTCTTGTTCCCCTGCCTCACCCTTTTCCTCTTATACAAGGACCAACTCGTAAACAAGGCTAAAACTGACGGGCCATGACACAACTATGTCCTAAGAGACTAAAAGCATGTCTCAAACGTTGTTGGTAGCCAAACAATGTAAAAGGAGATGATGTTCCAATGCATCTAGTCTCTTAAGCATGTAACACCAAGTGACATATCTTCCGCCTCAAATTATCACCGGTAACTGAGTCCTAGCCTCTTCCCATGATAAAAGTAAAAGAACTAGCAACAAGTAAAGAGAATAGAAGGAAAGAATACGCTTCGTATCCTCCTGTCACATACTCTATCTATCCTCCCCCTCACAAGAACCAATTTCTGAACAGATGAGATTAAAAAACAAAAGAAGATAGACTCCACCAACCCTAAAATCTTCGTATAAAGACAGGTTTCTAAGCATGGCTGCTAGCAGAAAAAGAAGAGATATCTGCCACACTTGCTTCCTTGTGGCTTCAAAGTCAGAAATCCCTGACCGTGCACCATTCCCCACAGAAAAACTGATAAGCACCTAATGTCTTTGCCGGTTTCCTTGCTAGTACACCCCATATACTAGACCCAAAAGACAACTGAACCAAGCTCCATCCCCTTCTCCAAACTTGCCTGCTCCACAACGCACTCCTTGCAGTCATTAACCCCCCCAAAAGACCAGTACGCAAAGAGGGCCTCTTGGAAATTATCATCCTTTTTATCCCCAACTATCCGTAAGGATTGGTTAGCTGCATCTCTAGATGATTCCACTCCTAGCTTCCACTAGCCTCCTCCAATTCTTTTCGTGACGCAAAACAAAATACTACCCTCACCCCCCTACGGTCCATAAAAAACGCATAGTAGTTGGGTGTTATATCTAGTTCCAATTTTTCAAGATCTGTCTTTCAAATGACAAAAGTGATATATAAGTTGCATGTATGAACTTCAATAGTTCTTGGTCAAAATGGTAAAAGTTCTTTGCCCCAAATATCCCACTGATTGTGGGACTCGAGCCTGCGACCTTGCACCGTAAAGGGAGAGACCTTTACACTCGGCTATCACCTTGGTCTAGAACCTCATATTTTTCGGACTGGGCAAAATCGACTAACCCTTTTACCCAACTGGTCTTGATCACCTACCTGAATCACTCGCGTTGCTCGCCTACGCTATTTCAAACCTTTTTAAAAAGTCAAGGCAACTTATTTAACTACGTACCATACACATTCAGAAGATACTCGGAAAGCCACGTGTTGTAATGCTGGCTAAAGCTGCTCAGCTCCATCGAATGCATACATGTCTCCGTGTGTGTCCCGAATGTGCGTGTTTATACATGTATGTGTTGGATAAGCATGTACGCAATGTTACTGTGTGTATAACAGTCTAAGACCATGGAATTTGCAAATTGCCAGCAGATTAAATGACCCCTAGCGATTAACTAGTCAATAGACTGATCAATCTTTATTGAACCATATAAAGAGGCATCAATGAGGGAAGTGTTATCAACCAACCGGAGTAGCAGGTGCATCGGGAAGAGGAGACGGTGCAGGTACATCGGTGGTCTTGGGTTGCTGCGCGTCTGAAAGCGTTGGCCATGCATCAGAATCCGCGCTAGCATTCGCTGCATCGGCAAGCGGTGGAGTCTTCCACGGCGATTTGGGCTGGCCGCCCACTTCCATCTGATCGTCTCCACTGCCCTCGCCTTCCGCCATCACCATTCCCAATTCCTCGATTACCTTCGAACGTAATATCTAGTAATCTAAGTTTTAAAAAAGCGCACGCTTCAAATGATGATTGCGGGCAAGTGAGGCGAATCGTATTGCATTGTACGGGAACGGAAGTTTTGGGGGAAGAAATTGGTGTCTCGCGGCGGCGGCGGCAAGGGTTTAAGGAAGGAAGGAAGGCAGTTAGGGTTGAGAATTTTCGGGCAAGTGATTGTCGAGAGTGAGTGATAAACGGGAGAGTGTGTGAGCGCGTCTGAGTTCGCGTTCCTGTGCGTGTGTCGGAGGGTTTTCGGCTCCACTTATGTAGATGACGATGAGGCCATTTTTAACGGTACGAGTCGGACGCCCACGCGCGAAGAGCGTGGCTGAATGTCCTCATTGCAGATAAAAGGGAATTCAATATTAATGGATATCAATTTGAGTAACAATACAAAACAAGTAAATATAAGTAAATAAGTAAAAATATATAAAAGGCGAGTTACGCTTCATTCATGCAGTACATGTCATTTTTATCATCTCCAATCGGGTGAATCTCAACTTTTTATAACTTTTCAATATTCTTTGAATTTAATTTTTTTCAGATCACAATTATAATTACCTCTATTATTGCATTGTAATAATGGCGGACCAAGAAGATTGAATTTATTGTATTAAAATAGAACTTGACTAATTGCACCATATTTTACGTACAAATACTTTTCTCCTTTTTTTCCCCATCAAATTGTCCCCACAAGTTGGACTAAAGGTACATAGTCATGGGATGATATGTTTTTGCACCAAATTTTTGTCGATAAAAATATTTTAGTGGCATTAACTCACATGTGTGGTAAAAATGCAGCAATAAATAGCAAATATAACAATTATATTAATTTTAATAATAATAATATAACGTTTATAGATAAAAGACGAGTTACGCTTTGGTTATGTCATGTTTATTCTCTTCAATCTCGTGAAACCTAATTCTCTTATCTAATTTTTTCAGATACATTGTATTATAACCTGTTATTACTATTTTGCAGTTGTAATCACACTGATTGATTATCTTTTTTATTAGATCTTGACAGTGACCAACCAAGGAGATCGAATGCATTGTACTAAATTAACTTTTAACTAATAGCACCATATTATACCTACAGATGCTTCTCATTTTTTTCCAACAAAGTGCCTCAGTAAGTTAGACACAAAAATACATCATTTATAAAAGGGGCATAGTAATGGAAAGATATGTTTTTTCACCAATTTTTGTTGATAAAAAATATTTTAGCGACATTCTGTAATACCCTAAATTTTAAAGTTGGTTTTATGGCAATTCCAGCCGGTCATTTATTCTTTTGCGACAGCTTCTATAAGTGATATTATTTGGAGACTTTAACAACCGTTGGTGTGAGCAAAACAATTGGTAAGCTTTAGCGACGCTTGTCGTGAATGGATTATTTGGGACAATTAACGACATTTTAAAATGACTATAAGTTGTAAATATAATGAAGATGGGTACAACGGAAATTAATGAAAGCAATGGATAAACTTAGGAAAGAAAAAAAATTAAAGTTCAAGGGTTACTTAGAAAATTGCTTATTAGGGTTAGTATATATACCCTAGTAAAGCTCCAGCCGTCAAAAAATTTAGTCTGCTTCTTTATGTGAAGTCCAGAGTGAGGAAATTAAAGAGAAGAAGCAAGTTAGGGCAAGAAGATTTCAAGGTAAAAGTCCCTAACCTCCCTCTTTAATTTTTGCCATGTTATTGGGTGTTCTAGATAGGTTTTGTATATGAATTTAGTGGTTACTGGTGTGAGTGCTAGAGTATTGTGTGTGTTTCTGATAGTAAGATGTGGGTGTGTTTGATAAGAAGGCTGTTGTAGAGCATCATAATAATATGTTAGAGTTTTTGTTGATATCTCTTTCATTACTAATCCAATTGAAGTGCTTTTACACTTTTTGAAAATCTTGTTGTGTTCACTCCAACTTTTTAGTTTTAAGTTTTCTCAATCGAAAAATGACCTTAAAATCAATTCATCGTAGAAGTTCGGAATTTTTCGGTTTCTACCGGTCAATACGATTTATCATAGAAAATTCATTACTCATGTAACACCCCAAAACCTGAGGCTAGTTTTACGGTAGAAATCCTAACTGATTATTTATTAGTTTATTGGACCTTTAGTGACGAATTGATGAGCATTAATTTTGTGATCTTTAGCGATAATGTTTAGGAACTATAATTAAGTTGTAAATTAACGATATTAGTTATAAGAGAGACTGATTTAGCTCTTTAGTGAAAATTAGCGTGACCGAATTTTATTATCAACTTTTAGCGATAATTATGAAGCGGGTTGGTAAATAAATAAATACATAAAATAAATAAAAATCTGATTTATTTGAAAAGAATAAGTCAACTCTTTAAATTAGGAAAGCGAGGGAACAAGGGAGGATAATTAAAGAGAAAGTTTAAGTCAACTCTTTTTATTTGAAAAAATAAAAAAAATTAAAAGGGGACAAGGAGAGAAATTAGGAAGAAATGGGTGCAAATGGGATTTATATCCCATAAATCTCATTTACAGTTACAAGCCAGAGAAAGTGTGTTTGGAACCATGGAATTGATGGGATTTCATTTCAAATCCTCAAATTTTGTTGTTTGGAACATTAAAAAAAGGAATTGGAATTGGATTTGATGGGATTTGACTGGATTTGTTTCTATAGTGTGAAATCCGATGAAAAATGGTCGGATTTCATGGGATTTCAATTTACTTGAATTAAAACTAATTATTTACCTATCTTACCATTTTTCTGGATCTCTCCAACAATGAACCCACCACCCCATCTTCATTGCCGTTACCGCCACACCACTTTTACTACCACCATCGGCACCACTGCTGTCACTACCACCACCACCGGCACCACTACTGTCACCACCATCGGCACCACTACTACCACCACCACCGCTACCACTACTGTCGCCACCACCACCGTCGCCGCCACCACCACTACGCCACCGCCACCACTACTACCACTATCGCTGCCGCCACAACCACCACTAACATTACCGTCGCCACCACCACCACCGCCACTACATCCTTCACCACCACCGCCACCACTATGGTCAGTACTGCCACAACTACCACCGTCGCCACCACTACTGCCACACCATCGCCACTGTATCCCCCACCACTACAGCCACCGCCATCGCCACTAGTACTGCCACCACCACCGCCACCACTATTGTCACCATCACCACCACCACCACCACTGCCACCACAACCATCACCACCACTGTCGTCGCCACAGTCACTGCCACCATAGCCATCACTAATGCCACCACCACCACCGTCGCCACCACTACTGCCACCACCACATCATCACCACTATTGCCACCACCGTCGCCACCACCACTATTGCCGCCAACACCACCATCACCACAGCCACCGTCACTATTGCCACCACCGCCGTCAACATCACTACTGTCACCGCCGCCGTCACCACTGTTGCCATCACCGTCATGACTACTGCCACCGACATCACTATTGGTGTCAGTGGATGACCACCACTACCATCATTACCATCACTTGACCACCCCACCACTTCCATCGTCGATGTTGCTACCCCGTGCAGTGCTGCCACCACCACCGCCGCCACCATGTGGTGGCACTAGCCCACTTGAAACCATTTACCGTAATTTATTTTTCATCGTAAGTTAAGGATATAATTGTCTAAAAAATTATTACCTTTCCATTTCCTCTGTTCTCCAAACACAAAATTGAAATTCCGTGATTTGAATTTCCTTTCGTTCCAAACAAAAAAAAGTGAATTGAATTCCAAATCCAATTCTAAATCTGAAATCCAAATCCTAAAAGAATTGGTTCCAAACGGACCTAAGGAAGAGAAATTTCGGTTACAAAGTCAGAGAAGGAGAGAAACATAGAAGAGAGAGAAAGAGAGAGTTTGTGTGTGTTCGTGAGATAGGGAGAGAGTTACACAGAGGAAGAATTTACACAGAGAGAGAGAAGGTCGTCCATGAACTCCGACGAAGAGAGTCCAACGTCTGGTAAGCCCTTTTACACTGTTACAGATTATAGTGCCTTTATCTGTGTTAAGAGCCATAGATGTCGGTAATATGTGAAGGTGATTCGGAACTACTGTAGGCGTGGGTTTTGGTGTGTGAAGATTACTGAGTGAAAATGTGTGTGCGTACTATATGTTGGTGTATATTCAGGGAGATGATATAAGAGAGAGAGAGGGGTGTGAAATTACTGAGTGCATATATGTGCACTGCTGCCATTGCAGCAGTGAAGGTGAGTATTTGTGTGTGTATTGATGGGGGTGAAGGAGCAGGCGTAAGTATTTTGTGGGTGAGCAAGTGTGTTTGTGTTTGTGGTTGTGAGATGGAAATGGGTGTGTGTGTTTATGGTGGTTGTGAGATGGAAATGGGTGAGCTATCTAGCCATGCTTGATTATCTAACCTTATCTGCTGAGTTAAAGTGTCACTGGCGTGCCTGCACCTCTCTGCACACAGCCTATGAGAAATAACTACTATGCCAAACTCAAGATAGGAAACCTTGACACCAATCTTCTAAATTGTTGCAGAATGGGATGATTTTCAAGTGAACTTGCATGGTCTTCCGCGATATGTACAGACTTTTAGTAATAGTAGAAATAGCTTGAATAAGAATACTCACACTGTGGATGAAGTGTGTTCGTGAGATTTCATGAAATGGGTTTGTGTATTGCATGTGTGTGTATTTTAGTGTGTGCAGGGGCGGAGGCACGTTAGGGCAAAGGGGGGCTGAAGCACCCCTGACTTCTCGGGGAAAAAAAAAATTTGGGAATCGCGTTGACCCCGTTCCCGAGATCCCGTTCCCCAAGACCGAGACCCGTTCCCCAATCCCCGATACCCGTTCCCCGAGACTGGCCGAGAGGCACAATCGACTCTCTCTCTCTCTCACACACACGGTCTCACCGGCGACCGGTCCACCCACCGGCGACAGCTCCACCCACCGGCGACAGCTCCTTCAGACAGGAGCTTCGAGCCTTCGACGACGACGACTCGTCACGACGGAGTGACGCCGTGACCGGACGACGACCGTCGACCTCCGCTGTCCCGCAGTCCCGCGACGCGCCGGCGCCAACGCCCTTGAAGAACCAGATCTGAATTCTCATCTTGGCCTTGCGTGAGTCTTCCCTCTTGCTCTTAGATGCTGATTGCTGAATGAATTGATGTCTGCTAGTGCTAGTATTTAATATGATAATATGTTACATTTATATTTTAGTTTAATATGTTACATTTATATTTTAGTTTAATATGTTAAATTTAGTGTAATATGCTAATATAATAATATGTACAATTATTTAATTATGTGAATTTGTGTTGAGATATTGAGATATTGAAATTTTATTCCAATGTGAGTGTGTGTTTTTTTTCAGAATGGATAAGTTTTTTAAAAAGCTAGGGAAATTGACAGAATCCTCGCAGCCTAATCAAGATAGTATTCTACAGTCTTCAACTTTAACAGTAACGGACAAGGCTCATTTTGTGCATCGAGATGTTGATTTCAGGGGTTCAAGTAGAATTCGTGATGAGTTCAACTCTGATGAGCTTATTGCGGATCCTGGCTTGCGTCCAAATATTATGGATTATAGTCCCAATATTCGAGATAAAGTTCAACGAACATATTAGTCGAAAGGTCCTTGCCAACCTCGTAGCCACAATTTTCCATTTACACAATTCGGGAAACAATCTCGTAGATTTGTTTCTTCTTGGTTTGACCGTCATGCGAGTTGGTTGGAGTATAGTGTAGCAAAAGATGAAGCATATTGTTTATGTTGCTACTTATTTAGAAGTGCTCATGGAGAGCAAGGGGGTGGCGATACTTTTGTCAGTCATGGTTTTAACGATTGGAGAAAGAAGGAAAAATTGGAAAAACATGTTGGAGAAGTTGATAGTGCACACAACCTTGCTTTAAGTAAGTGTCAAGCATTTCATAACCCGAAGCAGAGTATTGAAGTTGTTTTGTCTAAGCAAACAAATGAAAGTAAGGTTCAATACCGTACTCGCTTGACAGCATCAATTGATGTCATTCGGTTGCTCTTACGTCAGGGTTTGTCTTTCCGTGGGCATGATGAATCTAACGAATCTGAGAATCAGGGAAACTTTCTAGAATTTTTAGAGTTCCTTTCGGATCACAATGAGTGTGTGAAAAAAGTCACGCTGTCAAATGAGCCTCAGAATCTCAAATTGACATCACCAACAGTTCAGAAAGGAATTGTTAGTGCCATTGCTGGAGAAATAAGAGATGCAATTGTTGGAGACATTAAAACTGAATTATTTTCCATTTTAGTTGACGAGTGTCGTGATGCCTCAGTCAAAGAGCAAATGGGAGTTGTTTTGAGATATGTGGACAAAAGAGGACGTGTCGTTGAACGTTTTATTGGTATTGTCCATGTTGAAAGTACTGCTGCCTTATCACTGAAAAACGCGATTGATGGTTTGTTTTCAATGCATGAATTGAGTATTTCAAGAGTTCGTGGACAAGGCTATGACGGAGCAAGTAATATGCAAGGTGAATTCAATGGTCTTAAAGCCTTAATTCAAAGGGAGAATGAAACTGCTTATTATATTCATTATTTTGCTTATCAACTTCAGCTAACTCTTGTAGCCATTGCAAAGAAACACAATCAGATTTCGTTACTCTTTAATTTGGTTACTAGGGTAGTAAACACCGTGGGAGTCTCATGCAAACGAAGAGATGCTCTTCGAGAAAGTGAAGCCTTTCATCTTGTTCATGCTCTTGCAAATGGTGATATTACAAGTGGTCGGGGTTTAAATCAGGAACATGGCATCAAAAGAGCAGGAGATACCCGTTGGGGATCACATTTTGGTGCATTATTGAATTTGATTCTTATGTTTGCTTCAGTGATAGACGTGCTTAATAAGGTTGCTGACGATACTACAGATTATGATCAGAGAGGTGAAGCATTGTGCCTTTTGCAGACGGCGCCAACTTATGATTTTGCCTTTAACATGCATTTGATGAAGACCGTTTTGGGGATAACGAACGATCTTTCACAAGCATTGCAAAAGAAAGATCAAAACATTGTAAATGCAATGAATTTGGTAAGCATAACAAAGCAACAATTGCAGAGGTTGAGAGATTATGGGTGGGAAGGCTTGTTGGAAGAGGTTTCAAGATTTTGTGTAAAACATGAAATTGAAGTATTGGACATGAGTGCGAGGTTTGTAACCCCGGGGAGGCGAAAACGTAATGCTGAAGAAGGTACAAATCTTTATCACTATCGTATTGATACGTTTTTAGCTGTTGTTGATTTGCAAATCAGTGAATTGAATAATCGTTTCAATGAGGTAACTACAGAGTTACTTATTTGTATGGCATGCCTCGATCCAAGTGATGATTTTTCTGCTTTTAATAAGCAGAAATTGATACGCCTCGCACAGTTTTATCCATATGATTTTTCTCCAATAGAGCTTATGATACTTGGAAGTCAGCTTGAGACTTATATTATGGATGTGCGGTCATGTGAAGAGCTTTATGATGCAAAGGGAATTGGTGAACTTGCTATGAAGTTAGTTGAGTTGAAAAAGGATGTGATATATCCTTTGGTGTACTTGCTCATAAAATTGGTCTTACTCTTGCCTGTTGCAACTGCTACTGTGGAAAGGGCTTTTTCTGCGATGAAGATAATAAATAGAGACTCGACTTCGGAATCGAATGGGAGATGAATGGATGAATGATAGTTTGATTTGCTACATTGAGAAAAATGTCTTCAAAACTATTGGGAACGAGGCTATTATCAAGCATTACCAATCTTCGGGGCCTCATCGAATAGTAATTTAGTAATTTTGCTTGTAAACGCTCGGAGTATAATTTGTATTTGTATTTTTTTTTTGTACTTGTAAAGAGTCTTTAATGACTCTCGTGAAACTTAATATTACTTTTTGTATGCTTTATAAGTGCACTTTGGTTTTAATATTATTTTAATTAAAAATTTGGTAACAGACATATAATTTTTGCACCCCCTGAAAAATATTCCTAACTCCGCCCCTGAGTGTGTGTGTGTCAATGGAGTGAATTGTAGTGTGCTAGGAGTGAAAGTGAAGTTGCGTGAACAGTAATAGTGAGCTGGTGAGTGTGTTTTTGGTTGGACAGAAGGTGAAAGGAGGAAGAAGATGAAATGGAGAAATGGGGTTATGCAACGGAGTGGTACACTGTGCTTGCATAGTTGTACCACGTGTCTATTGGATATTGTGTGATCGTTAAAAAATGCTAAAACTTTATAGGAAGGTTCTTAGGGCAATATTAGAATTAGTGTTAAAATTTCATATTTTTTTTATAGCGTTGATTATTTTGGGAAAATTACTGCAATTTCAGTTTTCCTAAAATCCATTTGGAGCCTCTGAAATTCCTAATAAATTTTGGTAAAATTACTGCAGTATTTTTATGATATAAAGAAGTTTTAATTTTAGTTTCAAAATTTTTAGAGTTGATTTCGTTCTAAATCCGTATCGCATTTGATTTTGCAAAAATGGATAATTTTAAAATGGTTTTGGTGCATTTTAAATCCTAAATTCAGTTTCAGTATTCTCCTTATATATTGTAGGGCTATTAGTAAAGTTTTGGGACTTTGATTTGAGCTATAAGTACTAATTGTTATTTTTGGGCATTTTCTTGTATTTAAGTAAATTAATTTTTAATTCAAAAAATTCATATTTTAACTTGTCAAGCTATTTTAAGCTATTAATGTATTTTATAATGATTTATTATGAATTTTGGGATATCATTCGGCCTCAAAGAGTGTGCGAGATTTTCAGTTAGGTTTGGCCGTCCGAGTGATCCGTTTCGATCTAGGCTGTTTTGAAAGTATCGGTGTGAGTAATGTTTAAAAATTTAACACGGGGTTTATAGTTTATGAGACTATATTGTATTGTAATATTAATCTGTCAATTTAGGTTAACTCAAGGTTTTTGAACGAGGTTGAATAGCAGCAAACACATAACTTGGATCGAGGTATGAATTTTCTCTCCGAACCCTACTTATCATTCTGAATTCATATGTTTTAATCTTAACTGTTTCGTAAATTCCTTTGAACTACGGTTTTATAAAATTTCCATGAAAATATTTGGATTTTGCCCGTAAAACCCTAACTTGAACCTTTAAACGATCGTTTGGAATTCCTTGTTCACTCTCATATGTTTATTGATTCGATCATCGTCAACATTTTGAATTGTATTTATTTCTTCTCAATATTGACATGCGTTAGTAAATTTGGGAGTTATAAGGATGGTGTGTATTGTTGGGTCTATAAGGATGGTATGTTGGTTGGGTTGAACTAGTACCTAAATGGACTAGTTAGTGTACATATACATATGTAAAGTGTATCAAGCACTGTCAGGGTGACTTTGCTATAGTGTACTACTCCTGTTCATGTTATCTATTTTATTTTTTTTGTATCTGAAATATTTTAAAATGACTATTGATTGAGGGATTGAGTTGATACTCGTCCCTATGTCTATATCAAAATACTGTGTTTTTATTTGAAAATCCTTTTAAAAATTATCATTTGACTTTATATTGAAAATCGTCTGAATCGTTTTATTTTTTAACCATTGATCGACCTTTTTGGCTCACAAAAGCCCACTCTCGTTTGACTTCCTTTCTGTCGGAAAAAACCAGTGTTACATTACTTGAAAATGGACTCGAGGCAAGCGAGCGATTGAATTTAAGTTAGCATATTGTCCATTAAAAACCTTGCGTGGGTGAATAATACTATTTAATTTTTTTGTGGGACTTAGATTTGGTATATTATTTATGACAGTCAATTGAGAGTATGATTTGATTGAAGGTTAGGTGCTCTGATGATGGTTGTTGACTTTGGGTTATGAGGACATTATTCTCTTAATGTATCAGACCGTGTGAGTGTCTAACGCTCTAGATTTCTAGGGTGTTACAACTCATTGGTTTTTGGTGAACATTATATTTTTAGAAACCTCATAAAGTCATTTTTAAATTTTTAGTTTTGTATTTTCTAAGATTTGTAGTGTTTCTGCTCCAAAATAACATTGAACAAAACTGGTATGCGCAGAGATATGATGTTTCTATCATCCACTTCGATTTGTTATGAAAAATTCATTACTCATTGGTTTTTAGTGATCCTGATATTTCTGAAAACCTCATCAAGTCTATTTCAACTTTATAATTTTGAGTTTTTAGATATTCTTCATAATTTGGCTTCAAAATGATCAATGTACAAAACTAGTCTTTTGCTAAAAAAATGTTGTTTCTAGAACTACAGATAAGCCCATTGCTAAAAAATTGGGTTAATTACTCACGGTACCCCTGAAGTTTATCCTAAATTACACACGGACCCCACTATCTTTGAAAATTACACTCCGCTCCAAAAATCTAGATTTCTTTGACAGTGTTAACAGCTGGTCATAAAAAGACGTTTCTGCCCTCTATTTTTTTGCTCATATTCTTGAGAATTTTCCCTATATTCTTCTATTTCCTCCTTTATATTCCAAGAAAACCACAAGGTTTTTGAAAGATCTGACTAAAACCCAATTTTTGTGCCCTCATTTTGCATTTTGGGTCTTTTTTCCTTTTGAACTGTTAGTAATTCTTTCGTGTTTGTTGGTGTTTTCAGATGATTTTTGCAGCCATTGATGCACCGAAGGAAAAAGAAGGCTCAAACAAGTCATCTATCTCCCAATACATCGAGTCCACTTACGGATGAGATTTCTTCCTTCCATATCTCTCACTCTCTCAGTCTCTCTCTCTCTCTCTCCTCCGTCTCCTCTTCCTCCTGTTCATCGCCGCTGCCCTCCTCCTCGTTACTTGGAAGGTTCTTTGGATTCTTGGGCTGGAAGCGGTTCCTGGAGGTGCACCACGGGGTGTCGACGGTGTTGGGTTAACTGTGTTACATGGATCGGACGGGCGTAATTTATGTATGGTTTGGGGTTGAGTGAAACCGGTCGTCCATGTTTTTTGGTTTGTGTATTTTGCTCACGGAGTTTGTGTAAATGTACCAGTCAGGGAGACATGATACATAAGGCGAATCTGTATACATACCAATGCCAAAATGGAAAGAACCCAGTGGGAGCAGAGTCCAAACTAAAATGGGACTTGCTCACTTGTTGCTAATTGCGGGTTGCGCTAATGCTACAAAACATGAACGATGCAAAAGCTTTACTATTTTGCTTCCTACTCTTCATTGTCAAAGATTTTGCATGAGCCAATGAGCCATCACCTTTTACCATCTCTTTATTCTTTCGTTGCTTTTTTGTTTGTCCAGCGGATGCCCAATGCCAAAGATCTCCCTACGCAATCAAGTAAAAGGGGAGAAGAATCACAGAACATACACTTGAATGGTTAAAAAGTTAGTGTCATCAATACTCTTTTAGTGACTGAATGTTATGGTTGTAGCCAAACTGGATGTGATTAGTCTCCCCAAAAATTTATCCCCACAAAACATATAAGCATTTGGTGGGAGAGGAAATCTAGCAAGAGACAAGGGAGAGAGCCGTTTGTGGCGAGGGACAGCCCCGGACGTCGAGAAATTTTTTGCCTTGCTCCTTTCACAGGCAACTGCATTGGAGGAAACTAGATTGAAGCAGTGATGGAGAAGAGCTGAATCCTATGAAGCTCATTAGCATTATTCTGAACCAGTATGACAATCATGTGTAAACTTGCACAGAAGAAAATAAAAAACGGATTACAAAACAGATCATTTGTTGCACAAAGATCCACCTCCGAAAACATCACGCACAACACACTCATGCTAACATTTTGTTATGCACTTTTTAGCTAACAAAACCCCACTGGGAGGACCTCCCACTAGAATGTTACAATGTCCATACAACCAGTAAGTGTATCTAAGGAAACTGCCCAAATTGGACCTTGTTCGAAATAAGCCCTTGATCTCAAGCAGAACTGCACCACTTGCCATCTGCCTTGCAAGCATTTGGCTGTGTTGTTGAGAGAGCGGAACTTGGCTGGTCAACATATGAACATCAGTGATCTTTGAATTTGCCCTCATCACAGAGAAAGGATCGCTGTACCTGGTGGCAATAAGATTGCCTTCGAAGTAAAGATTAACAACCATGTACCTGACATCTACCCTCACTTTCTTGTTTGGATTGTTGAAGTTGGCGAGCAAAGTAAGGTCAGCATTGAGGAGGTAACCCATGTCAAGATAGGCTGTATTGAGGGTTGCACTCGAGATGTCGAACTTCGGGCTTCGAGGACGGAAAATGAGGTAGACTATGAGGATTATTAGGCCTCCTACAATTATAATGATCCATAACAGTACACAAAAGACCGCGACAAACCATGCAAAAGGCCTGGTCTTTTTAATTTGTGGCACTCTTAGAGAAGAGGGTGGCTGGTTCAAATGCGACGGGGGTTCCTGGAGGTGCACCACGGGGTGTCGACGGTGCAATCCAGCAGCGACGCTGCGTTGGGCGTAGGGTAAGGGAGGTTGAGCAAGGTAACGAGGAGGAGGGTGCAATCCAGTTCATGAACAGGAGGAAGAAGAGACAGAGGAGATTTCTTCCTTCCATATCTCTCACTCTCTCAGTCTCTCTCTCTCTCTCACTCAGTTTCCTTGGACATGAACTGGATTTGAAGAAAGTTGATTGGTCATGCTGTATATATGCAATATCTATCTATGAAGTCTAAATTTTCTTTCTTGTTGGTTGTTGGTATTGAGTAATCTAGTAAGTGAAGGTTACAGTAATCAAGACCATTGACCAGTCTGCAGAAGGGAAAGAATGAAGTGAAGGAAGAAAGAGAGAACGAAGGAGAAAGAAATGGGTTTGCAGAAGAGAAAGAGAATGAAGATGAAGAAGAAGAAGAAGAAAAACCTTGAAGGACAAGATAGGTTTTATTCAAGAAAGGGAGGGCAATTTGGGAATGAAAAGTCGAAAAAGTAATGTGTCAGGGAATCTTTAGACGGAGTTAGGGTCTCCGTCAATTTTGTGGGGCTCCGTGAAATGCGGGTACAAACCTGGGGGGAGGGGAGTGTAATTTTCAAAATATAGGGGGGTCCGTGTGTATTTTAGGGTAAACCTCAGGGGTGCCGTGAGTAATTAACCCTAAAAAATTTTAAGCCTTTTCTGAGCATATTTCGGTCAGTGCAAAACTAAAATGCTTCTTATTTTTACAAAAACTACATTGTGAAATTTTTTGGGTATGCGAAAGGTATGAAATGGTTTTAATTTGAAAATAAGTTATTGAATTATTTGACATAGAAAACAAACTTTTTTTTAGCCAAAATTTTTACAGTGATCTGATTTAACTGAGACGCTCGATTGTCTAAAATTTCATGGCATTCCAGAGTCAATTGTTATGCTTTAAAATATAAATCTTAGCGTTCAATTAGAGGATCAGATTTGGATTTCGAGTAGAAAATTAACCGAGGGACTTTTTAGTCCAAAAAAACCCACTTAGTAGTTTAAAGGGCTAATTACACCTATGTCCCTGAGGTTTGGGGGTAATTACACTCAAGGACACAAAGTTTCAAAATGTAACACTTATGTCCCAAAAATGTTTCAAATGTATCACCCGTGTCCAACCGTTAGGGTTCCATCCAAAAAATATACTGTTCACCATTTTGTATTTTAAAAATGACAATACTACCCTTGTACTGTATATATTGAAAAATATATGTTTATTATTATATATGATTTATTTATCAGTTTTAGTTTTAGGATATTCTTGAAACCCTAATTTGCAAATTAGGATATTCTTGAAACCCTAATCTGCAAATTAGGATTTTCTTGAAACCCTAATCTGCAAATTAGGATTTTCTTGAAACCCTAATCTGCAAATTAGGATTTTCTTGAAACCCTAATTTGCAAATTAGGGTTTTCTTGAAAAAAAAATTCAATGTTCAAATTAGGGTTTTCTTGAAAAATATCCAATGTTCAAATTAGGGTTTTCTTGAAAAATATCCAATGTTCAAATTAGGGTTTTCTTGAAAAATATCCAATGTCTTCCCCGGCTAACTCATCGGTAGCCCCTTCCCCTCGCCCCACGCCGGCAGCCCCTTCCCCTCGCCCCACGCCGACAGCCCCCTCCCCTCGCCCCACGCCGGTAGTCCCTTCCCTCTTACACGCCATGGCAGCCCCACTACCGGCAGCACACGCGGTCGCCGGCGCCGGCGACTAACTCCGTTCCCCGCGCCTTCACCGAAATGCCCCTTCATCGTGCCTCTGCGAGCATCGCGCCGATGCGATCGTGCCGTTACCACTGCAACCGTCCGGTCAGCAGCCCGTCGCCGGCCAGCAACTCCGATCAGCAGCCCATCGCCGGCCAGTAACTTCGATCAGCAGCCCCACGCTCCTTCACCGAGCGCCATCACCAACGCCTCAGCTGCCATCTCGAGGGAAGGCGACGCCGGCGACGGGAAAGGGGAAGGGGGAGGGTGGGGGCGACGGGGAAGGGGAAGGGGAAGGGTGCGGCGACAGGCGAAAGGTGATGTCAGACAGAAATGGCCAAATGGGCTTGGGGGGGGGGAAGTAATGACATTAAAAATAAGAAGATGAAATAATGGCATTGAAAAATAAATAAGGTTCCAACTCAGGGGTAATAAAGTCTTTTCATTAAAACCGTTAGGGTTTTTAAGATTCCGTTTGGTCAATGGACATAAGTGTAATTTGTCCAAACTATTGTCCTTGGCTGTAATTACCCCTAAACCTCAGGGATATAAGTGTAATTTGCCCTAGTTTAAAAGGTGTTTTGAGTTATTTTTGGTGTGTAGTGGGATGTTAGGCATCCGGGATATTTTGGTAATTTGACACAAGTCCGGGTGTATTTCGGAAATTTTACTTACTGGGGAAAATTTAGCAGCAAGGCATGATTAAGCGTCTAGAATTAACACCCGTATGGTTTGTCGTTTATGTTTTGATAGACAAGAGTTAGGATCGACTTTTGAGCAAGTACCAGAACGAGATTGAATAGCAGCGAGCACATAGCTTGGATTGAGGTAAGGAATTCTATCCGAACCCTAATTTATTACTTTGATTTTGTATGTTTTATTCTATTTTTTTCTTGAATGCCATTGGAACCTGGTTATAAAATTGTCACAAGAATGTGTTGATTGCCCATGAAACTCTATTTTGAGCCTTAAGCGATTTTTGACATTCATGTCGATGCTCATCCTTTGTTACCCATTGAGCATCGAATTATATGTTAAATTAGCGATTATTGTATTCTGAACACTGACATGAGATTTTGTATTAGTGTGTATTGGTAGGAGTTGGTGTGTATTTTGTATTGGTGTGCCATTGGACCCTGGTTATAAAATTGTCACAAGAATGTGTTGATTGCCCATGAAACTCTATTTTGAGCCTTAAGCGATTTTTGACATTCATGTCGATGCTCATCCTTTGTTACCCATCGAGCATCGAATTATATGTTAAATTAGCGATTATTGTATTCTGAACACTGACATGAGATTTTGTATTGGTGTGTATTGGTGGGAGTTAGTGTGTACTGTGTGCACCAAAGGATTTGATGTGTATTGGTGTGGGCTAGTACCTTGATGGACTAATCGGTGTACATATGCATATGTAGTTATCAGTGTTAGTGAGCATCGCCTTTGTGGCTTTACTAAGTGATTACTCTGCACTGCCTGTGTGGCTTTGCAATTGCTCATGTTCAATAGTGTCTGTGATTTTTTTTTGCATCGTTTCTAAAAGTCATATTGATATATGATCGAACTAGTTATGATCATTTTGAAACTCTTGGAAAACCATCATCGAATTTCATCTATGAATTATTTTGTAATTCCTTCGTTTGAGCGACCTTATTGAGCTCTCAAAAGCTTACTCTCGTTTGACTTTCTTTTCGCATGTGATAACCAACAATAGATCGCATTGGGTATGGATTAGAGCCGAGCAAGGGAAATTGAACTTAAGTTTTAGTATTGTTCATTTGAGCCCCTATGTGGGTGAGTATTGTTATTTGAAAACTTTTAGACTTAGATTTGGTATTCATTTATGACAATCTACTAAGAGGGCGATTTCATTAACTGTTTAGTTGCTCTGATGATGGTTGTCCACTTTGGTTATAAGGATATTATCGTCTTAGTGTAAATGGTTGAGTGAGTGTTAACGTTCCGGAAATTCCGGGATGCTACACATTCGCTCACATGTGTGGTACAAATATTTAAGTGAAATAGCAAACTAGAAAGTAAAAATACCCTTACCTTTAGTTTAAAAACAATATTCAACTTTAAAACGAATATTCAACTTTAAAATGATAGCTATAAGGTGGCAGCACTGGGTATTTTCTTATATAAATATGCATAGAGGTTACTTCAAGTTTCATCTCATTAATACTCATAAGCTTTCCATGTCCAAGAAAAGCATACACGCTAAAAATTGTATTTTGTGTGTTTAACAATGGTTTACAACTCCTTTTTCTTTATACAAGAAATAAGTAAAAGGAAAAAATTTTCTAATAGTGTTAAATCTCTGACAAGGTTATTATGTCAAAATTATTTAGTATTTTTACTGACCACATGTATATGTTCCATTTAAATATTACCTATGATATATCTTATAATTACGTGTGTTAGTTGTACTTATGGTCTTGAATATAAGAAGTGACAAACGGAGAGACAACAAAAAGCAATCAAAGCATATTATTATAAAACAATTGTAGCTTCGTCTCAAAAATCATATAATTATTTGTTTTAGAACATGTACCTTTCAAAAATTTATATTTATCTCAACTGAGGAGTACAAGGCCGCATAAACTAATCTTTTTCTTCTACTTCTTTTACTGAAAGTGAATTAGCAAAGCTTAATTAACAATCATTCCGTAACTAATAAAAACCACAATAAAAGAATAGATTTATCTCATTTATCTAAAACGTAGTTCAAATTCTAAAGAGAAAGTTACATTTTCTACGTAGAAAACTATATAAGGTACATTTTTCTCTGCATGATAATTTTCGAGTCTCTTCAGAAAGGAGACATCATTATTGCTTTTACAGACGTAAGTAAGAGAGAGAGAGAGAGAGAGAGAGAGTCTCATTTCACCGTTAGTGCCCTACCTCACTTGTCCTTCATAAGAATAAGACAAGATTTGATTAGACCTGCAAACGGGTCGACCCACTGATTATGGGTAATATCTGTATGGGTAGTAGTAAAACGGGTTAGGGCATAAATTACCCGATTTTTTACGGGTAGCCATTTCTTATACACGTACGCTACTTGGGTGGTCCGAGTAAACCAATGGGTAAAGTGGGTCAAAATTAAGATTTTTAACTAATATGCTATTACGGCGGATTGATGATGGCGGTGCAATGGATTTGTCGGCGGGGTTGCGGTGATGGTAAGCCAAATCTAATCAATCAATCTAGCCAACCAATGTTTGCGTTCAAGTCGAACTCAACAAATTCGTGAATTAATAGCTTTCATCTGAACCCACAAACTTTGATTGTTCATGCCCTGAACCACGAAGGTGGATTGAATGGCAACGAAAACTAGAAGGTGGAAAGCAATGAGAGATAGAGAGACAGAGAGAGCGAAGGAGAGGGCGGGGCGGACATAAGTGTTGACTGAATGAAAATTAAATAGAGTTGGGTAGCGACTTGGAGGGTACAGACCATAGAGTGTGTGACTGTGCAAGTGGGAGACAAATAGAGGGTGACGACTAATTAGTGTGGAGTGTGTGTGTGTGTGTCTGTGAGTGTGTGTGTGTCGGAGAGAGAGAGAGAGATGGGGGGGAGGATGAGGCGGTGGGTGATGGATAGAGGGTCTCCAAACCCTAAAATGAGAATGGGTAACCTAACCTAGAATCTAAAAAAATGTATCTACACTACAAATGTCAGGGTAACCTGTACCCGAAAGCCTGAACCGAGATTGACGAGCCGATCCAGGTTAGGGTTAGAATTGAACGGGTCTTCATTTTTAATGCCCATATAAAGGTTTTTTCAACGGGTCGGGTCGACCCACGAGTATAAGCAATTTTTTGCCAGGTCTTGATATAAGGGAGATTTTTACGGTTGGTTTTGGTAAATGTTAAGGTTACTTCATTATCATTGTCAGCATGATACTACCACTTATTAGTATGTGCCGCTAATACATAACTATTTAGTTCTTAACCTATTAGAAACAAACATCTACTAATATCTATGTCGTACATTTTAATAACTTACTTATCTATTTATGTGATTCATATGTACCATGTTTTAGCTCCCCGAGCATTTCTCGGGTACAATGATGGTATGAACATAATAGCATGCAATGGAAAGAATGTAGGGGCAGATCTCGATGTCACGTTTAGGGGGGCAAAAGTTGCATATAAAGAGTTTACTTGCTAGTGTAATAAATTAGTTGTAGTATGACCATACTTGGTGGCAAGTGACATTTCATAAACTTGAAGCATTTTTAGTCTCCACCATTATATGACGCGTGTGCAAAACGAAATGTATGTCTACGTGCGCTAGTGCCAGTATTACATCTATATTGAGGTTAAATAATTTTACTAGATCTATAAATTCTAGCCTCGCTAACCTTTTGTTTTTATATATGCACAATAGATCAACATAATCTCACTAATGGTTATTCACATAACACTCCTAATTATCATACATGAAAGTTTATATATGAGATCGAGTAGCAAGAAACAACGTAATCGAACTTTAGGTTTGTCTATAGTTCCTAGTTATTATTTTTCAATATGCAAAACAAAGAAGAATCAAAAATTTTAATTACACACACACACACATGTAGATATATATATATATACACACACACACACACACACACACATGTGTGTGTGTGTGTGTTTAGCGGGAAGATAAAAATGACAATGCTGGCAAGTTGCCAACTTTCTGGCTATTGTTCTTTTTAGCCCCTCAATTTCTCAGAAGTTCACCTAAATACTTCATATCTCTCAAAAAAACTAAAATTGACATCTATCAAAAAATGTCATTCCTGACTAAAGGAAAATTTGGCCGTGCAAAACTGGTATCAAAACCTAACCAAAGGCGAGATCTAACCAAAAAACTCATGAAAATCCTTTGTATCTTAAATCATATGACAAGAATTATACACTTAGACCATGTAGTTGAAAAAACTAAGATAACCGAATTATTAAATCAAAGAATAAATGTATCTCAAGAAACTCTAAATGTCCGTAGAAATCTAAACAAGATAACATCTCAGATATTAATTGAATTACACAATTCAAATAAAGGGTTAGGAAGTGAATACCGCGTCCTAAACTTAGATAATTTCTTATCAGACTTTATAAGTTATGACATTACCAAGATTGCTATAGTACAAAACTTCATATGTATCTGAAGAAGTTGTAACATACAGTGGTAGCGAAGGTGAAAGAAAATCATCTTCGAGTGGCTCAAACGACACCAAAGATTCCGTACAGGGAATGGGTGTAGGAGAAATAGAAAAAATGATAAATGGCTACTTAGACAAAGTAAAAAAAGAAAGATCATTGAAAAAATTAATGATGGATGAAATAGATCTAGTTGTTCTAAAAGAACAACAATATAAATAGGAAGAAAAAAGAGCAATATCAGAAGTAAATAAAGCATTTGGTGATTTACGGAGAAACTGATCCAAACTATGTAAGAGCGTGGAATCCTGAATTAAATTTAGAAAGAAATTTTAAATTTAATAACGCCCCCCTATAAGGAAAAATTTAAAACAAGAATTTAATCAAAAAAATGGAAGAAATGAGCCCGTAAATCAATATGACATATATCTTGATATTGATTGCCTTTCAAATACCGAAGAAATAATCAATAATTGGGCACAAGCCTTAAAAGTTTCCATGATAGGTGGTAATTTAACAGAAATACATGCTATGAAACATTTTATTCAAGTAACCCTGAGGGGATACGCAGTAGATTCTGAAATAGCATAGCAGATAACGAAATGATAATTGAAACTCAAAAATAAAACAAGGTTAACATTTTCAAAGAACGAATAATGCTTTATGTAGATAACCTCAAAGGAGAGTTTTGCGGAATATCTATAAATAATATAGGTATTCAAAAAAAAAATCTTCACAAATTTGACAAAACTACAAATATGAGATATGTGTTATTTTATGAATAACACTTGTAAATTTAAAAAATATTTTTACAAGTTAGAACTTAAAGACAACCTCCATTGGCAAAAGCAATTTATTGTCAAACTCCCTAAACTATGGGACGAAATAGCTCCTAAATAACAGAATGCTTTGTGATTCCTTAGGAGGAAGAATATCAGTTGTAGAAGAAATTCTAAAGAAATATTGTACTGAAGGACATGTAATAAAAGATATGAAAAAGCTAATATAAGTTACGACTATTGTTTTGACGTCGATAATATGGTAACCAGCTATAGATGCGAAAAAAGCCAAAGTTAACGAAGAAAAGGTTTCTAAAAGAGAAAAGGTATGTGAAAAAATGGAAGCAATTTCAAAAAAGAAAATTTAATCCATCAAGAGAAAAACCAAAACCATGGGGAAAATATATGAAAAAAAACTAATATTCTGTATAAAAAATCTTAATGTACAAAAGGAAAATCACCAGAAGAGTGATTGTTGTTGGTTATGTGACCGAAAAAAAATATTATGCAAATAAATGTCCAAGTAAGAAAAGGAAACAAAATATATTTTATTCACTGAAGAAAGATACGAGCCAACATGGGGATACGAATTAGATTTTGAAGACGAAGCAGAAAAGCTTGTTTTAGAATACGACTACGAATTTGATGACGAAACAAAATCGTGACGATAAAAAGTTTGAACAAAACTTTAAAAAGTGTAGGCATAATCTTCATGATATTAGAAAACTATGACCATGAAGAAGAGATGATTCATTTATCCAATAACATAATTAATCAAAGTGAATCAACTGACGAAGAAACTCTCGGTTCTACTATAAACCATTCGGGAATGCCTAAAATCAAGGTTGGAGAAATATACAAAAACTCCATATTCAAGTTTAGAAGTAAGATAAATGTAAAGATCTTTGAAGATGAAACCTCTTAGATCAGACTGATGAAAAAATGCTAGGCAGTCCTCTCTACAAGACAAATAAGGTAAAACAATACCTTAGAGAAGGATATCACTATGTTCATATTGGCATGATACAAGTTAGTCTTTGTCCATTATTCATAGATGACTGAGATACACCAACAATCTATTGTTTAATAGACAATCGGTAAAAAAACTTTTGAAAAAACCCTAATAGGGGGAATCCAAAGTAATTGTATAACGAACCAGTTTTGTTTAAAATTACACTAAATTAAAATTATACAAAACTACTTCATGTCCTCAAAAGATCCTTATCTTAATAAAGCATTATGACTGAAGATTCAAACTCAAGGCATGATTGATTAGGAAAAGTATGCAAAAAATACTACAGTACAATGTCGTATGGATTACAGAGTGGTAAGTATCATAAATCCACTAAGTAAAGCGCTAAATGACGAAGTAGAACTATTTGAACAAATAAGTAGTAATGTCTGAGCAATAAAAGCATGGAAGATAATCTATAGCAACTATCTTGGCCTAAAAAATGGCTGATAGGAGAAGGATTAGCTAATAAATAACTATAACACATGCAAATTAGAGAAAATAAAGTCATCCTCGAAAAACCAAGAAGACATTTCGTATCTTCTACACCTTCCACGTCTACAAATACAAAATGAAAAGGTAAGGAAAAAATGGTAGAAGACTCTACCAAAGATGAAGAAAGCTTTGACGAAGACATCATGGTACAAAATAGTTAGCATTCCAGTCGAACGAAGTATGTCATCATGTGTAGAAACCATACATGTAATGACCCCAACATCCGTACATGACACTGTAAAGAAAAAGCTTAAAAAGGGGGGCTTGACAGGAGATGAGCTTGAAAAGGTATTCAGTCCATTATGAGTATTATGAAGGGCAAAAGAATCTCTAAAAAGATAAATAATAAACGGATGGCTGTAAGTCCAAACATATCTTATATAAAATAGATGCTCTAATAGATATAGGAGCATCCTATTGCCTAATAAAACCAGGCATCTTACCAAATAAAATATGAATCAAAACAGATCAACTCATGAGCACGCAAATAACAAATGATGATGAGTTCGAATCAAAATATGAAGCATATCATATTCCGGTTACGAAAAATAGAAAATAGTTCATTATAGAACGAGTAGTCCAATTCCACTCTTCAGACAACAATTTTCTAATAGGAAATGCTTTCTTGAAACAACCTGAAAATCGACCATTTATTCAGGAAGAGTTCCATATTGAAATACAACGTCAAAAAATCCCGTTGTTAAATTATGATGCTCAAAGATGTAAATTTAGTTTTCATCCAGAAAAATTAGGAGAAATCCAAAAACATATCAAGAGTGAGATTCTTTGTGCAGCCCAGCGAAGTAAGGAGAATAAAATAGCCTCATGGAAAAGGTTACTCGGAGAAGAAGTAACCAATGAAGAGTTACTTAAAGAAAAATAACGAAAGAGGATGACAGCTATGTTAAAGAAATAAACCAACATTATCAATGCAAACAAGGAAAATAAATTCCTAGTCTTGATAACATAAAAAAGACGTTACAAAATAATTTTAATGATGACCTGTTAAAATTAAGGGAAAAGGATAAACCGTAGGCGGCATTGACCCTCAAGGATAAAGATTATGTAGGTAACGCGAAACCAAGGTAACATTGTCTTGAGAAGGTCCAGGAATTTGAAAGACAGATTCTTGAAATACTAAAGTAAGGGTTAACAAGACTCAACGCGAGTCCTCATTCAAGTCGGGCTTTCATGGTAAAAAAATCATGCAGAACAGGCTAGAGGAAAAATCAAATTAGTTATAGATTATAGAGCATTATACGCAGCAACAGTCAAAGATGACTATAAAATTCTAAACAAGAATATGCTGATAAACAAAATCTAGTAGCCAACTTTTTTTCAAAGTTCGATTTAAAAAGCGATTGTTGGCAAATCAAAATGGAAGAATCATCAATTCCATTAACTGCCTTGATCGCATCACAAAGATACTATGAATAGATGATATTACCATTCAGATTGAAAAAAGCTCCACCTCTATTCCAAAGAAAGATGGATAACATTTTTAGAAAGCACAAAGACTACTGGGTAAGCATTCCTAGATAATGTATTAGTATTATCGAAACCTAGAGAAGAACATATAAATCATCTAAAAAAGATAGTACAAGAATTCATTGATCATGGATTATTACTATCACAAAATAAATATAAATGGGAACAAATCACCACTAACTTTTTAGGATTGAGAATAGAAGGACAGTAGAATAATTGTTTCTTTAAGATCACATAGCAGGAAAAATAAAACTATTTTCATAACAAATAAATGATGTAAAATAAGTTTAAAATTTATCAGGTTGTTAAATTATGCGAGAAAATTCATCCCGCATTTATCAAGCCTAACAGAAGCTTTAAGTAAAAAGCTTAGAAAAAGAAAGTGGATATGGGAAGATGAAGATCCCCAAAATATTCTTTGAATAAAGGGTCATGTTAAAACCTTTGCAAATAAGTTTGCCTAACCAAGGAGATAAAATAGTTCTAGAAACCGATACTTCTGAAAATTGTTGGGGTGTAGTCTTAAAAGCAATACCCGATCAAACTGAAGAACAATTATGTGGATACTGAAGTGGAACCTTAAAAAAAAAGAGTTTTTAGCTATAAAACTTGGCATAAAGTCTTTTTATATATTTCTAGTTTCAGAACATTTTCTTATCAGAATAGATAATATGTGTTTTAAAGCTTTCCATAAGAGAGACCTAAAAGATAATAGTCAAACAAGACTTTATCGATGGTATCAGTGGTTTTGCTATTATATTTTTGATGTAGAATATATCTCATCAGCTAAAAATGCATTTGTAGATTGCTTAGGAATTATGCTTTATATGATGTAGGGAGTTGTAACGTTAAAAAAGACTACTCAAATGGCCTTAAAAGAAATGTATGAAGCTGAAGATCCTGAAGTCGATCTATTGGGAGAACCATCAGGAAAATTTGACTACTACGTCATTTACCCTAAAAAGAAAGAGGACATTTCTTTGTAATTCACAAATCTTTCCCCAGTAGCCAGGGGCGGACCACCCCCATGACCGGGGGGGGCCATGGCACCCCTCATTTCTTTTGGAAGTCTTCTGTAGTTTCCCAGATAATGAATCAGTATATTTAAAATACTTTCATGTCCTTTGGATTGGAAATAGTAGCCAATAAAAGGCCTGCCCTTCCCTTTAAGCTAAGATTAGAACTGGACTTAACTAACCCTCCTTGGATCCTTTTAAAATGTTTACAAAAATACATTATATTGTAACACTAATTTATTAAGATTTAATTTGTTATATCTTTTACTCTTTGTGCCATATCATAGTCATTATCTTCTTCATTTTCTTGCTTTATCTTCATTCTTCTAAACCCCAAAATTTAAATTTCCACATTTCAAAAAAAAAAAAACAAGATTAAAAGGTTCATTCTTTTTTTTTTTTAAGTTTAAATTCTTATAGTAGGTTAACTTATACGTAACTAATTTACTCATTTAGTTAACAATCACATTAGTAAAATATTTATACAGTAAAAGTTAAGCTTTTTCAATGCAAAATTAGAAATTTTTTTTTGACTAATCTTAACAAGTCATAGTGAAAATATATTGTTAGTAGACAAATTGAGTAATCTATTTTGTATTTAACGAATTTAATAGTGACGCTAATTATAATGTGTTTTTTATTATTCATATTTTATGTGAACTTGAACCTTTTGAATTCTATTATGTTAGTTATCAATTTTTTTTATGATTTTTTGGCACCCCCCGATTAAACTTTCTGGATCCGCCCCTGCCAGTAGCGGAAGAAGATGGTTGGAACTACCAACTTGAAAGCCCTAAAATAGGACGATACAATGCGAAACAATCAAAACCAATACATAAGTTTTGGAATAAAGAGAGTAATGTTAAAACCTCGACAGCAAGACACCCTAAACAAATGGGAAAGAAAATAAAAAATTACTATCATAACAACAAGGATCTAAAAAGAAAGGTGACAACTGACGAAGATGCAAAATTCTTCAATTAAAATGTTACCATAACACAAACATGTAATTCTAAAACATAATCATTTTATGATCCAGGATTATATGCAAAGAGCAAAAATCTCCTTGGAAATGTCTGGTACTACTTGAGGAAAAATTATCGTAAAGAGTTCCAAAAAACCCGTAGCCAATTAACTAATTATGTTAAGTACTTAGAAAAAAGGCTTAATATAAACGATGAAGAAGGAATGCTAGTTATACAAGAAAAAAAAAAGAAATACTTAAATTGCTAGAAAAACTAGAATCATTGCTCCCATCTGATATCACTTCTAAAGGAAAAAAAAACTAGCCAGTAAGAAAATGAACACGAAGAGATCCTTCGCAAACGAAAAATGAAAGCGTTCCTAAATTGAGATCATGGATGGCCAAGCTTCACACTACCATTAAACAAGATTGATCTTAAATGGATTGAACATGAACTCGTACACACTATCGAAATAGACCGAGATGATTGGCAACTCGTCGAGAATCTCCCAGCTATAATTCAATATGCTCTTGGAGTTATAGGATTCAGTCAAAAGATTATCATAGCCCAGATATTGTCAACCTTGGGAGAAAGAAACGAAACCAAGTTCTACCAGCTATACCAGATTTGGTTCATTAATGGATTAACTAATAAAAGGTTAATGAATTCCTATCGGCCACACCAGGATGAACTATAGAACACATATAATGCGGAGAAATATAAGATTGAAAGAATCAATTTTGTCCATGAAACCATTGAAGAAATAGTAGCCGAGACTCACGAAGCATGATTCTGCGATGGACGAATGATCCTGAGGGGGTATAGAGCATTCATAGAGCCCTCCAAACAGGGTCAAGATCAGGAAATCAAACTCTATGAACAATTTAATAGCCAAGAACAAGAAAAACTTGATCTGCCTAGCCAAAGTTTTTAGGTGTACGAGAGGGTTCGAGACCACATGATAAGTATGATTGAAATGGACATAAGTGCCAGAAAAAAATGACAAAGTCAAGTGGAGAACATAATAAAAATGTCTGCTATAATAAAATAAAAAAGATGTCCCTGCAAAAAATAATAGAGGATTTTCACTGTTGAAGATTCCTATGTACCTGATCCTTTCATCTATAAAAAGGGTTGAAGTAAGAGTTAGAAGGCAGAGGAAGTTTGAGAGAGTGTGAAGTGTGTTAAGAATTAATGTGTGCAACAATAGAAATGAGCATTCTACTGTTCCTATGTAAAATTTCCTTTTCAGTATAAATAAATAAGTATTTGTTTTAGTACGATGTTTTTCTACTGTACTTTTCAAGCCAATATCCTGGAAGCGTGAGAGTATTTGATCATAGCCATTAGTCAATTTTGAGGAACGTAAGGCATCAAGTTGTGTGTCTACTTGATGAAAAGCTTAGATATAAAAAAAGTAACAGGAGAAGCATGGCGGGCGTGCATTCAAGAACCAAGACATCTCTGTAAGTAACATTATATATAACATTTGCCTCATTGACAGCTTGAGCTAAGTTGTCAGAGTGATCTGATCGTCTATAGGCGATTTATGGACGGTCCAGATCTTGTTTTTGCCCTTTTTTTCAAACCGCATGCCCAAAATTTACCTTTTTGCCTTTCTAGTTATAATTAAAAACTATATAGCCTCCTTATATGCTCAATAATAGAATGAATGGTGATAATCCATAAACCCATAAGTTTTTTTTGGTGTCACTCTCTTTATCTTCTTTCCCCCACCGACCCACCCCACCCACCCCTCCAACCCTAAAACTAGGCATCATTGCAAGCGAACCTCCCACACACACATACCCATCCGCCAAAACACACACACACACACTCTCTCTCTCTTTCTCTCGTGCGCTCGTAGGCGATTTATGGACGGTCCAAATCTTATTTTTCGCCATTTTTTTTCAAACTGCATGCCCAAAATTTACCTTTTTGCCTTTCTAGTTATAATTAAAAACTATATAGCTTCCCTATCTGCTCAATAATAGAACGGATGGTGATAATCCATAAACCCATAAGTTTTTTTTTGGTGTCACTCTCTTTATCTTCTTTCCCCCACCGCCCCCACCCCTCCAACCCTAAAACTAGGCATCACTGCAAGCGAACCTCCCACACACACATACCCATCCACCAAAACACACACACACACACACACACTATGCACGCATACACACACCTCCACACAGACTCACACACATACACGACACTCATAGTCACAAACACACACGTCACATGGCATACCGACATCCCCCATTACCCAACACATTGAATGTGAGATGATGTGTGATTGTATTTATAAGACCTCGCCTATAATCTTAAAAAGTACCTATTGACCAGATCTTTTGAGGGAGACATTGACATGTGGTAGGGCCGTGGGTAATATAAGATAACTTTAATGACATATATGGGTAGAGACCATGGTCCTCTGGTCCTGTATAAGATATGCCACAAAAAGAAAGAAAATATTAGTATCAGAAGAAGTTAAGTTGTTTGTTCTCAGTGGTAATTTTTTTTCTGAGTGGTTAATGTTGCTATCTGAATAGCTCGTGAGAAAATAGGCAAGAAAGAGATTGACGTGATTTAGAAATACAATATATAAATGGACTGGGTCGGGCCTCTATTTTAAGCAAACATGCGTGACTAATTGCTTCTTGTCACAAGTACCTTGGACTCAAAATGATGTGAGTGGGTGTCAAGATATCATTGATCGAAGTATTTTAAACACAACTCCCAATAGAATAGTTTAGTATGGAGCAAAAGTGTCCATTGTCTTCTTAAAAGCAACTTTGAGAACTTGGGATGATTCTCAAGCTCTTTTGCCAAAAGTTTTATTACCTTTACAGTGCTAATTACTTTAGTTTACTCTTAGTCTATTCTACTCCTACTTCTAATCAAACCAGATGTAAGTACTTGTATATTGTAGGGTCAAATACACGTAGGTACCCTGGAACTACCACAAAGTCTCAATTAAGAGTCCCAAAGTTTAATTTTTACACATAAGGGCCTGTAACTCCAAATTTGTAATAAATAAGAACTTCCCTTCACTTTCTTAACGATTGAGGCTTTTCCGTCAGGGGAATTTTTTGGTTTCCATATTTGGGTGTTTTTCTCTTCTTTTTCTTCTTAAAATTTCATCTTTGCCTCCACCACCACCACTGTCGCCACCCACCACCGCCGCATCCTCCACCAGCCCTTCGTCCCACAAGACACCTCCCCATCGACCCAACCCCTATCCCCTTCACCTCCGCTTCCCAAGCTCCCATTCTCAACATCCCCCTCCACCCCCACCAACGAGACCCCCTTCTTCCCTTCCTTCCCCTCCCCACCACCACCACCGGCCTCCCCTTCCTCCGCATCTTTCCCGGCCAACATTTTCTCCCTCTCCCTCCCCCAGTCCCCCAAACCCAAACCCAAACCCACATCCTCCAAACTCATCCCAACTGCCGTACTCGCCGCCATCATCGTCGTCTCCATCATCATCTTCCTCCACATCCGCAAACGAAGAAAGGAACAGATTTTCAGCGACCAGAAAACCCACAGATCCGACACCAGCAGTAGAATCTTCAGCAATGGAGCTGCTATTGCCAACGTAGCACCAAAGCCACCACAAAGGCCCTCTCAGGCCAGCTCTGAATTCCTCTACCTTGGCACTCTCGTCAACTCCCACAGTGGCTCGATTAGCACCGGATCGGCGTCAAGGCGGATGTTCACCGCCGTGGCGGCGGAGAATCTGTCCAGTTCGTCGTGGTATTCGTCTTCCAGTTCGAATTCGCCGGTCCGGTCTGTTTCATTGAGTATTTCTTCCCCGGTTAGCTCGAGTCTGATAAGGCCAAGGCCAAAATCGCCGGAATTAACTGCAGTTCAGACAGCTCCCCCGCCACCGCCACAGCTATCGGCACCATCTTTTATGGCCTCATCGCCACTCACTTTGTCAGCGGAGAGAGATTTGTTAAGAAGTCAGAAGACATCACTGAGACTATCAGATGTTTCCGATCAAAGTTCAGGTTCTCCGGCTAGAATTTTCGTCTCACCACGACCGCCGCCCGGTTCCGCTCCTCCACCTCCACTGCCACTGCCACCATTATTAACGGCCTAATCGCTATCTACTTCTTCATCTCTGGAGAAAGATTTAATGAAAAGTCAGAGTACAAAATCAGATGTTTCCAATCAGAATTTGGGTTCCCCGGCTAGAATTCCCTCTGTTTATGTGGATCTTTGGGCTGGATGGGGATGATAGAGGTGAAATTTTGAAGAAGAAGAAGAGAAAAACACCCAAATATGGAAACCCAAAAATGCCCATGACGGAAAAGCCTCAATAGTTAAGAAAGTGGACGGAAGTCTATTGTAAATTTGGAGTTACAGGCTCTTATGTGTAAAAATTAAACTTTGAGACCCTTAATTGAGACTTTGTGGTAGTTCCAGATTTCTAGGGTACCTACGTGTATTTGACCCTATATTGTATTACTAAATCACGTCACTTGTCTTAATTGTTCTCACTGTGCCTTCTTTATTTTCTCTTTTGATTTGGACTTGACACTTGTCTTAACTGTTCTTCCCACGTTGCCACATTATCTGACTAACACACCCTGCCTACGTGGGACAATTGGAATTTCCCTTTGCTCAGGATTGGACAAGTGTGAAACAACCATTGTCTGCAAATGTTATAGGTCAATTTCATTACCGCCGTTCATTCAAAAAAAATTGAGTTTTTGGGAAAGTCCATCTTACATCGATCTCTGTCTTTTGTTGATGATTAAAGCAACTTATGGAGTTAGACCGAATTGGCTACGTTAGGCCTAATGGTCAAGAATTTTCTTTGGTACAAACAACGCCAAAATAGTGTGGTGAGGTCATCATGCTATTTTAACTGGTGTAATTGGCACCTCAGACTTCTCGACCTATCAACCAATTCAGCCATTAAAGACTTGCATCTGTTTACGGTGCCCTTATGCTTATCTTGAGGTTTGATTTAAATCTCAAAGACATCTAACAATCAAATAACATTGAGAGTCATAGTTGGATTATATTACTTTGAGCCGTTACATCTATCATGTTCCAATTCGAACACTTAACCCTTGAAAATCCTTGTAATTTCATTCAATTTCATTCTCTCTTTCATAAGCAAAAAAGCTAAAAACTTTTCCTTCAAACATCTTTCTTTTATTGTCTAGCGCTTTTTTGTTCGTGTCCCAAAAGGATTCTAATGCTAACTCCAACTATTTCATTCGCTCTATTGAACACGTGGTTAAGAATACGAGGTTTCCTCTACCTGTCTAGCGAACCCACTATTCATTGCACAAAGACATAAAAAAACGTTTGGGCCAAAAAATATTTGTCAAATGGAAAGGGTAGATTCATGCTTGGCCTACGTAAAAAAGATTGTAAGCAGACAATTTAAATTCCAATTTCAGGGTCAGATGTCCATCATGCTCTTAGTCCCACTTTCCAGTCATGTAAAAGACCTCCTCTTACTCTTCTTGCTTTGCATCCTAATGCTAAACCTCATCTACCTTTTGACTCTAAGGCTCCCCAAAGATGGGAGCATTGAAGTTCACAGTAATACTTTAGGCAATGACCTTTATTCCAATGAGAAGTGAATAAGTGGGTACGCGGAGTTTTGGTCGATCAGGTTGTTCTCAGGCATATAATAGGTATTATGAACCCATTTTTTTTTGTCTAAGTGTAAGTTGGAGTTAGACAAGACATTGATGACCGCTGCCACTTTTTTTGGTGTATCACAAAAATACTTTCCAGTTCAGAAAGGGAATGATGGGAATAACTTTGAGATATTTATTAATAATAACTAAACTTCGGCCATATGGACAACCAGTACCCCCTTGTAAGATTGTTTGAAGACAGTGAGCAACAAGTGAAAATGGATGCTCAATAACGAGTGTTCAGGACACATGACGTGAGATAGATCGAAGTTCTCCAGTTTTGGACCGAAGGATGGTGACCTGGTTACTTTTGCCGCCAAATCCAAGCCAAGATTGATTAAAGGATGGTGTTAGTAGAGGTAAACTATGTATAGGTAATGGTTGTCTAGTTGAAGGCCTCATGTACAATCTAAGCAGTGTTGGCCAACTTATAAATAATGGTCATAAAGTTTCCATTGATAACAAGTGTTGCATCATTGAGCATGTCTCATATCGTGATAGTGTTTCAGTTGCACCTAGGGATGGTAACATTTATCACAATTAAAGAGTTCTCTAACGTTGCTGATGAGATTTTTTTCTATGTGGCTATGCAAGATAAGAGTTGACCGTGGCAAAAGAGACTTGGGCGCATAAATATGGAGCCAATCAAGAAGCTCAGATGAATATATTACTCTTGTCATCATGTGCAATCAATAAAAAAAATAGACTAGTTACAAGATAGATCGAAATAAAGTAGAACCTACTAATCTAATCTTCACAAAATCTTGAAGCAATCCACATTTGATGTAACATGACAGTTCTAGGATGTTGTCCTCTATAGTTGTATACTTGTGTGTAAATGATGGTTTATAGGCATCCTACATTCTCATCAAACTCCAATACATATTAGAAACATTAATCAAAGTTTGTTATCATCAAACCAGAAATAGACCAGATTAAAATCTTTGGGCTATCATAAGTGGTTTAAGGTGTTGCTCTCATCCATTCTTGCGTGGCCACGTAGTTTAGTCCATACAATTGTTTTTAAAACAAACTTTTTCTTCGAAATCGAATTATGATTTATGCAACACAAGTAGGAGAATGTAAGAAATTTTCTATGGGCTTACATAACTCGTTGGTCTTGGTGTTTGTGAAAAATAAAATTGAGGGAATGCTTTATCGGATTAGAGTATATCATATAGGGGTGAGCGCGGTTCGGTTTAGGGGTCAAACTACAAACCGAACCAATAGACCTCAGTTCATAAATTCTTAAACCAATCCGAACTAAGGCACCTCGGTTTGAACTGTTCGCACGGTTCAAATTGAACGGTTCGGATCGGTTTGAGCGTAATTTAAAAATTTTATGTTTTCAAAAAAAAATAAAATGTTAGTCCAATAACAAAAAGTTACTTCATAGTTGCATTACATGATAAATGAAAAGCTTAAACCATCAACAAGTACAAAAGTCAAATAAAGTTACATTCCAGTATTCCACAACATGATTTTAAAGACAAAGTATCAAGAAAATATAAGAGCACAACATGATTAGTCCTTGTAACATGGCTAATCCAGTAAAAACTTCAAGTCAACACTTATGCCAAGATCCCATTTTCACCAATCAGGTTAATATGCAAAACATGTGCAAATTGTAAGAGAACAAACAAAGCCATAAATTACATCCATCTATTGTTTAAACTATTAAGCAAAACAAAATCCAACAAAACCAAAGCAACAATCTAAATCAGGATTCAGGACTACCAACTTCCAAGAAGCAAAATGCTTAAAGAAACAATGATCAAACAAATCAGCAACTTTCAATACTCCAATTCATAAGTTCAATGATACTAGGCATGATGATACCAATCATCAAACAAATCAGCAACTACATCCGGCTATTGTATAGTGCAAAGCAAGATCCAACAGAGACAAAGAAGCAACCTAAATCAGGACTACCAAGCAGAAAAATGCTTAAAGAAACAAGCAATCAGCAAAGTGAATAGCCAATATCATGAAACAAATCAGCAAAGTGACTGTAAAGTGACCCTAAACAAATCAGCAAAGTGACTGTAATAACTAATAACTTTCAAACTTACAAATGCAATTGAAAGTAAGCTATGCTACTAGATCTCCACATTTTCAGAACCCATGAAACAAATAAGCAAAGTGACTGTAAAGACCCTAAACAAATCAGCAAAGTGACTGTAATAACTAATAACTTTCAAATTTACAAAGGCAAATGAAAGTAAGCTATGCTACTAGATGTCCACATTTTCAGAACCCATGAAAAAGATCCCCTCTTCTCATTTTCAGATTCAACCCTAGGAAAGTTAGATTCTTCGTATCAACAAACACACAAACAATAAGCATAGACAACTGTTCCAAAACGTGTTTTGTAAACCAATAAGCTGTCCAAAAGTGCCTTACCATTCTCAATAATGGTTGATGCATGTGAAGTAGACCCTTGTGCATTTTCTGAAAAGAGAAATGGAGAAAAATGAAATGCCTTTAGAATACATTTGAGCTCATACAAGGAAAAGCCAAAAACAATTAAGTTTACCTGAAAAGTACTCTTCAAGTTTTTCAATCTCGTCCATAGCTTCTCGAAGATCAATTGTCTTTGAAGGATTTTGTAGCCAATTCTGAGCACAAATAAGAGATTCTACCATTTGTGGAGCCAGAGAACTACGAATTGGATCAAGCACACGACCTCCCGTGCTGAATGCCGACCCAAATGTAACAGTAGAAATTGGGACGGCCAAAACATGTCGCGCTACTTGGGAGAGGACACGATACTTCTGACTATTAAGCTTCCACCATCCCAAGATATCTAATTCTGCATTTACCACGGGATCTTCACAACTTTCAACTAGGTATCTATCCACTTTCGACTTGCTCTCTATGCTATCCTCCTCCGCCAAAAGCCTCTTGTATTGAGTTGCCAAAGATTCCTCTTCCTCAGGTTCAACAACATTGTCCTTAGAAATTTGACTTGCTGATTTTTTTGATTCATCATCCCCTTTCTCATAATGCTCAAACAACTTAACCAAATTCTCCTTCACCTTTTTCACAACCTATTTAACCGTCATAGTATCACACACTTGAATTAAAACAAACTTAACATACTTTAACTTGTAACGGGGGTAAAAAACAACCGCAATATACAAATACAAGTTCAAATTATCAAGAGTTCCCCAATACTTTTCAAACTTCTTCAACATATTCTTTGCCATAGAACACAAAAGATTATCCCCACTTTTAGATAAAGTAACCAATTTTCTACGTAATCCCATCACCTCATGAAAAAGCACATTTGCCGTAATGTGTAAAGAAGCTGAAAAACGCAAGGTTGCATCATAGAAAAGTCTCAAAAACCAGATAAACGTTCTAGCATTTTTCCATTCATCCACAGAATGAGGCCCAAGCCTTAACCTCCTTTTCTCACCAACATTCTCATCATCGTCATCAATAGCAAGAAAGTACCTTCCAAAGTCCAAGTCATCCTCATCTAACCACTCAAAAGCTTTTTGAAACTTTTCAGCTTTTTTTAACATTAAATCCATCGGGTGGGGACATCTAAGCATACAAGACTCTTACTATCAATCTTCTCCTTTTCAGCATATTTTTTGAAAGTTTCAAGCCTAGCTGGAGAAGACCTCACATATCTTACTACATTTCGGATACTAGCAATCGAATCATGAAGATCTTTCAAGCCTTCCCCCACAATAAGGTTAAGAATATGAGCACCACATCTCATGTGAAAGTTGTCATTGTCTAGAAGAATGCTTTTCCAATCCTTAGTCTTATTTTTCAAGAACTTAATAGTAGTGTCATTATTGCTAGCATTATCAATTGTGACCGTAAGAATACTATCATTCTTCTAACCCAACAAGCATGTCTCGATTTCCTTTCCAATTGTCTTACCCTTATGATTGGGAATTAGGCAGAAATTTAGGACTCTTTTTTGTAACCTCCAATCACTATCATTCCAATGCCCCATAAGACACATACAGTCCAAATTCTGAATGGACGTCCACACGTCAGTGGTAAGGCAAAGTCTTTCATTACAAAGAATTTTCATCAACTTAGCATTTTCTTTTACAAACAAACGTGTAACATCCCTAGCAACCGTAAAACGAGACGGGACAATGAACCTAGGTTGCATATAGTGACAACTTCATAAACCCTTGCTTTTCCACATGATTAAAGGGCAACTCATCAACAATAATCATCTCAGCAAGTATTAGCCTACATTCTTCGACACTAAAACGAATTGCCTTCAAGTCACCCATAGCATTGTCTTCCTTTTTAGGCTCAAAAGATAGAGTACCTTGTCGTTTATTGACACGATTGTAAGGATATTTTTTGCACCTAACATTCAAATGAGTCCACAATGTGCTAGTCCCATTTACGCCAGTATATGAATATTTCTTAATGCAGTACTTACAAATTGCATGCGCAGGTTCATTCGGATTGGAATTGGGATCATCTTTTTTGTTTACAAGATCAAAATGCTCCCAAACAGGTGACTCTTTATTACTTGGTGCCAGGGCTGACCTCTTTTTATCGGGCTTAGGAGGGAGTGACGAAGAGGTAGCACCAACTGCAATTTCAGCTATACGTGATGGCATTGCTTCATCAGCCATCTGAAATTAAATAACAAAAAAGAAGTCAGTGAAAAGGAAGAACATGTTATCCAGATGGGGTGACAGATAGATAGGCTTTCTCCTGAAGAGGTTTACAATGCAATACATTACAGATTACAGAGGAAGGGTTTTTTGAGTTTATGAAACAACTAGGATCGACGGATGCAGCGTTGCTCAACTGGGCAATTGATTTAATGGTGATGTTGTTGTTTTAAGTGAAACAGAAAGAGTTGAATCATTAAAGAGTGGTTATATTTCACTTGAAAAATGGATATAGAGATGAATCTTTACCAAACAGAAATTAAAAACCAAGTCAACTACAAGCACAATAAAGTGCAATGTGAAGAACTTCATGCAAGGTTACCTAAATTTATATGAATTCTAATAATAAGTGCCAGCACACTAAGTGCAATACTGTAATGTGAAAAACTTCAGGCGGGGTTGCCTAACTTTATAAAAAAATTTACTATAATCCATATATCAAGAACAATGAAAACATGTAATACTTTTGTGACCATTTTCATTGTTGAATCTTGCGTTACTAAACCAGTTTAGACTGGCCAAAATCAGGTATGGAAATTGGAAACTGATGAAATTGCTCAAGACCCTCATAAATCATAATGAAATCACATATTATTCTAGCGTGAAGAGACTGCAACAGGAGGAAAATGGACCGCGGACGGTGGTCGTGCCGTTCAAGTGATGAAATTACTCACTTGTGTCGTCTCGTTCTTCAGGTATGGAAATTGGAAACTGTCGTCTCGTTCTTCAAGTTGTGGCAACTTTCTACTCCTCGTGAGCTGTCTTGCCAGATCTAAAATGGCTTCGAGCATCCGGCTTCACCACTGCTGCCTGCTCTCTCCTTCTTCGGCACTTCCTAGTCGACAACATACCATATCTTCTCTAAATCCATCTGAATTGCACCATTGCTAATCCAATGCCAAGAAATAACACTTTCGTCTGAGTACCGTTTCACGTACCGCGGACGGTGGTCGATGACCTTGGATCTTGCAAACAGTAGTTGTTCAACACAGGATCACTGGCCTAATCTTTTCGAAGGGGACTTTGCTTCAGTGGTTAATACCGTAAAAGCAACAGCTGGAGCTATAAAACTGCACGCCAGAGCATTCATCGGACATGAATGATGCTCGAATGAAGCTGAAATCCTTCCTTCATGGTCGATTTGTATTATGTGGGTGTGTTGTTTGATTTTCTCTGTGGGTGTGGTCTCTGAAGAAGAAAAGTAGAAGAAGAGTGACGACAAATGGAGATAAGGGTACAATAAATTAATTTTAGGGTAAATGTGTTAATTTTACCCTGGTTATTCAGTTAACCATGGTAAGGTATATATATTTTTTAATAGTTATATAATCCTCGGTTCGGTTCGGTTCATAGACGGTTTGAAAATCTTGAATCGTGAACCGAACAGAACCGGTCTCGATTTGAAAATCTCAAACCAAACCGTTCAAGCTTATCAACGGTTCGGATTCGATCGGTCCGATTTCGTCGGTTTGAACGGTTCGGATCGATTTTATCGGTTCGCTGCTCACCCCTAATATCATAGCTCTAACTAATGATTGTGATCAGATTGGACTATTGAGATAGGATCACCCTAATGTGTGTGGTCGTGCTAGACATTTTATGCGCTTAGTTACGTGTTTGGATGTAGTTAAGTGAGATTTTCCATTTAAAGTTCTAAGTATGAGGGCTTGGTCTTACTCTTGGTAATTAGTAGCAGCATTGTAACATCCCGGAATTTTTCGGAACATTAACACTCACTCAATCACTTACACTAAAACAGAATAAACTAAAACGCATCAAAATAATACCACAAGCTTTGAGAGCATCTAACCATGAATTTAAATAATAACCCTAATAAACCATCATAAATGGAACATCAAAGTTCAAAAATTTTCAAATAATAATGTCAACCCACGCAGGGGTTCTAGTAATCAACACTAACTTAACTTAATTTAATTTCTTTTGCTCGCTCGGCTCTAATCCTTATTCGGACAACTTAATGCTTATTTTCACCTGCGGAAAGGAAGTCAAAGGAGAGTGAGCTTTCGAGAGCCCAGTAAGGTCGATCAAAGATTAAAACAACAAAATGATTCGGACGAGTTTTCATATAGAGTCAAACAAAACTTTTAAGAGTATTTTCAATAAAACACAGCATTTCGATATAGACGAACGATTCAAACAATTTTTACATTCAAGTCAAACAATATCTTTTCAAAACACTTTTAAATGAAATCTCAATAAACACAGGGACGAGTATTAACTCAATCCCTCAATTAACAGTTATTCAAAACACTTTATGTATAATAAAGCAGGAATGAAAAACGTTGAACATGAGCAGTACACTATAGCAAAGTCACCCTGACAGTGCTCGATACGCTTTACATATGCATATGTACACTGACTAGTCCATCTAGGTACTAGTTTAACCCAACCAACAGACCATCCTTATAACTCCAACAATACAGACCATCCTTATAACTCCCAAATTACTAACTCATGTCAACATTAAGAAGGAGTAAATACAATTGAAAAATGCTTTACGATGAGCAATCAATAAACATATGAAATGAACAATGAATTCCAAAATGAGAATGAACCAGAATTTCAAACGATCGCTAAACGGCTCAAATTAGGGTTACACAGGCAATTGAAAACATTTTCATGACAATTAAAATATCAGAGTTCATTAAAAATTCGATAACAACTCAGAAAATTATATTTGATATCAAAGATGAAATGGGGTTCGGATAGAAATCCTTACCTCGGTCCAAGCTAAGCAATGCTAACCTCGATCAATGTTCTCTGAATAAACCTAGATTGACAATACATTTGTTAGAACAAAAATCTATGTCTAATATACCATAAGACTAATATTCACTACCCAAACGATACTCACTTCTAACCCCGAAATCGCACAACTCAAAACGGTCCTTCACACGGCTAACCTAATCGAGAATCATGTACGCTCTTTAATATGTAACGATATCTCAAAATTTATACTAAATTACAATAAAACACTTGTAACAGCTTTGAAATATATAACGATAATACATAAATTAAAAAGTATCAAAACTATTTTAAATTCATCCGTTTAACTAAATCAAATGTGATGCAGATAATAGTACCAAGTAAATTCCAAAAATTATGAAACTGAAACTGAGTCTTATTTATACTATAAAAACATTACTAAAATTTTCACAAAATTTAATAAGGACTTTAAGAACTCCAAATAAATTTTAGAAAAACTGAAATTGCAGAAAATATTAAAAATATCAAACGATATCAGAAAATTATGAAAAGTTTATAGTAATTCTAATATTTCCCTGAGATTGTTCTTATAAAGTTTCGAAAATTTTCAATAATTGCACGATACCTAACAGCTATGTGGTACAACTGTGCAAGCACAGTGTACCACTCCACTGCATAAACCCAGCACTGTTTAACCACCTTCTTCTTCCTTCCCCCTTCTGTGCTAACCCAAAATTTCCTTCACAAAAGACCCCCCTCACGGCCAAGGTCAGACCTATGTTATGGCAAGAGGGGGCTGAAGCACCCCCTCACTTCTGGGCAAAAAAAAAATTTGGTTTTCGAGAATCGCACCACCCCGTTCCCGAGACGCAGTTCCCCCATCCCCGATACCCCGTTCCCCGAGACCACAACTCGGTGCTCTTTCTCTCTCTTTCTCACCGGTGGACAGTGGACATAACGACCAGTGATTAGATCTGACATATTGCCGGCGACGCCACGCGACTGAACGGTCTGAACCCACCTTGTAGATCTCTGACCGGCGACCAGATCTTGAAGAAACGACACTCCGCCGGCGACCAGATCTCTGAGTCTTTGTTCGGCGTCCGACCACGCGACCAGTCACCATATCTGCTTGACGGAGTGCCACTGCTTGATGTCGTCCGACCACGCGACCAGATATGCTTGACGGAGTGCCTCACCCAGTCACCCTGTCGGCTGCCGCGAGTTGCTGCACAAACGATTGCTGGGATTTGTTACTGGGAATTTGTATGTTGCTTCATCCCAATTCGTGGTGGAGCTGCATCCAGCCGTGGTGAATTTGTCTGTTGTCTGTTGAGTGTTGTCTACTTGAGACTTAAGTGCTTGACGGAGTGTCCCACTGTTTTGGTAAATTATCGTTAATTTATTGTTATTATTTATTTATATTTGTATGTCGATGCTTATGCTACAGACTTGTGTTATTTTGCATGTATATAGATGTTAATACAAATATATTTGTACATTAAAAGTATCATAAACCTAGAGTTTAATTCTAAAATTTTGAGTATCGAAACATTGGTATAATTTAATTTCAGTGATTATATAGAGATTTTAAAAAATCTCTATATAATATTATTTTACTATTAAAAAAAATTGGGTGCATTCGATAAAATTTTTGCACCTCCTGAAAATTTTTCCTTCTTCCGCCCCTGCTCACGGCAGCCCCCTTTTCTCCCTTTCTCACTCACTAATAAAATCAGAATACTCTCTCATCTCCCACAAGTGCTCACATTCAACCATAAACCTCACAGGAAATCCAACACTCAAATATTGATACACAGTATACCAACATTCAGCTACTGCCTCACGGCAGTAGCTTCTATTCTTGTCCAAGAGATCCACTCACTCCCTCATTGTTAAGCCACTCAAACCTACACTCATGCACACAACACTCATCTTCTACACTACACACATATATAAACACATACCAGCACTCACACCTCACACATTATGCAAACCCACATGCATTTTCACACAACTCACTCACACACACACACACACACACACACACACTTATGGCTGAAATTTCAGCCTCACTCCCTTCTCCTGCAACCCACATATTCACACGCACCTACACACGAAAACACACACAAACCCATTTACACTCACTTCACCCATCACCTATGCACACCCGTATACCCATTACACAAATATACACACAGGCACACAAAGCCACTTCTCGACAGCCCCTTCTTCCTCTCTCAAATGCCACCAAGCTCACTTTTTCATCCACATAAATCACCTTTACAGAGCTATGCCATGGCTGTACCATTTTGGCCCTCAATTCACATAACAAGGTGTTCCCAACCTATTCTGGTCGCACCCAAAGGCCCACTGGGCTCCCAATTTTCATGACACGTCCGCACAAGCAACAATCAATATTCAACGCTCACAACCGGTCAAAGCGTGCAGGCTCAAGTCACGTGCACTTCTCACTTTCGTTACGTTACTTTGTCACTAAGAAACTCATTTTCGCGCGATGCCTTATCACGCTCCGACCGTCGCACATCGCACATCGTCCGTCGGCGCGCTATGGCACTTGCCCAAGGAGGTTAGCCTTGGCCTCCCTTTTGGGGTTGGCCTCGGCCTTGGCCTCCCCCTTGGGGTTGGCCTCGGCCTTGGCCTTCCCCTTGGGGTCGGCCTCAGCCTTGGCCTCCCTCTTAGGGTGGGCGGCAGCCTTGGGGTCGGCCTCAGCCTCCCTTTGAGGTTGGCCTTTGGCCTCCATCCTTAGCACCTTCACTACTCTTCAAGGGACCATGCATCATCCGCAACCCCCGTCGTCGTCGTTCGGATGTCAGCTATGCGACCCCCGTCGCCCGAATGTCATCTCCGCGACCCCCGTCGCCCGTCGTTCGAACGTCGGCTCCGCGACCCCCGTTGTTCGGACATCATCTACGCGACCCCCATCGCCCATCGTCCGGACGTCAAATTCTCGACTCCCATCACCCGCGTGACGTCTCTGCAACCTTCGTCGCCCGCGTCCGCGCAATAACTCGGCGACTTCTGTCGCCTGCGCAACAACTCGGCAACTCCCGTCGCCCGCGCCCGTGCGCCAAATTCGTGACCCCCATTGCCCGTGCCCGCGTGCTAACTTCGCGACTTATGTCGCCCGTGCCCGCGCGCCATCTCTGCGACCTTCGTTGTTTGCGTCTGCGCAACAGCTCTGCGACTCCCGTCGCCCGCGTGCCATCTTTGCAACCCTCGTCGTCGGCGCCCGCACACCGCACCATACACACTTCATCGCGCCCATGCGCCACAATCATGTTACATGCCCCTCGGGCACCACACTCATTCACCACACCATGCGCACCTTGCCTTGGTCGTGGAACATACTTTGACCCACTCTCCCGAGTGTACATCATCCTGCGGGGATATGCGACTCCTCCAGGACATTATCTCCGCGAGGGAGCTCTAAGTGCTCCGGCATGAAGACTCCCCTTCTGCCAGGTAGACGGCTCCTCCGGGATGCTACCTTGACGCGCTCCGAGTGCTCCGGCGCAAGGACTCATTCGCGGGGATATACGACTCTTCCGGGACACTATCTCCGCTAGTGAGATTTTTAACTCCCCTTCCGCCAGGTAGATGGCTCCTCCAGGATGTTACCTCGGCCTGTCGGGTAGACGGCTCCTCCGGGATACTACCTTGATGCGCTCCGAGTGCTCCGACACAAGGACTCACCCGCGGGGATAGACGACTCCTCCGGGACACTATCTCTGCCAGGGAGCTCTAAGTGCTCCGGCACGAAGACTCCCTTTCCACCAGGTAGACGGATCCTCGGGGATGCTACCTTGGCCCGCCAGGTAGACGACTCCTCTGGGATGTTTCCTCGGCCTGCCAGGTAGACGACTTCTCCGGGATGCTACCTCGGCCCACTGAATAGGCGACTCCTCTGGGACACTATCTCCACCAGGGTGCCTGCGTGACTGGCCTACGTGCTCTGGCACTGGGGGCTTGCGTCGGCACCCCAAAGGGCTATGACCCCCGGGTCACTCCGAGACGGGAGCAGGTCTTCGGAGGGCATCGCGCCTAGTTTGCCTAGCAGTTGGGCATCGGGTCTTCCCCACCACTGCCAGGCCTGTGGGACTCTGCAAGGGCTTGGATTAGTGGCTAGATCAAGGGGTTCTCTGGCCACACCGACACTGTGGGAGCCAGTCTTTCCAGACAGACAGAGCGACGCTGTGAGGAGCAGGCCGGTTGAATATGCGATCTGACTGTCCGTGGAGAACGGACACCTGTGGATCCCTCAGTGACGTGTCACTCTCGGGAGGCGCCACGTGTCGGCTGATGACATCATCATCTCAACCTCTATAAATAGAGGTCTTGAGAATTCATTCGGACGGTTGAACATTTTCAAAATATTTTCACTTTCTCACTCTAGAATCTTAGAGAGAGACATACAGGACCTTGACTATGGACCTAAGCATCGGACTATGACTGTTGTCGTGTATTCATCATGCGCCATCACTCTCGCAACACTGCCACCCTCAGGCTCTATCTGGGAAGCCCTTGGTCTCTACCCTTGCTGTGTCCCACATCAACACACTTGGCATCTGACTCGGACTGCATTCCTTGTGGCACCTTCACGTCGACTGCGAACCCACTTTCCTTGGCATCACAAGGCTACCTTGACTGCCCCCTTACATCCCGCAAAACCACAAACCACAACTCACGTATTGTCCACAACCGTCTCTTTTCTTTGCTATTCATTACACCCAAGCTCACACAAACGCATATACAACACCTCCATAAATACACACCTTAATCTATACACAACATCCTGCCTTTACGTGGCCGCGAAATAACTTGTCCGAACCGTAACGGCGCCGCAAACACAAGTTCGCGGCAGCCATACACGGGTGCACCACCTTCTATTTTCCTTGCACATATACCGTCACACACACACACACACACACACACACACACACACACACACACACATATATATATATATATATATATATATATATATCCCCCGTCAGTACTCAACTACACCATAACAACACTTACTACATATATACCACTAAATACACAGAAACCCCATGGCAGAATTGTTTCTCTGCCCTTTCCACCCCTATGCCGTCACATAAATGCACAGCCACAACTTCCATGGCTGAAACATTTCGATTCACTCCCTTACCCATTTAAATGCTAGAGAGAAAAGCTTAAAGAAAAACTTATCGGAATGAAGTTTGATCACCGAAAAACTCTTTGTCCCGTCCTTCCTATCTCTTTTCCTCAATATCTTTCTTTCTCTCTCAAGGTAGGTCGGCCGAGATTGGATGAAAGCCTTTGACGGCTACTTTAAGGAATGCGAGTATATATACATATATATATATGTATAAAACCTTAACTAGACAAATTACAAAAACCCCCTAGTCTTTCATTTGTCGCTAGATTTTCTTACCCAAACTTTTATTATTGCGAAAGGGTCTAAAATAAATGTCTACGATAGTTTAGGTGCTAGGAAAAATTATTAACGGGTTATTACGCTTACTCGCTTCACAAATCATCGCTAAAAGTTAACATGTAAATACGTTGATACTAAAAATGAATTGTCGCTAAAAGTACACGTCGATAATGAGTATTAAAAAATTATCGTCAATAAATATTGTTATATAATTTTAATGCTAACGATAAAGTACGGTCGCGCTAATCGCTAAACATTTAATTCGCCGCTAAAAGTTGTTAAAAAAAATATCGGCACTAAGAAAAATATATTCCCTTCTAAAAATTTTAAATAACTCCGAAAAAGTATCCGGGTGTTACAAGCATTCCCATTGGACTTAGCAACAAGATGTAAAAGCGAGATTAAATACTTTTGTATTGCTTTTCTATTTTATTTACTCCTAACAAAACATATAAATTATGTATTCAATGCTTCGAACCGGGAGGGGGGTTGGGGTAGGTGCATGAAAAATAATTGTGCAAGACATAATTTGAAGTGATTGAATATGTGTGATATCGTGGGGTGGGGGGGGGGGGGGGGGTTAGTGTAGGTACATGAAAAGTAATTGTGCAAAACATAATTTGAAGTGATTGAATATGTCTGATATAAGTTAATCAATAAGTGCGACCCAAATATAAGCATTAACACAAAATGAGGTACAAGATAAAGGTAGGATTTAAAACCTAAAACTCTAAGACCATCAGTTGCAGCCAATGGGGGACCGCTTGTAATCATAACTTCCAAAGGACTCAGCTTGCAACCCCGCTAACAACTTTACTTGCAGCCGGTGAAGCTATCGGTTGAGGCTGACAACTCTACCAAACCTTGATCACTTGACCATTTCAAACTCAAGAACATGTTTTGACATTCAATTAGTTCTTTGAAAATGTTTTGAATCCAAACTCAAAAGTAGAGATGCCATCTTCACTCGATTAGTTAACACAATGTTAAGTAAACCTGGTTAGTATAGCAATTAAGTACTTAAGGTCAATACATGTACATAAACCATAGGCTCTGAGGCACACTATCAATCTCACAAACTTATAACAAGCATAACACGCACATATTGATATTAAGACAAAATCTTTGTTAAAAAAAAACAAGGACATCATTGGACGAGCAAATGTAAGCCAATAATCTAGTGAATGGATCATTAGTTATAAATTTAGACTTTTCCATTTTTAATGAAGACTCAATCCTTTGTGGCAAAAGCAATTCATTGCAATGTTGTACATTTAGCTAGCAATTACAGAAGCTATGCATTCACAAACAATATGGAAATAAGGAGTCGATTTAGAAGGCAAAGTAGTGAACACAATGAATTGGTCTTGTAGTGCAGCACCCTTTGCCTACTTTTGCGCCCTTCGCTTTACTAGTGCTTCGGGAGTCGCTTAACCAATTAATCTGTCTAGCTTAAAGGTGATTTGGCAAGCCTAAAGATATTAACAACGACACTCTACCACCTCATTTTCTTCATCGCGGCACATGTCAATATACATGACTATTGGGTGCCTTGCCACTCGCATGACTTCCCTGCACAAGTCAACCATTAAAGCTTAGTGGACTTGAGTACAACAATCTTCCACCGATGGCTTATAACTATGATAATTCTCATTTTATTTTGAAAGATATTAAAATAAAATATCTTCTTGATAATTCTCCATTGTAATCTCTTAACGATTCTTTAATATAAGCTTAAAGTGTGGAGATGAGAGGATGGATGAGTTGAATTTTGTATAAATGTTTAAAATTGTTGTGTAAGTCATTCTATATCATTCTCATACTAAGAAATTACCCGACCTAAAGTAGCTAACATTTTTGTGTCTAATGGCTATTAATATCTGGGGATTGGCTGTAGCCACACCTTTTAGAGGGGGTAGCTATAGTAACCCCGCTATCAAATTTCTAGCCCTCATATTTTTCGTATTATGGCCTTCCCCCCCCCCCCCCCAAATATCTTGATTGATGTGTTATTTGTCATGTTCGAAATGTGAGGAGAGATCATTCTATTCATATATGGCTTGGCCTATGAGTCATCCAAAAGGATTGGTTGAACCAAAAATCTTCATCTTCATGAATTCTCAACTTTTGGACCAATTCTTTGAATGGCTCTTCAATTTTCATCGGATCGAGCATCTTAAGCATGTTTTCATAAATATTCTTTATGCAATCATGTTCTCGTCATTATCCAAGCAATGCATCTTCATTTAGGGTCTGTTTGACAAAGTTTTAGTTTTTAATTTTGATTTTCTAAAAAATAAAAACCAAAAGTAGTTGTACCTTTTTTTTTTTTTAAAAAAAAAATAGATAGATGTTTGGTAAACAATTTTTGTTTTGGGTTTTCTTTGTTCATTCCTTTTTTCCATTTTCCTTTAAATATTCCCTTCTTCTCCCACAGAACCCTCCAGCCACGTTCGAAACACCACCCCATTAAACTTTCATCACCACCACCACCACGACCCCGTTTATCAAATCACACACTCACTAATCTTCTGTGGCTATACTCTTTGATGTGAGTGGCGACGGTGGGCCAACGATAATGCCGGTGGGTGGAGCCGATGTGCAACGGTGGGTGGAGCAGATCTGTGATGATAGGGCTGCAACGTTGGGCAAGATCTCTAGTTGCAGTGACGATGTTGAGGCAGGGATATGGGTAGCGATGTGTAGTGGCGATTGATGGAGCAGATCTGCGATAGGAATGGAATAGGGGGGGTCGGATGTACATAACTCTGACTCTGCCCCGCCCCATGTAACATCCCCAAAAATTCCGAGCTCTGCCGCCCCGAACTCTCGGAACGTTGACCTACCGGATCACATCAAACCTGTCAAATATGTTCAGTAAAACATACTTCAAAACATTTAATCCGACATCATCTTAAATTCTTCAAATACAAGCTCACAAAACTGCTTAAACTTAAACTATTAAAACCTAGGTTCTTTACAATCTCGAGTCCTCTTAAAACAAGGTGACATCATCGACCCATGCAGGGTCTCACTACACGGTAGTGGCGGGCTTACCGGAACCTCACACAGACCCTAACCCATTCCCGAACCTGCTACAGCTTATCATCACCTGCAGAAGGGAGTCAAACGATGGGTGAGCTTTTGAGAGCTCAATAAGGTCGTACAAGGACTACAAAAAAGATTACAACATGATTTCAAAGAATTTAACCCACAATGATTTTCGAATACTTTAAATGATCTGAATATCTCAATGGTTTCCAAAATGATCAAATTCATCATAAATAGATAGCAAAATAACAATAACAATCCACGATGGTTCTCAAACGATCAGTAAAAGATCACTTCTAGAGTCATCATTTTCAAAGCACCATGAAGATTTCTTAACAGGTTTCAACAGAAGCACAAATCATTTCAGATAATACTTATTTCCGTAATAGTCACAACAATATATAGTGCATATAAAATAAAAAATCAACGTTGATCATCGGCGATTGCAATGCCATTCCGGAAAGCTAACATAGTGTACACATGCATGATGTACCATAATATAATTACTAGCCCTCTTCATCGGTTAAGGAAATAGCCTACTTCCCCGTAGGAAGCAGTAACAATCCAGCCTTATACCGCCTCCCCACAAAACGGATGCCCAGGTCAATGCAGAAAAATTAACAATATCAATGAGCGTTAACATAAGCTTAAACCACCGAAATCAAATCGGATTTCAATAACAATAAACAACCTGAGATATGTCGTAATTCAAAATTCTAGAAGAAAAATCACAAATAACAGCAAAAACGATTGCGAGTAGTTATCGAATTTAGGCACAACAATTCAGAAGAACGGATATAAACAATTATCAAATTTGCTCAGCATGTAATAATATGCGAGCAACACGAGATTTCCAAATAATCGATTCAGGTTCAATATTAGGGTTTTCTGGGCAATTACATACTGATATCAATACATAATTCATAATTCGACATCAGTCATAAGTATATCAAAGGAGTACTTATGAGTACGAGTTATCAAAATAAGAGTTCAGACGAAAGTCCTTACCCAGGGTTCAGATAGAATCTCTTACTTGGATCCACAGTTAAATTATCCTAATCGGCAGTCTTTAGCTTTAATCTAAACGGAATAATCAGTTAATTAGAATACAGTCTATATTACAATATTGTAACTTAATACAGACCCACACATACTCCTAAAATGAACCCCCTCACCGGGTATGTAAAATTACCAAAACGCCACTGAGGTGTAAAATTACCAAAATGCCCCTCTCAAACTTAAATCCTCAAAATGGTCTCCTCATAAGTAGAACCACTATAATAACCTTATCGTACGCAATTTTATCCAAAATACCTTTCTTAGGTCAAATTACCAAAATACTCCCTTGAGATGGCAAATTACCAAAATACCCCCCTCTCACACTTGAATCACAAAACCAGCCTTCGCGCAAGTAAAATAACTCAAACAATCTTATTGTATGTGAATTTACCTCAAAATACCTCTTATAGGTAAAATTACTAAGATACCCCTTCGGGGTGGTAAATTACCAAAATGCCCCCGTGACACTTAAATCATCAAAATGACTTTTCCATAAGCAAAATCACTAAGATATCCTTAATCCATGCAAATTTATTCAAAAATACCCTTTATGGGTAAAATTACCATAATATACCCTCGGGGTGGCAAATTACCCTTGGGGGTTTCCGGCACCGAAAAAATCCTAAAATATCTTAAAATACTATTTTTAGCATCCTGAAGTCATTTTTGGACTAAAAAGTATTTTAGAGAACTTTCGCCCGAAAATTTCGAATCGGTGTCTAGACCGAGTGCTAAATTGTCAATTTCGCAAAAAATACCTATTGGCCTCAGAACGGCCAAAACTTTTAAAATATGAAACATATCAGTGAAATAATATTTACCTAAAATTTTCAGATTAAAATAAATTTGTTTACTATGTTGAATAAATCCGAAATTTCTCCTAATCGGTACCCTAATTTAACGTCCTTCCAGACACCGAAAATTCCTGAACAATTTCAGAGCTTATGTCTCGTAAAATTATTGGAGGTTACTGTTTTGAACTTTGTCTAAGTTTGATCCAAACTATTTATAAAAATTCATGGGAAAACTGCCTAAAATAATTTTCATCTTTAGCGACAATAACAAGTACTATTCAAATCAAACACACACACACCATTACACCTAATTCACGCACACTGTCTTCTTCTCCCTCATGCTCCCTCTGAAAAAATCCATTCCCACGCACCCAATTCACGCACCCACTCTACTACACATAATATACCCCTCAAGCATACCTATAACACACATTTAAACCCAATTATACACACACAATTACTCACAACACACACACACAATCAACACCCGATGAAGCACACATCACACACACTGTCACACGTTCTACACACACACACCCAGTTTAGTCACCCACACACACACACAGACAAAATCATCTCATATCTTCATGAACACAAGTCAATACCACCAGATTATTTACTTAACTACCCAAATTCACACCTTGCGAACGCATAGACTCACCGCACACCCACACCCTTACACTTCACGTACACTGCACATAACGCACAGTCAACACACACTCTCTCTCACACTGTGAACACGAATAACACACAAACACACACTAGAAGGGTAGGAAGATTACCTTAGAGATTTCCTCCAATTCTCTATCTCTCTCTGCCGAATTTCCCTCCCCCTTTGATTTTCTTCCTTGTGTTATGTTTCTTTCTTCTCTTCTCAGTTTCAGTTCTTGTTTGGTTTTGGTTTTGTTCTCTTATTTTTGTTTTTCTTTCTTTACCAAGACTTCAATTATCCACATACTCATTATTAAACAATTTTAGTTAGCTTAGTGTCACGGACCGAACTTCCCTAAGTTGAAACCGTGCGGCACTTAGCGGACAAGCCCCTTGCTTGTGCTAAGTCAGCCTTCCACTCGGGCTGGGCGATGCTAGAAGCGAACACACCAAGAAGAACACAAGAGAGAGAGTTTGGGAGAATGTATGCTTGTATTGCTTGTGTACAAGAATACTTGTGTGCTTTGGCCAAGTGAGGCCTCGGCTATTTATACTAGTCCACCTCCTTAATGGACGATGGAGATACATTCCATCATACGGATCCTATTCCGCTTCTAGAATTCTCTAGATATGTACAAGGTTCTCTACTATTCTAGAATCCTCTCTAGAACTATCTCTTATGTACAAGAAGAGTATAGAACATTCTAGAGACTTTGCCCAGTCATCGCCTCGTAAGCGTCCTTGTAAGCATTCTCGTAAATGTCCATTAGGCGCCTGCGTGGCGTTTCTTCTAAAATTAGCCTCCATATAAAAAATTGCGGGACATTATTCATTAATTAAGGAGGAGGTGTCACGGTTTCAAAATATGGTTTCGAGGTTATGTTCATAAAATTACACAAATGCCCCCCACACTTTATGTATTTGCAAAAAGACCCCCAAACTTTATATACTTGCATTTAAGACCCAGAAACTTTCCGATCTTTATTGATTTAATTAAACACTACTGAAAACATGTACTATCACCCATTTCATTTTCTTCATCATTAAAACGTAATTTATATTTTTGCCCCCAAAGTTTTCCAAAATTCCCAAAATTTTGAAGATTATATTTTTGTCCCGAAATCTTTTTAAGCTCCTATGCGCTATTAATACCCGAACATTACTCAAATTTAATGCCCGTCTATTTTTCGGAGTACCGATGATTATTTTAACCCGCTCCCAAAGTTTGGGATATTACAGCCCCGCTATCGGGTTAAGGGATGAGAATACTATCTCCGATCCGACGGACCATAAAAAAGTTCGACTCTGCCCCGATCCACCCCAACCTATTTTCAGATTGTAAAAGGATCAACAATAATTTCAAACTGTAAAACTAAACCATGTATGGAAACCCAAAATTCGTCTCTTGTGCCAAACTTTGCTTAGATTTGAAGACTTTGCTTGGAAAATTCGTCTCTTGTGAGACCTTAGAGAAGACTTTGCTTGGAAAATTCGTCTCTTGTGAGACCTTAGAAAAACAGGTTTATATGTAAGATTAAGACAAAAACTTTGTAAGACTAAACTTTGCCAACTTCAAAAGAGCCATTGACAAGATTTGTCTTCGTGCCAAACATGGGATCTGAAGACTGAAGTCACTTCTTAAACTTCTTGCTTGGATCTAAAGATTGACGTCGAGTTCGTGACACCTCATAAACTTCCTGCTTGCATCTGTTCTCAATCTAGCAACTCAGTCATTTGATTGATTTCCCACTCAAAAACAAAAGGAACGAGACAGTCCTCTCGTAAGTGGAAGAGGAAGTGGACGGTAGTTATGGTTCAGTGGACAGTGGAAATTGTGAGCGTAGAGACGGTAGTCAGTGGAGGGGGAGAGAAGAGGTGAAAAGTGAGTGCGACATAGCAGAAGAGAGAAGAAGAGAAAGAGGAGAAATTGAGGCTAGGGTTTCATCCACCATTTATATTACTGGAAATGGACGGCTAGGATTGCAGAACATAATTTCTATCTAGGGTCAGGATCAGAAGTATCATAAAATATATGCGGGGCGGGGTACAGAAGGTTGGACTAATTACCAAACCTGACCCGCACCCGCAGCGGTTTTAAAATTTTATTACCATACCCGCTTCATGACCCGGTCAAAGTCAATACCCCACTCCTATAGAGTGATGCGGGTCGAATATACAGTAGGTGCGGATCAAATTGCCATCCCTAATCTGCGACGGTAATGACGGCGGGTGGAGCAGATGTGCGATGGTGGGCAGAGCAGATATGTGACGATGGGGATGCAATGGTGGGTCAGATCTCTAGTTGCGGTGGCGATGTTGGGGCAATAATATGGGTGACAATGTGTAGTGGCGGTGGTTGGATCAGATCTACGACGGTGGGACAGATTTGGCGGTGCGGTAGAGGCTCGAGAGGGGGGAGGGGGAGAACGTGAGTGGCGATGGTGGTGGGGTGGCGGTGATGGGGCCACATCCGGTTGTAGACGACAGTGTGGTGGCGACAGCATTGTCGTGTGGTGGTGGTTAGGGATTGGGGGTAGCTGGTGGGAGTGATGAAATGGAAAAAAAAAAAAAAAAGTGGGTTCTAAAGTGCTTCTAGTAAAGTTTGAAGGTTGGATTTGAAATAAAAAATCAAAACTGAAAACTTTAAAATGGAGTTTTCAAAAACAGTTCAATATAAAAAACTGGTTTATAAAACTGAAGGGGGAAAAAAACGAAAACTGTGAACGAAACATCGATTTATTTTTCCAGTTTTCGGAACTGGACAAAATACTGAAAAAAAAAAAGTTTCAAACAGCATCTTCTTTAGTCTCTTCAAAGACATTCTTGAATTCTTTCTTGCATATTTTGTGTATCCAATCTTCTTCTAGGTCTATATCGTAGCTTTTGGCATGTTTTGATCCTCATACTAACTTGCTATCCATTGCTTCATTTGTTACTTATGTCTTTTAACATCTTCGAGTAATCTTGGTAGCTCTCAAACTCTTCTTTCCACATAGGTAGCCCTTCAGATATATCTTTGGGTCGTGAGCTTTCAAGTCTTTGACTCATGATTCTTGCATTCAAGCTTATTCATCATCATTCTTCTGGATCTAATGTGTCACTTTTGCTTAGCAAGACGTATCTATGGAAACTACTTAGCTCGCACACATATCAGTAACATGATTAATATGGCCATTATCAACACAAGATTAAGCCAAGGTCATGGGACCTTAGGGCTTACAATCGCATGCTTATGATTACGACAAGTTCGATATGAAGAATTTTATTGCACTAACAAGAATGCGGCGTCACGTGCTTGACAAGGACTTTAGTTTCCAGTATCATATTCTCTTTCTAACCTTATCCTTTAAGAAACTAAAATCCTTAGTTAGATCTTCTTGGGATGAAAGGGGCTTTTAGATAATTTTCATGTTTTTTTTTTTGCAAGGAAATTTGGACCACGACGGTTATGAGCGTCTCACGTTGCTATTCACATTTTGTGGTGGCAAAGTGTTCATTTAGTAGGAGTTTGTTAGTTAAGTTTCTTACATGTAAGGAGATAGGACGGACGTCTACTTTGCATGTCTCCTAATTCTCTTTTATCTCTCCCACACGCACGCATTCATCCATTCGTAAAGCGCTAAGCAAAAATTTAGTTAAGATTGAAAAGCATTAACCAAAACTTTAGTTAAGACGGTACTTGAGATCAATTTAATTCAAATTAAACAGCTTGTTAGATAAAACTAACTAATATAATATAAGATAACTTGGAGGATGAACTAATCAAATTTTCATATGCAACTTTGACCGAGGAGTATTTTACATTATTTTTACTAGTTACAAAGACTTTTATGACCTTTTATCAGAAACACAAAATTCATCGATCAACATTGTTGACAACTCAAAGTCAATTTACGAAGTAGAATTTGAAATTATTTGACGAAAGAACAAATTTCTAGTCAACTTTGACCAATGGATACCTCAAATTGTCTTTACCAATTGGAAAGACTTGTAGTGCCTTTTAATCGAAATACAGAATTTGTGGATCAACACCATTCATAGCTTAAAGTCAATTTTATAAAATATACTAATTTTGACTAATTTTACGAAAGAACAAACTTTAATTTTGAAAAAATAATTCCAAAAAGTCCCTCAAAAACAAAACAACACCTCAAGTTAGTAATTAATACTAGTAATTGTTTGGGCTAGCAAGTAACAAAATGTGCAAGGCATGAATGGTTAATGGAACAAGTGGTAGGCTGTGGACATCAATCAAAGTCTTTTGAACTACACACGGAAACCCATCCAAAATCCCAAATCCAAATCCACATCCCCCACACACTGCACCAAGCTGAGTAAATGCGTCCAGTGGGAACAAGGTCCCCCCGTCATACACGCCCCCGACACTGCCTTTGTCTTTAATGTTTTACTCACTTTCAGAAACGCTTATCACCAATATGCTGATGCGTAGGCCTTGGATTTACCTCCTCACACCCATTTAAATGTTTTTCACGCACACGCACATACACACCACATGCCCAATTGCTTTACCAGATGCCGACACTTCTCACCTCCCTTCCCGTCCTGTGCAGCGCCCAATAATACAACTTGGTACGACCCTTTCAAGTACAGCCCCCCTTACCTCCCCTTCTCCCGCCCCAATTGGTCATATCTGTGCTGGAGGCGGCTGGAACTTGAGGTAATGGGTTTTCTTCTGTCATCGTTTTGTATGCTATTGTTGTGTTCTTGATTAGCTTGAGATTTTTTTCCTTCTTCGTTTTGGGTTTTGGCTAAATTTGGTTTTGCACATCTAGGTTGAGGATCTTGAACGGTTGAACAAAGTGTTAGCTTGTTAGGGGAATACTATGTTTCCGCGTGATATTGATTTTCACCCAGTTTGAAGATGTGTTAGATCTGAGCAGTATATGTGAGTTTGACTTTTCCCGGGAAATTTGTATATTTTTCTTGCTGATTTTCCTGGAAGTCGCTAGTTGGAAGTTTTCTTGGAAACCCATTTTCATTTCATTTCAAGTTGTCAGATCCGGGTTCTTTAATGATGGCTGCAATTATAACTGAGATTTTTCAAACTTCCGTCAAGGCTTCTTCCTCCCACCCCCCCTTTTAAGTTGGCGCTGATGTGCTGCCTACTGTGATCTGCACATGCATGGTTGTACTAGACTTGGATTGAGTTAATATCAGCAACCTTGCTTAAAGCCTAAGACTAGGAAAAGAGACGAGAAAACCAGAGGTTCCCCTACCCCCAGCCCCCTCCTTTCCTTTGCTCCGTTTGACTCCTCCTGTGCTGGCACATGATTTGTGCCGAGCGATCTTGTCTGAGTAAAGTTCCGTTCTTTTCTTGTTGTGCTTTAAAATTTGATATGATACTTGCAGGTGGGAATACTATGTGAATTGACCAACTCCTAGTTTGCGTCTTTGGATGAAACTGGCATCTAGTTGGAGGAGGATACGTAAGTTAACGAATCTGGAATTTTTGGTTTGAATCACGTCTAAAAGTGTAGCAAGGTGGGCTAATTTCAGGGCGTCGTGTTGCAAAATGATAATGTTTGAGGATATGGGGTTTTGTGGAGATGTTGATTTCTTTTCTGCTCCAATTGGGGAAGGAGAGATAGTTGCCTCACAAGCAGAACCCGAGGCTGTCGGGGAAGATGATTATACTGACGAAGAGCTGGATGTAGATGAGCTTGAGAGGAGAATGTGGAGGGATAAGATGCGGCTGAAACGGTTGAAAGAAATGAATAAGGGTAACGAAGGTGTGGATGCTGCTAAGCAACGGCAGTCGCAAGAGCAGGCGAGGAGGAAGAAGATGTCACGGGCACAAGATGGGATTTTAAAATACATGCTAAAGATGATGGAAGTATGTAAAGCTCAGGGTTTCGTTTACGGGATTATTCCAGAGAAAGGAAAGCCGGTAAGTGGGGCATCGGACAATCTTCGGGAGTGGTGGAAAGATAAAGTCAGGTTTGATCGAAATGGTCCTGCTGCCATAGCAAAGTACCAAGTGGACAATTCTGTCCCGGGCAAGAACGAGGGTTGTAACCCCATCGGCCCAACGCCACACACATTACAGGAGCTACAAGACACAACCCTTGGTTCTTTGTTATCTGCTCTCATGCAGCACTGTGATCCCCCTCAGAGGCGATTTCCGTTGGAGAAAGGTCTTCCTCCACCATGGTGGCCCACTGGGAATGAGGAATGGTGGCCGCAGTTGGGTATGCAGAAGGATCAGGGGCCCCCACCTTACAAGAAGCCTCATGATTTGAAAAAGGCATGGAAGGTGGGTGTACTCACTGCTGTGATCAAGCATATGTCACCGGACATCGCAAAGATTCGCAAGCTCGTTAGGCAGTCTAAGTGCCTACAAGATAAGATGACAGCCAAGGAGAGTGCGACTTGGCTTGCAATAATTAACCAAGAGGAATCACTGGCCCGAGAACTATACCCTGGCTGTTGCCCTCCTCTGTCTTCATCCGGTGGCAGTGGCTCTTTTGTCATTAATGATAGAAGCGAATATGATGTTGACGGAGCACAGGATGAGCCTGACTATGATATACAGGAGCAAAAACCCAGCAATCTCAATTTGTTGAATTTGGGGATGGATAGAATCATAGATAAGTCGCCACTGCCAGTTCAACAACTTTCGCATTCAATCAAGGACAACACTACTACCAATTTGGATTTTACCAGGAAGAGGAAGCCAGGGAATGAATTAAACCTCATGATGGATCACAAGATCTACACATGTGAATTCCTGAAATGCCCTCATAGTGAAATCTGCCATGGTTTTCATGACAGGTCTACTAGAGACAATCATCAATTGACTTGCTCGTATAGAAGCAATTCTTTGGAGTTTGGATCTCATATGAACGAAGTCAAAACCGTTGTCTTCACCCAACCTTTTGTCCAGCCAAGGCAAGTTCCTATGGCCGTCAATTCAGTCCAACCAGATTTCGATCTGTCAGGCCTTGGAGTACCTGAAGACGGGCAGAAGATGATCACGGACCTCATGTCATATTATGATAACAACTTTCAAGGAAACAAGAGCTCTAATCCCGGGTACATCCAGTCTCAACAGGAAAACTACCTCCACGGTCAAGGGATTGTGATGGAGAGCAATATATTTGAAGAGACGAACATACCACCACTCAATCGTTCAGCTTTCCCACAAGTTCATCAGTTTGATCAACCAAAGGTTTTCAATTCTTCTTTTGATGCAAATCCTAATGACAACTTTCACCTGATGTTCGGGTCTCCTTTCAGTGTACCGCCGGCGGATTGTACTGGCGGCTTATCAGGAGTTCCTAGGGACTCCCTGCCAAAGCAGGATAGTTCCATTTGGTACTAGTGTGAAATATTTGCCTAAATGAATGCCAAGAAAAGAAAGAATTTTACTTGGTTACGTCAAGTAGTTGGTCAAGAATTTTACTTGGTTATGTCAAGTAGTTGGTCAGGAATTGTGTTGATGGAAATGTGTATTGATCAATGATCAATGGCCTGATTTGATCACATAGAATTTTGGTTGCTTATGGATTGCTATCACTATGAATAGCTGTAGAGTTTGAAGGGCTTAGAAATGGTGTAATAAATAGGTGGGGTTGGTCCCCTGTATTGGACCATGCCGTGTTGAATGGCTAGATTTTTAGATGCTATATGTAAAGAAGTTAGTCTAATTTGTTTGACACTGATCTGTTCTACTTCAAAGCTTAGGCATGAAACTAATTGTGGAATACAATTGGTATGGATATTGGCTCCTTGTGGAGTTAGGTGATTGTCTTGTCATGCTTCTGTGCGTAACCTTTTTTCTGATTGGTCTTGCTCCCCCCCCCCCCCCCCCCCCCGGCCGCCGCCGCGTTTTTCTTTTAACGACTGATTAATTAAGATTAATTTTATGCTAATTTTTTTTGGCCTTTTCTTATAAATTATGTGATGTAATAGTTTCTATTTATTTTAATAATGATAGTAGAGATATATAACGGGTAAAGACTACAAAGCAGCTAAGTATACAAAGTCTTTAAAAGGTAAGAGAACCGACATACATGGACGACGACTCCATCGAATAGGCTTGAATTTAACCATATCATAACAACTATAAAAATAAACAACATAATATCAAGGCCTACAAGTTAGGCTGTTAACCAACATGAAATAAGCTATAACAACAACAAACTTTTTTCTTTTTCTTTCCGCATATATATATATATTTGGGAATTGGATGAGAACAAACAATTACAAGTTGAGTCTACCACGTGGCACACCTATCCATCAGACGCAGGCTTACGGTCGACAAGTACCAACTACCCAACAATTCAAGGACACGTGTCCCAAGGCCACCACAAGCCACCAGCAGCATATTTGCAATCCTTCACCACCGCCACTGTCTACCAAAAGTCAGAATATCCCCCGACCTGCCATTAGAGATGTCAAAGGGCCGGGCTTGGGCCGGCCCAGCCCAAGCCCATCGGGCCTGCTGTGGGGCCGGGCCAGTGGGGCTGCCAACCGGGTTGGGCCGGGCCTGCCGAAGGGAAACCTAGGCCCAGTCCAGGCCCTGGCCCTAGGCCCAATATCTAGGGCCGGCTTGGGCAGGGCCCGGGCCCAATTTTTTTTTTTCTTCTTGTTATTCAATTTTAAATTTCATCTCTACCCTCTAGGCAATATTCACATTGTGAATAAGCTAATCTTTATCCTTTTATTTCATTATAAGTAATATACATATGTATGTATGTATATAATAATAATATTTGTTAGCCATTATATTTTTTATTATATGTTAAACATTTTCATACTCTTCTTGGTGAGCTTTATTAATAAAATCTTAACACATAACAATTTATATAGAAAAATAATAAATGTGTTCATAGGCCCTCCTCCTTTTATCCGGGCTTGGACCGGCTGCTTGTAAACTATCAGGCTATGTTACCTATTTTTTTATATATACGAAAATATATATATCTTGCTTGTAAAAAATTATTTTATATATATGGAAAAAAGTATATTTTGTGAAAAAATTTATTCTTAAAACTCTAACAATCAAAATAATAATGCATGTGTCTATCCAAAATATCAGCAATCAAAGATCAAGAAATCTGCAACGTCAACCAAAAGGATCAAAAGAGGAAAATAAAAACAAATTACCTAATCATCCGGAAGTACTTCAATATCCGAGTCACTGCTCTTCCTATCATCAATCGGTTTATCTTGCTCGCGGTATTTCGCATCAAGATAATCCTTCCAACATACACATAGCTCGAGCGACTCGGGGTTAAGACGACTCCTCCTGTCATCCAAAACCCTCCCGCTTGCTGAAAATGCCGACTCTGAAGCAACCGTGGAGGCTTGCACTGGCAGTACATCCCGTGCAATTTGGGATAAAGTTTTATACATGTTTTGATTTTGTTTCCAAAAATTTAACAAATTAAAATTAACATGTTCTTGCCTTGATAAATCAGAATAATGATCAGTATTTGCATATACACCAATCTCATTAAAAGAGGAAAAATTATACGAACCTCCCGAATTAGAAGTACCTTCACCTGGTAGTTGTCTTGCTACTAGATGTTCAAAGCCTTGAAGGTATGGCGCATAATACCTCTCAGCAGTGGATGATGATGTAGCTCGCCCGCGCACGTCAGCAGAATTACGATAGAGGTTGAACAAGTCCTCAAACCTCTTGCTCACTTTTGCTGTGAGCAAGGTTGTGTCCTCTGCTGTGTAGTGCATTAATTTCGATATCTCTTGTATCGAGGCGTTCACGCCATGCAACTTTAACCTTGGATCTAAACAAGTAGCCACAGTAAAAATAGCAGGCAGTTTACTCCAATATTTATTAAATTTTTGATCCATCACTTGTACTATTTCCCTAAAGGGTCCTATATATCTCCATTTTGTTAACATTGTAGCCATCTTCAGAATTTCTATTACAGCGAGAGGAGAGGTGGGATAGTACGTACCAGACAATAAATTGGTAGACGTGTAGAATACCTCCAAAAATTCAGCTAGGTATGTGGCAATCTGCCATTCCTCTTGAGTTGGCAAGCCGGCTGGGAACTGGGTTAGTAGAAAATGCGTGTAGACTTCTCGGTATGCCAGAATGTGTAAAAGCATGTGGTATGTAGAGTTCCACCTGTGGACCACATCTGTAACTGCTCTCCTGCGAGGCATATTATATTGAACACAAAACGTTTTAAATTGTTGTGTTCTCAAACTCGAGCCATTAACATACGCTGTCATACCCCTCAGTTTGAGCAGAATATCTCCTGCAGCAGCTAAACCATCTTGAACAATTAAATTAATAATGTGACAAACACAACGAACATGAAATAACTCACCATGAAGTACAGGTTGAAGCGTCTCCTTTAAAGCTGCAACAGCAGCTTTATTATTAGAAGCATTATCAAAACTAACACTCATAATCTTATCCTTAATTTTAAATGTGTTGCATGCTTTTAATATAAGAGTAGCAATGTTCATTCCATCGTGCGGATAAGGGAAGTGCTCGAAAGCGATGATTCTCTTGTGCATAACCCAATCTGCATCAATCCAATGAGCGGTCACACAAGAATAACTAACAAAAGTATAAGGAGATTGCCAAATATCAGAAGTAAGACTAACTTTACCGTCAAATTTATCGAAATAATCGATAAGGCGTGCTTTAGCAGCCTTGTACTGTCGGAGTGCATCGGATCTAGTTGTGTTTCTAGTAACCTTTTTGTACAAAGGTTGGACGTATGTGTTCACATATCTAGAGTACTTAGAATTATCGGCAAAAGAAAAGGCTTGTTCATCATGAATAACAAATTCAGCGAGACCGTCTCTTTGCTCTCGCTGATTATAAACAAATAACTTACCGTCAAAAGATAATTGCGTTTGGGTAGGTTCGACGTGGCCTTGTCGAGGTGCACACTGAGGGTAATGCCTGTTAAGATGTCCATTACCACTACCAGTTGAAAATAATTTAAGACAGTACTTACATTGAGCTTTTCGGATGTCGTCCACCGTAATTACGTCGAAATGATTCCAACACTCGGCTTTCTTCTTTTTCCCCCTTTGGACTTCTGGCACGTTATCGGAGGCATTGCTCGGCCCTTCTTCATCATGACCAGGCATAGGGTTGAGATTATGCCACTGAGTAGTAGCTTCGCCAACCGAGCTGCGTCCTTGACTATAATGCGGGGGGTCTTCATCAGGCATGTATTCAAAATCTGGAATGTTTTGATTGAACTCCCAATTGGCTTGGGTATCTATCATAGAGCCTGTACTCATTCGTCCACGAACGAATGGTTGTGTTGGTGCTTGGATTGGTGTTTCTGATGGCCGTGGCGCTGGCGCTTGTGCTGGTGGTGGTGCTTGCGATGATGATGATTTCTTTCGTGATGACGTTGCACGCTTCATTTTCTTCAATAATCCAGACATATTTCACGCTAAACTTTGTAAGAGTAACTAAATACACAAGTATAAGAGTAGTAATAAGAAATAACAATTAAAAGAATGAACGAGTAACAAATATTAGAGAGTTAGTAATTAAAAAGAATTTAGCAAGACTAGTAATTAATAAACAAGAGTACTAATTAGTAAATACTAGTAGTAATTAGCAAGAGTAGTAATTGGAGAGGAAAATAGTAGCAAAGCTTGTTGTGAGAGTAAGAAGAGAGTAAGAAGATTGGTGTGAAAAATTAGAGAGAAATGGTGTGAATTTATAGATTTTAGAAACTTCACAAAAGACCAAAATACCCCTACAAACTATCCGTTTATAGTTGTTGGGGAGGGTAAGAGTGTAAAGGAGTTGAAAAATATAGGTTAGACTAAAATACCCCCCAAACTAGCCGTTATATAGCTGTTGGGGGGGTAAAAGTGGAAGTTTGGAAAATGGGTGGAAGAAAGGGGGGGAAAAGCAAAAGATTCAAAAAAGGTGGGGCCAAAACCGGGCCAAATCCGGGCCGCAGACCGGGCCAAACCCGGGCCGCAGACCGGGCCAAATAACCGGGCCGCAGACCGGGCCAAGCCCGGGCCGTGCCGGGCCGGGCTGTTTTCTAGATTTTTCAGGCCTGGTCCAGGCCCAGGCCCCAGGCCCTATGCATGCGGGCTTCTACTGTTCATATACGGGGCCGGGCCAGCCCGGGCCAGAACCGGGCCGGGTCGGGCCAGCCCGCGGGCCGCCCGGCCCGTTTGACAACTCTACCTGCCATCTATACCAGCATAGACCTAAGAGCCACCGGCAATACACCCCTAAACAACCCCACCTTGAGACCACCTTCACCCATCGCAGAACACCACTGTCTAGACAACTGACTGCTCGTCCTTGCAACCTCCACAACCAACCAGCCCCACAAAACCACAAGGCTCTACCACCACACTTTCCGTTGCCAGACCACCATACATATGCCTAGCAGCCCCACCTACTGGAGCGTTCCACCATCGCAGCGACACCCACCACCATCACTGTGTTCCAACCAACCTTTTTGTAAACATGGGTGGGGAATGAAGGGTTGGGGTGGGGATCAACTAGGGGGCCAGAGGAATAAAACCTTGGAAGAGGAAAAAAAACCCTTTTGCACAAACTCAAAACCACCACAACCTCCCTCGACACCGGCGACTCCCATCAAGTATTTTTTTTTGTGTCAATTAAGTATACTTCCTATTATTGTGTCAATTAAGTATCTGAGGAATTCTTTTCTGTTTGGAACCACAAGTTCCAAACTTATCTTCTCATGGGATTCCTAAAGTGATAGTAGCATAGTTGATTAATGTATATTGCTTGAGTTTGAGCTTAAAAGCAATGCAGACTTGAGTGATGTAAGCATGTGTTTGCGCTAGCAAATATTTTCTAACTACAAATACGAGCTATTTATACCCATTAAAAATTAATGACTTTAGCTCTGAATGTTTTTATTGTAATCCAAGACTCTTGTCTTGATGATTGTAAGCCTCCAGTTACGATTAGAGAAGAAAACATTGTAAATCCATTATCATATAGCGGAACTTCTAGAAGGGTTTTTCACGTTAAATCTTGGTATTTGTGTGTGGCTAATTTCTCGAGTTCATTGTTACAACTTATTTCACGTTAAATATTGAGCTATTTCATGTTCTTTTTTCGCGTTACTACTTATTCCGCATACTGTTATCTTGTATTTGTTGCCTTCTAACTAGACTAGCACAATACTATAGCTCACTAGTTTCCTCTTCATTGAAGACTGTTAGTGTTGATGTAGTTCCTCTCAGGGTAGCTCCTATGGAGCAGCCTCAAGCAACTCGCTTGGGGTGCAGTTCTCCTAGCCTTTGCAACTCTTCCGCTACCTCTCTTGCCTTAACTAGAAGACTACTCTTGACTTTTCTCGAACTAGTTCTTGAGTGCTTGAAGCGCAGAACTACTTTCCCTGCAATAGCGAAATCAACCGAACCCTAAATTGAATCAATAGAACCCCCTAATTGAACCCTAAATTGAAGTAATTGAACCTTAATTAAATCCTAAATTGAATGCCCTAATTGAATCGAACCCTAAATTAAACTAATTGAACCCTAAATTGAATACCCTAATCCAACTGAAACCTAAATTAAACTAATTGAACCCTAAATTGAATGGCCCAAATCAACCGAACCGTAAATTGAATCAATGGAACCCCCTAATTGAACCCTAAATTGATGTAATTGAACTATAATTAAACCCTAAATTGAATGCCATAACCGCCCTAATCGAACCGAACCCTAAATTAAACTAATTGAACCCTAAATTGAATGCCTAATACAATCGAACCCTAAATTGAAATAATTCAAGCGCATCGGATATGTGCATTTTGAACAATTTTTTCCCATTTGAACATTGATAATTTGTTTGATAATTTTAGGTTGTTAATTCTGCATTTGAGAATTGTCAGACGCACGTGCGGAAGAAGGACAAGGACGAGGCGCACTAGGCGAGCGACTATATTTTAGATATTGCCCGGCGGATCGATGTGAGTCAATTTGTTTAAGTTGTTAATGTTTTGTCTTTCTATCCTCAATGTCCGTTTCGTTAATTAATGCCCTAACATATCGTTAAACCACTGTTTTTGCAGGCCTCGTATGAACAGCTAAGGGGGTCTGAGCAGCAGTCCGGACAGCCATCAGCGTCCACTAATACGGCTGCGAGTACGGGGGGTTGAAGCGATGGCTGGATACACCGGAGGTCGTGAATCGACCGAAAGGCCTCATACGCGGCCTGCCTAACATGACTGCTCGTGCCGTGATAGGAGCGTCCTCACCCCCTACTGCCCCTCTATAGACACCGGCTCCTCAGCGTCAGTTGGACGACGAGGAGATCCAGCGCATTGCTATAGTGGTAGTGAGGATGATCAGGGAGCAGGGCGCTGCTGGACATGTCGAGCCGGCCCCGGATCAGCAGGATCCAGATTCGGGACTCGGCAACCCCTGATGAGCCCCTTCCCGTGCCGGTTCCTAGCTTCCCCCTCCCCCCCCCCCCGCGCCCGGCTTGTACTCTTCTCCCCTCCCCTAATCGGCTGTATCTGATTCCCGGCTTGTACATAATGAGTCTTTTTTATAATAAACATTTTTTATGATTGATTATATATATTTCTTTGTGTATTGATTATTGCGCGTTGTTGTTGAGAAATGAAAAATTGTATTACAGGTCTGGGTAATTGAAAAATAAAAATAAAAATCAAATTTTTTTTGACTTTTGGCGACGGATTAATTCCGTCGCTAAATAAGCTTTTTAGCGACGAAATATTCCGTCGTCGCTAAAACATTATTCCGTCGCTAATTTGACAAAAAAGAAAATAAATTAAAATACTAAAAATATAATTAGCGACAAATATTTCGCCGCTAATTAAAAATAAATCCGTCGCAAAAAATTACATATTTAGTGACGGATTTCAAAATTCCGTCGCTAAACTATTAGTGACGGGCTTTTATACGAGGGACTTTTAGCGACGGTGAATCTGTCGCTAATTGTTTTAGCGACGGATTTACCTGTCGCTAAAAGTCTTTTTTCTTGTAGTGAACCATCTCCAAGTCAGTGGCACTACCATTCCCACCCACTCAAACAGATATTCCACCAACCAACCTCACATCACCATCGCATACAGTACTCCACCCAACACTACACCAAAAGACCACCCATCACAAACGCATGCCCCTGAAACCATAGATCTGTTTCCCACAACAATCAACTCACTAAACCATGCTGAGCAACTCATCCCCACCGCACACCACACTTTCTGACGCCCATCAGAGCGCTCAACCCACAACCTGCAGGCACGACTAGATCTCATCCACTAGGAGTTCCATAGCAAAATTAAACCACACGACAAGAAATAATACACACCTACAGTACCACGCTACCATGCACCGGAGGAAACCTTTGGTGGTGACGAAGGACTAAAGCAAGTACCCTACCCTTGCGGGTAGGGTATTACCCGCGGGTAATAATTAATAGATGTTCTTCCTTTCTCGGTTCTTCCGTCTTTTATTACACAAACAGAACCTCAAAATTTCACATAACAATCTCCCATGAAGATCCATCACACAACAATCACCACAAGAGATTAAGATCCATTACACAACAATCACCACAAGGCTGAAGATCAAGATTCTTCAATAAACAAAATAAAATACAAGAATATTCAAGATCTAAAGAACTGGCCGAAATTTGAAGATCTAAAGAACTGGCCGGCGACGGTAAACTTCAGATCTGGGCGGCGATGGTGAACTTCAGATCGGGAAAACATAGATCTGGTCGGCGACGAACAACGTAGATCTGGTTGGCGACGGAGAGAAGAACAACGCCGCTGCGGTCGGTCAGACAGTCACTTACTCGAATGATGATAGATTGACAATGGGTAAAGTTTCAATAGATCCATGACAGTGAGGGGGAAGACGAAGTGATGGGAGGCGATAGATCTTTGCGAGAGGGTCAATGGCGGCGCAGAGGCAGAGAAGAAGGGGAGACGGCGGAGGCGTAGAGGCAGAGAAGAAGGGGAGACGACTGAGGCGCAGAGACAGAGAAAGGTCTGAGTGAAGTAGAAAAATGAAAGTGATGGGTTTCTGGCTTAGGGCACACTTGTTTATTTATATATCCTTTGAAAAATGGGTAACCCGTCAACCGACCCGAAAATTACGGGTCGGTTTAGGTACGGGTCTATTTTCAACGGGTAGCATATATGTGTACCCGTACCCAGGATTTTTGACCGGATACGGTTCGACCCGCGGGTACGGGCAGAAAATTTCCAGGTCTACTTGGAGTTGATCGATTTGCATAATTGAGGTAAGGGTTTGCTTACCCATTTACCCTATTTGAATTTTGATTATCGATCCGTTTGTCAATTGATTTGTTGTTTAAAGAGATTTATTGATTCTTTAGAACCCTAGTTATATTCTTGATCGTTACTATAAATAGTTCTTTGTACTTTTGATTATTGACTTTGATTCGTGCTCTTTTTGTTGTAAATCTTTATAGCAACTTTAAGAGTCCGTAACTTTTTTGTTCCTTGTCTAATTTCAGTGTTCCTATACTTTTTGAAAACCTCACATAGTGTACTACAACTTTATAGTTTTGGGTTTTTCAAAATTTCAAGTGATTGATATTCGAAAATAGACCTAAACATTTTTATGCTTATATTTCTACCAATTCAAGTCAGCCAACTTTGATTAATTGTATCTTATTTGTTTCTCATTGGTTTTTAATGATCTTGGATTCTGAAATCCTTGAAACGTCTTCTTCAACTTTTTAGATTAAGGTTTTATCAGAATCCGTTGGTTCTTGGTCAAAATTGAGTTTGAAAGTTATTTATCAGTGCAGACCTTTCTGTTTTTGACACTGTAAATCAACTCAATTCGATTTGTTCTATCTCCTTTTATTTCTCATTGGATTTTGATGATTCTAGACAATATGAAAACCTCAAAGATTCCTTTTAAACTTTTTAGTTTTGTGTTTTATCAGAATCCATCTATTTTCTGATTGAAATTCAGTTTGAAAGTTATTCGTTGGTACAAAAGTTGTTGTTTGACACTGCAAATCAACTTACTTTGACTTGTTCCATCTTATTCGTTTCTTATCAGTTTTTGATGATCTTAGACATTACAAAAACAGTAACGTGTCCTCTTCAACTTTTTGGCTTTGGTTTTTCTTAGAATTCGTTGATTTCATTGTTGAAGTTAGCCCTCGAATAAAACTATTTTGCGTAGAATCGTGTGAACGAGAATGACTTTGTCGGCTTCAAACTCTTGGTGTTTATTAATTTGATTTGATATATTTTTTATAATTTGGTGAGCCATGTCACAGTGTATGTGACTTATCTATTTCTGACTTACCCACGTGGATTGGAACGTGGGCTAGCTTAGCGGGATGAGCTAGAGATCGCGATTTTAATTTCTGAACCTTGTCTCACGTGTTAGCGATGGCACGTGTGACACTTTTCTGAATGGATCGCGTGGTCTTGATCTTTGTACTGATTGAACATTTGAATTTTGTTATCTGATCTATTTGAAGACGTTTTCGAACTTATCCAAAGTATTATTGAATTCACTGAAGTCTTTTTGAAATATAAGATATCGTTATCAGAACTTGTGGAAACGTTTCGAACCTAATTTTGTATTACTTTAAACACATCGAAACCTTTTGACCCACTGCATATTTTGTTATATCTGGCAATTCCTTACTTTGAGATTGTAGTCCGCTGGTACAAGCTATTTGATCTTGTTGCTAATATGATTTTTGAATTGAAAATTAGTGCATTGGTTTTGGTATTCGCCATGCACCTTGGTATCATATTTTATCAATTCCAAGTACTATTATCGATATAGAGTGCTTAGTACTCTGCGGGTAGGTGTGTGCGATTATCTTTACTACGCTTTGTGCTCACCCCCCTTACTTTCAGGTTATCAGCCAATGTTCAGAACTGTGCAATGGATTATAAGGCATGGCTAAGTAAGAAGCTTTTTAGAGAAGGATTTTCCTTTTATATTTATTGTCGAATAGATTTCACTTTAAATTTTATTTTGGAGCTCCTTGTAGGAGTAATTGAGGTCAATGTAACTGTTTTAAGCCGGTGTGGCATTTTGTTGATGTTTCTTGGAGACTTATTCTTAGATGCTCTGAATACCCAATTGGGAGACTTAAGGATATTTTGAGGTTTTTTGCCTTTGTTTATTTGAAATTAACGCTTCAAAAAATTGGGGCGTTACAGTTGGTATCAGAGCTTAGGTATGAGATTCTGTACTCTTAGGCCTTAGATGATTAGTGATTGAGGTTAGACTTAGAGAAGGTGGATTAGGTTTTGAAATTTATTTGATCTTTCAGCATAAGATTGAGATTTGAGTTGAGCATGCAGTAGTAGACCCCATGTTACCTGCCTTTAAAATTCAGAGATCTTAAGCGTTAACCACAGAGGGTGGTCAAAGGATAAGATTTTGATATTCTTATGTCTTTGAGTAGCTCTAGGAACTAGTAGCTATAAGCGATAAAGGATGTGATTGCGAGATACAAATGATGTATAACTTAGAGACTTGAAATATTAATAGATGCGCCATATATATGAGTTTGGTATGAACCTAAGCTGCCCACCCATGTACACCATGCCAACCTCGATCCTATTACCGCTTCTTCAAGCCACCTTCAGCTGTCCAACTTTCTTATCACCCTTGCCAACCTAGCTCATGCCTATGTACCACCATTGACACCCACGTCACCAATGATGGCCTTGACACCTTATGGGTACTACATTTATCTACTGCCTTATGAACGCACGACTACCTACCAAGGAACACCTCAGATAAACGGAGCTACATCATCTCATAAGTCCATAGCCTTGCTCTATCCTTGACAAACTGCCTCTGAAAAAGACCAAAGGTCTTCTCGAGTCGCCATCTTATTTTTTAAGTTAACCAAATTACTAACAAAGGAAAACAAGAAAATCAAAGTTTCCACTCTGGATTGCCCAATTAAAGCTTTTAACCTTTGAAACTGTAGATTCGAATTCCGAGACTAATTTATATGACGCAAGGTGTTAGACACCCCGTCATATCCTAGTGGTCTCTAACATGTTTTTAATTAAACGAAACACAAATAAAGGCAAAAAATACCTAAGATAAACCTGAATTTGGTTTGAATTCGACAACTGCGTCAAATGGACTACATACTTGAAAGGACAAGTCGAGATTAAAACCTCGTAGTTCAACCGACCTTAGGGGATGTGACCTAAATCTCGGTATGTATTCCTTTAAAGCCCTAACTCAATTCAACTTCTTCTAGTTGAATACTTTAAGATTTCTTACTAGACTAGATGTCTAATTAAAGCAGAAGCCTAATTCTAACAAAATTCTAATCCTAACCAACTTCTTCTAATGGCAGACCTATAGGCTGTTTTCTGATTTTTATCACAGACCAAAGCTTGGTCACGAGGAAGGGAAATCAAAAATGAAAATTACTCTAATATAATCTAAGACTACTTAAACCATTCTAAGGAAAACGAGACGATAAGAACCTAAGAATTACCTCTTAGTTTGAACTGTTCTGGTCGTGAATTATCCACGATGTGATGCGAGCCACACACTAAGAACTCGAGCTAACAAAACAAATCTAAACTTTTCTAGTCTATTTCTTGCTAATCTAACCCACTCCTGATTTTTGGTAGCCTTTTGGGATGATTTTTTCTCTCTAATAGAACCTTTTTTTGGGAGGCTTGAGGTTATAAATATAGAAATCTAGGGTCTAGAGCTGTAGAAAAGTAGCACAAAGAGAATAAGATGCAACCCTAGTAGCCACAAAGAAAGATAAGGTAAAAAGACCAAAAAAACCCTTTATGAAATAAGTACTAGTTGGTTTATAGGTGAACCGACCAGCACTAAATAAGAACCGACTGATTTTCTTTCCCTCCTTAAATATACTTTTAAACCAACTCCAAAAGGAAAAGAATACATTTCTAATCGAAACACACATGATTAATATACAATTGGGACAAATATCCAATTTAACACTAAATCAACTGCTAGACCCCTTATCCTATCTAGACTTTTACATGGGTTAAGCCTAAACTGATTGGATAAGCCACTCGAGTGGACCAACTAAATTGGGCTTACTAAAGTAGATTCAAATTCTTAAAATAAGCCAAAGATATATTATATAAATATATTTTATATACGAGTGAACATCACCACAAACAACATATTTTTGTAAGAAAAACAGGAAAAAGACCACAAGATCTACAAACAACGGGAATACTAACACAAAGATAGGTCGGACCTTTGTAAGGCTTCCTACATATTGTAGTTAGAAAAGCTGGATAAAGACATCACTCAAAATTGGAGCGAAAAACGTGTGGAAGTGGTTGGTCGTCGAGTAGAATTGACATGAAAACTTGAGATTGAACTTTATCTGGAGCAGGAGTCAACAATAACAATGATTGGTCACCAGACGAAGATGCTAGAAGTTAGAGCCAACAATAACAATGATTGGTTATCTAGGAACACTAAAAGGGGACTTAAACCTAAGAGTCGGGTCAACAGTAAAAAACTATTTGTAGTTTAGGCACAAGGCACCCCCTCAGAAGTCAGCGCCGATAGTAACAACGATAGGTTGTCTAGGACTAATAAATTATTTGGAGTTTGGGAGGCAGTAGTAACAACGAGCGGTGACCATATAAAGGGTACATTACTAGAAACCAAAGCCAACATAAAACAGCGATTGATCGCTAAGAACACTAAAAGGAGAGACATACCTAAGAGCCGAAGCCAACAATAATAATGGTTGGTCGCTTAGGCAAAAGGCACACCCCTATAAGCTAGAGCCAACGGTAACAACGGTTTGTCATCTAGGGATACTAAAGGTCATGAGTGCCTGAACTGACAGTAACAACAATTGGTCATTTAGAAAATAAGAAGAGAAACATTTGTAGAAGCTGAAGCCAACACTAACAATGATTGGTCATCTATACATACCAAAAACTTATGACTAAGAGTTGAATCCAACAGCATCGTTGATTGGTCGCTTAGCCACAAGGATGCACCCCTCGAAGCTGGAGCCAACAATAATGAGGATTGGTCTTCTAGGGATACTAAAAGGTAATGTCTAAGAGCCTGAGCGAACGGTAATAATGATTGGTCTCTTAGAAAATAAAGAGAAAAGCATATATAGATACCACCGTGTTGGTCATCTAGATATACTAAAGACTTATTACTAAGAGCCGTAGCTAATAATAACAATGATTGGTCTCTTAGTCATAAGAGAGAAGCATATTTAGATGTTGGATCCAACGGAATGATTGTGTTAGTCGTCTAGACATACTGAAAACAATGAACCTAAAAGGCGGAGCCAACAATGCGTGAAAACAGCTGGTTGCTTACGAACACCGGGGGCTGATTATGAAGAGCTGGAGCCAATAACACGTCAAAGCAACTGGTCTCTTAGATACAAGGAAAGAATCATATCTAGAAATCAGAGCCAACAACGTCTGGAAGCGGCTGGTAGTCTTGATACACCAAGAATAGTTGTAGAGGAGTCACTCACAGTCGGAGCCAACAATCCCCAAGGTCAGTTGGTCGTTGAGCAACGTGAACCTGATGATTGACTCTCTTATGGAGTTGAGAGACACGATATGTTGACTCACAACAAAACAAAAAAATAATAATTTACTTCATCTTTTTATATATATTTTTTATCATTTCAAAAATTCTTTTGAAAACGAGGGGCATGAAGTAGAATCCTAGAACTTAGGCTTAGACGAACAAATGTGAGGGAAATCACATAGAGCCCCTGGACAAAATTGCATACAAATAAAATTTACCATGATATAGACTGGATAAAAATAAACAATGTCACGAGTGTTAGGAGAGATGAATCACAAGGAGCCCCTAGATTAAATGCATGCAGATGAAACTGACAATGCAATTAACTGGGTGAATGAAAACAAACACTTTCCTAACTTCATAATTAAGGAATCACATGGATCCCCTAAACAAAAATGGATACAACTGGTACTGATCATGTAAATAGACTAGGTGAACAAAGACAAACACTATCTTGACTGTCATGTGAAGCGAACTGCAGGGAGTTCCTAGAAAAAAATGCTTGCAAATGATACTGACCATGCAATGGACTCGATAAACGAAGACATAAGTTATCATGACTGTTAGGAAAGGATAATCAGGGATCCCCTAGATTAAAACAAATTGCACGCGAAGATAGACACTATCTTGATCGTCATAAGAGGAACACCATAGGGAGTCCCTAGACAAAAATGCATGCAGACAAAATGAACCATGCAATGGGCTAGCTGAACAAAGACAGACACCATCTTGACTGTTATGAAAGGGGATCATAAGAAGCCCTTTAACAAATATGCGTGCAAACGATACTGACCATGCAATAGACTGGATAAATACAAACAAACAATATCACGATTATCAGCAGAAAGGATTCATTGGGAGCCGCTCGACAAAAATGCATGTAAAGACAGATACTATTTTGACTGTCATGAGCGGGAATCACGTAAATACCCTAGACAAAAAGAATAGGGTTGACCATAGTAGACCTACAATGGAGAGGGAATCACTTGCGAAGCCCCTAAGGATCTTGACAAGGACAAATCTAAACACAGAATATCCTTTGCAATTCGAGGAGCATGTTTGAATTGAAAGATATTTTGATTGCCCAATATGATAAATTGACCAATCACTTTAAGATCTATTTATCTTTTTCTGTTGCACAAACCGTTTTGTCATTTAGAATTTTAAAGTAATGGTACCTTACTCTATCGATGAGTCTATCAATACCCAAAGAGATGAAGATCATCAAAACTTTTTATAAAAAATATTTCAATTCTTTATCATTAAATGTCAGTCAGCTTCACCAAAAAAGTTAGTTCTTAACCCAAACACACAAGTTTGAATCCTCAAGACTACAACAAGTATGTAAGGAAATACCGGTGTATGGGCTGTGAGGCTGAGATTAGCTTGGCTCATGAGTAGCAAAAAGGTCAAGGTGTATGACTGAGCTGAACCAAGCAAATGACTATCAAATGCATAATAGAAAGGTCATAAGGCACGAGATAAAGTCATAAGGCTTATTTGTTGGTGACGTGATGGTGAAAATATTCAAATTATGATCGTGAACTTTCATGGACTATGCAAGGTAGATCCCAAAAAGGGTTGTCATACAAGCCACATAGAGGTGAACATATCATGTCACATTGTTACAATCAAAAAGTGCATGAACCATATTAGTTTTTTTTTCATTTTTAATACTCTTTTTAACCTCATCAAAGTGTAAAGGAGCATTTGACTTCCTGAACAAACATAACCTCTTTATCTAGGACACAATGTAGGCTAAGACGTGGGCTAAGGAAAAAATAGTAACAAGGCTCAAAACCCAAATATGATACCAAAGCCCTTAGTATTTGTCCATGGAGACCAAGCCTAGATGGTGTCTAAGCTCGTATACTCATTGACCATTGGGGGAATCAAGTCTGATGAAGTTCAAAGCTATATAACCTGAATATGTCTTCTTCAAACTCAACCAAAGTCAAATCTATATTGGTTCTTTGTAAATTTTTTTTGTGATGCTCCTTCTACTTTTTCCTGTTTTTTAATCAAATAATACCAAGATTCGAATCATCTCCTCTATTAAGGTTCCTAGGAGACGAAGTCTTTCTTGTTGAGTCCAACAACAATATTGGGAACATAGGCCATAAACAAAAGGACTAGCAAATGAAAAAATCTAACATAGGGTAATCATGATAATATGTGGTGGCCAAACAATGATCTTTATCCTTGGGAATGCTTGTTTTCAGGAAGACTCATGTAGGACTTACATTCTTTTGAAGCTCATTTTTTTTCTCTAACTTTTGCCTAAACCGCCCTTTTAAGGTATTTAGCATAACATGTTTTTTTCCAAGATAAGTGATTCATACTAGGAAATGGCTTAGTGAGATTCGAAAAACAAAAAAATATTGACATCAATGTGATACCCTATTATCTTATAAGGAAGCATAGGGACTGGCTCGTTTCTATTGAGTGAGGATGGCAAAGAAAAGAAGTCTCGGTCTGTTTTTTTATTATCTTTCAGGATTCTCCATTGCATTTTTATTTTCAAATCATATTCTTCTATTAGTTTACGAGATCCAATTTCTAAGAACCTGATATTTTAATCTTCAAGCTTGAAAAGACAGTGATCATCACCCCCCAAGCACAGAAAAGAAGTGTCAATGAGAAATACTACTAGGCTTAAATTCAAAATCATCTTCTTTATAATTCTCGAAGTGATTGGCGGTTCAACCATTTTAAATGTGGGCAATTATCTTTTGCTCGAAAAATTTCTATATGCTCTCGATTTGCTAAGAATGGACTCCTAGACTTACTGGTGGCACAAAAATGACATAAAATATTTAGTTAACTCGAAGCCAAAACTCCTAGAATTAAAATATATATTTTCAATCTTTGAACTTCAGAATTTTTCGGTCTTTTTATTTTTAGCATTTTTTCTTTTACCCTAAAAAGGGAAAGAAAAGATGACTCAAATGGACTAGATAGCACCACATAAAGAGGAACACATCATATCACCACACGGCATAGCATGAAAAAATGCCAACATAAACTGGCTCGTAAATCTGTAAATCGCTCTATACACACATAGGATGTACCAGGAGGGAATAATCCAGGGTGAAAAATCCCTTCAAATAGACCTGGAGGTACACCAATGAAGCGGTTGGCATACATGCTCGCAGATTCATAGTTGTATCAGGCTGGTTTATATGTTTTGGTGCTCCTTTTTGGTATATTCTTTAGGGGTTTACTGGCCAGTTTCCTTCATCCTAAAATATGGTCTATGTTCAACCGTTCGATTTGAGTGTACCTGTCGGTTCACTAGTAACCTTTTTTGGCAATATATCTTTATCGAGAATACCGGCCGGTTTCTCAGTCTGTACACCCTAAAACAATGAGTGTTCTAAAGAAGGTTGCTTCAATCTTTGGCTTAAAGTTACTCCCTCGGCCCAATTTACATGATATACCTCTTACTCGTAACTCTTGTAGTTAATAATAGGCAGTCATCAGTAAGTGTGCAATTTTTTTGATATACCGATAAACCAACAGGCTCTCAGTATTATGGCCTTGGAGGTGAGAGGACAATCCAAAATCACTTGCAACTAGGAAGCTAGAAGGTTTCAACCGTTGCCCTCACTTAGGTGGGCAGGGGGACAAACATGTGCGTTGTCACTACAAAAGAAGAAAACAAACACGTTAAACGTATGTGCACGTAAAAAATACAAAAATTCTAAAAACAAAAACATCAAGTGAGAAAAACCATCAAGATCACAAACAAGTATTTTTAGTCTAGTCCTCTTAACGTAGTTCCTAGCAGAGTCGCCATTGTGACGAATTGCCTCCGAAAAAGACCAAAGGTCTTCTCGAGTCGCCATCTTATCTTTTAAGTTAATTGAATGACTAATAAAGGAAAACAAGAAAACCTAAGGTCGACTCTAGATTGTCTAATTAAAGTTTCTAACCTACCAAACCGTTTATTTAGATTTAGAGACTAATTTATATGACGAGAAGGTGTCAGGTACCCCTTCATACCATAAGGGTCTATGACTTATTTTTAAATGATTACATGCTTTTTATCCCGACACACAAATTAAACAAATCACAAATAAAGGCCAAAAAAAACTAAGCTAAACCTATTTTTTTTAATTCGATTAACATTAGGGGTCGAATTCTAATCCTAACCAAGTTCGTCCACTGGCAGAATAAAGACTGTTTTCTATTTTTTGTCACAGACCAACACTCGGTCACGAGGAAGGGAAATCTAGAATAAAATTTACTCTAGTATATTCTACGGCTACTCAAAACCATACTACGTACAAAAAACGTCAGGAGAAGAACATAAGACTTACCTCTTAATTTGGACTGCTTGGGCTGCTTGACCGTCGATTCTGGATTATCCACGATGCAATGCGAGCCACACGCTAAAAACTCGAGCTAATGAAATGAATATGAACTTTTCCAATCTATTTCTCTCTTGCTAATCTAGCTTTCACACGATTTTTGGTAGCTTTTCGGGAGGATTTTTTTAAAGGCATCCCATAATACAGAAGTTCTCTTTTTTTTTTTTGTTAGACGGTAAGAAATATCATTGGGTCAGATTTAACGTTAATCGTGACTCAGTTTTCTCCTCCAGCAATTTTAAAGGCGCATCCCCTCATTGACCTTGTGCATTCAGAGTAGCATTTTTTTTCCGGCACCTGACCTCAAGATTTGAACCATAGGAGTCAAGGAAGAGAGAAACCTACTTGACGACCAGCCAATCCTTTAGAAATTAATCAGAAGTTTTCACAATAAAAATTTATTTTTTTACAATGTACTCCCTTTATCCCAAAAAAACTGAGAGTATTTTTATATTGAGCTATCCCAAAAAATCATTTATTTTTTAAGTTAAAAAAGATTATCTGAGAGTGTGTTTGGGTGAGGTAATTGAACTGAGAATTTCACTTTCATAGAAGATTTTGAAATACATTGTATTAAATCTCTTGTTTGGATACTGATAAGATGGATTTACCAAATTCTAGGAGGGATTTGGAAAGGGAATTTGATGTGTTATCCAGACTAGTTATTTGTCAAAACCCTTCTATGAAAAGAGTCTCCATTATTTTAGGTAATTTCTTTCATAAAAAAAAAGGAGATGCTCTCTCTCATTAGTTTATACACTATTAAATTATCTAGGTTCAAATTTTCAAGGGTTAATTACTCACGGCACCCCTGAGGTTTACCCTAAATTACACTCGGACCCCACTATCTTTGAAAATTACACTCAGCCCCAAAAATTTAGATTTCTTTGACGGGGTTAACGGCTGGTCATAAAAAGACCTTTCTGCCCTCGTATATAACCACACAGTGTCTCTTGGGTTTTGCAGAATCAGCTTCTTAAGGCACTTTTTCTTCCTCTTTGCAACCTCCAAACAAGTTTTTACAGACTCTGATGTACTTAATTTTGAAGCCTCCATCTCTGCTCTAATCTCCGCATTCTCAGTCTCAAGCCCTCTCACAGCAGCATTTGCACGGTCCACTTGGCCGCTTGCCTTCCTCAGAGCATTCTCCATCTCTGAAAGCCTCTTCATCGTAGGGTCTTCAGGGGTCGGCTTCCCTTGCTTCAGTCGCTGGGTATGTAGATCTTGAAGCTGAGCGAGGGGAAGGTGGATCGGACGAGTTGGGTCAGGACTCGGGGACTGACCGGGTCGAATTCGGCGGCGATTAGGTGGAAGAAGAGATTCTCCGGGCAGGACGTGTGGCGGAGGACCGAGTGCACCGCCGCCATCGACCCGCGGAGGTACTCCGAGTCGAGGGTCATCGCCACGTGGACCAGCGACGCGTCGCACGACGTCGTGCCGACACCCTTGCCAGAGCCACCGTTGACAACCGGACAGTCAACTCCGTTACGGTACTCCGGCGCCTCGGCGAACCCGAAGGACCCATCGGAGCCCAGTTCCGTTCTCGCCGGGAAGGAACGAATCCCGAGGCAAATCAACGGCGCAGAGAGGGTTATCAGGAGAAAAGCGACGGCGGCGATTGAACCTGGAAGAACCATAATGGGTTCTTCTGGAGAGGAGAAAAAGCAACTAGTCAAAGGGGCTTGTTTGCCCCGAATTTATAAAGCGGCAGTGATTGCATTGTCGAGCAAGGAAGGAAGAAAACGACAGTTCGGGAAGATCAAAAAGGAAAAATGGTCAAAACCCACGCACAGGCATTAACAAGGGTGATTTATACGTGTAAGGAAAGATTCATGGAGGTGCATAAATGTCAAGAATAAAGAGCTGGGATTGCAAAACGCCCAAGAATAAAGAATGAAGAAGAAGAAGAAGAAGAAGAAAAACCCTAAGGGGCAAGAGGGGTTTTATTCAAGAAAGGGAGGGCATTTTGGGGATGAAAAATCCAAAAAGTGAAGTGTCAGAGCATCTTTCGACGGAGTTAGGGTCTCCGTCAATTTTGTGGGGCTCTGTGAAATGCGGGTACAAACCTCAGGGGAGAGGAGTGTAATTTTCAAAAGGTATGGGGGTCCGTGTGTAATTTAGGGTAAACCTCAGGGGTGCCGTGAGTAATTAACCCAATTTTCAAATGTAAATACACATATAAAGTATTCAATCTACAAAATCGCTCAAACACAATATTTACAATTCCATAAATTTGTAAATCAACGAATTTCAAAATGAATGAATTTTGAAATACAAAATAATTTGAAATTCCTCGTTCAAACGCACTCTAAGTATTTTAGGACGGAGGGAGTAATATTTTCCGGCACCCACCCAACTTGGGCAAAAACATCCACTTTTTCCTAATTTTGCCTACTTAGGAGTTAGGAACCCTCTCACCTCCACCTCCACCTCCCACCCCCCACGGCCTCCGCTTCTCTCTCTCACACACACTCGCACTCACGACACACAGTCGCACACTCATCCCTCTCTCTAGTTACAGAAGAAAATGCAGTTAAGACCTCACCTACCCACACTACTCCCTGATCTACATTGTTGCCCAGACTGCTCTATATTTGAGGTTCAGCTTGTGTCCCCCATCTATTATCTACAATATTTTTCTCGTCATCACCACATCATTGCACCACTGCACTTCATTGCATCACTTTCACATGCTTCGTCTAACCATTGGGCTTGGTTCCCCTCATATTACACTCAGTTGTCATAATTCACTTGCCTAAATAAAACCCATATTCCATCGTTTCTCATTGTTGAATATGTAGGTAGTGATAGAAACTCAGTTGCTTAATAGTAGAACTCGAAGGTATGCTTTGGTTCTGAAAATGGTCTTGCTTCAGTGTTTGCAAAATAGGTCTTCTTAGTTGTTATACTCGGGCTTGATTTCCGTTCAGTTCTCATTAGAAGTGGTGGATTGCTCATTTAGTGTACGCACTTTATTTATGATTTTTCTCACTATGTACTTCAGTTCATACTCTATTGCATGTCACCTTTCTAATAACCCAATTTAGGACTGAGTTTAGTCGTTGGTCCTTAGTCTTCGGTCAATCTAAACAGATACACACTTCTTCTACTTCCCCCTTTCTCCCTCTCGTGTGGTTTTGGAGTAGGTGAGGGAGGAATGCAGTCCATATGTTGGATGATATTGTTGTTAGTAGAATTGGCAACAGGAAATCCTGACTTGGATGCACTTTTGGAGATAAGAAAAGGAATCCAGAAAGACCCATCTGGGCGAGTTCTTGAGTCATGGAATTCCACTTCCTTGGCATCTGATGGGTGCCCCCAAGGTTGGTATGGCATCAGTTGTAGTGATGGCCACGTGACGTCCATCGCGTTAAATAATGTAGGGCTTGTTGGAACCTTTGATTTCCCTGCTATTGTTGGGCTTAAAATGCTTCAAAACTTGTCAATTTCAAATAACAATTTGATGGGTAGTATCGCCGTGGAGATTGGTGCAATTGAGTCCTTGGAATATTTGGATCTCTCTTGCAATTTGTTTCTTGGGCCATTACCAACTCAACTGACCGATTTAAAGAATTTGGTGCTGCTGAATCTTTCCTCAAACAATTTTGAAGGCATAATTCCCTCCAGCTTTGGAAATCTCGAGCAGTTAAAGTATCTTGATTTGCATTCTAATGGGTTTTCAGGGGACATTACACGTCTTTGGACACAGTTGGGTAGTGTGGTCTATGTGGACCTTAGCAGCAATGGTTTCTCTGGATCACTGGACTTGGGATTGGGAAACTCGACATTTGTTTCTGTGATTAAGTACTTGAATGTAAGCCACAACAACTTGACTGGAGAGCTTTTCTCTCATGATGGAATGCCATATTTTGACAGTTTGGAGGTGTTAGATACAAGTAATAATCGGCTTGTGGGTACTGTTCCTCCTTTCAATTTTATAGTCTCTCTTAGGGTACTTAGGCTCGGAAGCAACAAGTTATTGGGGTCTCTCCCAGAAGCGCTTCTGCAGGACAGCTCAATGATCCTATACGAATTGGATCTCAGCCTTAATCAGCTTGAAGGTATGTTGATTCTGATGCAAATGCTGGCATACCTGTTTTCAGACTAAACATGGGCAGGCACACCGAAAAGTGCTTACCTTTAAAGGAAAGAAAGATTGCTGTTATCGATTCCTGGCTTCATATTTATGTTAGAAGTTTGTATATGATTTGGTGTCACTAGTTGTTTTACAATCTATAGGACAAAAGAAGCTCTTTCCAGAACATCAACCAAGTATTTGCATTTTTCGCTGTGTTGATTTGACCTTATACTGTTGGTACATAGCTTACAATTTTGTGATAGTAGTTACATTGACAAGACTCGTTAGTAAGGTAACCCTGGTAAGGCGATGTACTGTAATCATCAACATTTCCTAAACCAAAATCATTGCAGCCATATTGTGTTGTGTCCAGAAAAATGTCAGGTTGGAACTAGTTCAAATTTCTACATTTTCACCCAAGTAGTATATGGTTAAGTTTCTTCAAGCTAGTAATGTGAATAAAATGTCGATGTTACCTTTAGTACATAGTGAAGTAACAGACAGGAGAAAAATATGAGAGAAAAAAGAAGCAAAAGCCTAGAATGATGCATCTTTCCATCTCTTAGCTGTTGAGTAGTAAGTTAGAGTGCTGACTTGACAATTGTAATTATTGGGGGCAGAGACATTTGGCTTCAACAATACAGGTGGAGATTATACTGCAAGTTGGATTAAGCTTTTCTAACTTTACTTTTTGTTGGTAGGTATATTCCAACTTTAGTTGGACACAATCTAATTCTCCCTTAGAATTCTTCGGTAGGTGCAATCTAACCTTAGTTGGACACTCCTTCTTTAGAACTCTTCTGTAGGTGCATTCTAACCTTAGTTGCATGCATGGCAGAACGATTTAAGCACCTGGGGAAAATGCAGCTAAGTGCCACCAGAAGGCCTACATGTTAGATGAGAGAACCCAGCCCTCAATGAAAAGACTTAAACCAATAGATCCTGTATCCATCCTAGTACATGTCCTTCTTTATCACACTCATCTAATTTAAGACAACACCTTATATGTGCTTACTTCCCCCTGTCCTCCCCCTTCCTCGGCCCCATCTTCTCACCAAAAAGAGTTGCTTAATTATTCTTTCATTTTAGTTATCTGAAACTTTGGAAGTTCATTCATGGGGCAAATTGTCATGATTTTTTTTCTGTAGAATGCTTCGTGTTGCTGACGGGGCATGTCATGGAATTTCGTCAATTATGTCGCTGTTATCCCTTTGTTTCAGTTTTTCAAGCCCTGACTTTGAATGTCTCAGTAGAATTGAGAAATGATAATAAATTGAAAGGAACCTTCCTATTCGACCATCCCAACAAAAGAGTGGCTACTGTCTCGTGCTTGTCAATCCAAACTGTGATGCTTGCGTTGGCATACTGCAGAATCATGATGTTCAGAGTGATCAGGAATACTGTATTCGGTGATTACATCATTTGCTTGACTGGTTGTCTTACTTGACCCCAATTTAGAAGCCAAAATTTCAAAATTCCAAGTACTATGTATTTTTAAGTGTTAATTAGACAGGAATGTGAAACGCAAGCAGAACTCAATGAGGTGTAGGCAAGCATTAGACGATGTGCATTAGACATTCCCATTAGTTTCAGATAATATGCCCATATGTCTGAATGTTTACTCCTCATGAATGTTGGATATTGCCTATGGTTGTCTAGTTTACCCTTTAACTCTTGTTTCATGTTAATTTCATATAATAGCTAGCTCAATCTTAATATCTCTCTTTCCTCTCCGTTAACCCCTGAAATAGTTAATTAAATTATCATATGTTACAGGTCCAGTAGCAAGTATCACCTCTGCAACTCTTAGGTATCTTAACCTATCATCTAACAAGCTGTCAGGCCCCTTGCCTGCCAAGATTGGGCACTGCGCCATCATAGATCTCAGTAATAATATGCTTTTGGGCAACCTGTCCAGAATTCAGGGTTGGGGAAACTATGTGGAAGTGATTGAGTTGAGTTCAAATTTATTTACAGGAACGTTGCCCAACCAGACTTCTGAATTCTTGAGGCTTGCTTCCTTCAAAATTTCCAGGAATTTGCTAGAAGGTGCCCTCCCAGCCATATTAGGTACATACCCAGAACTGAGGGTGATTGATTTAAGCCTCAACCGGCTTAATGGTCCCCTCCTTCCTAGCTTTTTCAACTCAACTGTCTTGACTGATGTCAACCTGTCTTTCAACAACTTCACCGGGACCATACCTATTCAAGAAAATAATTTATCAGTTTATGCTACCAAGAATTTGAGCTTGACATCTCTTGATTTGTCACATAATGCATTAGCTGGTCCGGTACCACCGGAGTTTGGTAAATTTCATAACATGGTGAATCTCGACCTCTCTAGCAACCAATTTGAAGGCGGTATCCCTAACGACCTTCCAGATGAAATGAAAGGGTTCAATGTGTCGTATAATAATCTCTCTGGGGTTGTACCTGAAAGTTTACAGAGGTTTCCTGATTCAGCATTTCATCCAGGAAATCCGTTGCTGATTCTCCCATATTTGGCATATCCACCGAGAAGTGTTCCAGCCATGAACTTGAGGCGGCATGGTTCCCATATGAAGTCTGCTATCAGGGCTGCCCTTGTTGCAGGTTTGTTTGGAGGCATCTGTTGCATAGCTTTATTGGCAGTGATGATCTATTGCAAAGCCCATCGACATGAAGGTGGGAGACAGAGTCTCAAAGAAAGTACTGAAAAGAAAGGTGTTCAGCAAGGGGGTTCCCTACCAGACGCATCGTCCCTGAATACACACATTGACCCACCATCATCTTCAGCACCACTGAGGCATCTGAAGGCCTCATCAGGTGTACAGGTTCCCAAAGATCTTGGTGTGCAAGAACCAATTAGAAAACAGGAAAGCATATCTTCTCCCGTGTCTCTCATGTCATCTGCACCTTCGAGAAACCAACTTCAGTATGAGAATCCTGGTTCAAACAAGGCACTTTCTCCAGATAAACTAGCTGGGGATCTACATCTTTTTGACACCTCTTTGGTGCTGAGTGCTGAAGAACTTTCATGTGCTCCTGCAGAAGTTATTGGGAGGAGTTGTCATGGAACATTATATAAAGCTATTCTTCCCTCTGGCCAAGTAATCACTGTTAAGTGGTTAAGGGAAGGGATTGCAAAAGGAAAGCAGGAATTTGCAAGAGAAGCTAAGAAGCTTGGACACATCAAACATCCAAATTTAGTGTCACTGCAAGGGTACTACTGGGGTCCCAAGGAGCATGAGAAACTTATATTGTCGCATTATATCAATGCACCATGCTTGGCTCTCTATCTTCATGGTAAGCGTCAAGCTTTTTATTGCATTGCACAACCTAGAACTGTCTTGTTATTTTTTTCTTTTTTTCTGGATTGTCGAAGTACGGCTAATTAACTTGTTATTGTGGGCATCACTCCTTTTTCTATCCAGTAATATGTTTAACTCAAAGATAATCTAATGAAAAGTAAAAATTAGAAGCATGATCGGAAACTTGAAAATGCCAAGTTCTGATGTTCAAAACTGTTCAATCTGGTTGAGTGGTATACTGGCTAGATCTAACCATGAGAAAGTAGTCGTACCTTGCTAAAGTAAAAGACCAAAGAATCAATCCACTCTCCTTTTTTATATCAAATAATGGTGACATAGGCTTCCATATTTCGTTGAAGATAAGAAGTCTTCCTATCATTAATTTGTCTGAACTTTCAGCACTGTTTTCCTGTTGTATATGATCTTAGTCTAAAAGCCATCTTAACAGAACCTTGACTTAACTGTAACCAGAACACATTCACGTTGTATTTGTCCCTAACAAGCAGTGGCAAGCAAGGAAATCCACATAACTTTATATTCAGTTAGTGTGCGATAAAATGGTGAGTTACTGAATGTGCAGGAAGAACCAGCGTTGAATTTTCTGGGCTGGCATGAAATATGGCTTAAGTGTTACTTTTGCGTGAGCAGAATTTGTTTCTAATTGTGCTGTCCATTTGGATGATACACGAGGCACTGTTACATCAATCTTGAAACCTTTTTGCTTTCATGATATATATTTTAGCAACTGGCTATAGTTACTATTAGTGTGATAATTAGGATTAACGTGTCAGCAAGTTCTTATATGGTATGATACGCTTTATCAGTATTTCTTGAATGTTAATTATGAACACTTCATGACTGTAATCTCTGAAAGTTCAAGAGGTCTGAGGATTTACCACTCTACACTTATGGACTATAGTCCTCATTAGTATTCATGCTTATAAATCTTTTCAATGTTCTTAGAGTCATCTGTATTCCCACCTTGAGATAATCAAAAGTACTAAATGGAACTGAATTTTGGAACCGCTGGCCAGCTTTATTGAGTTGAATTACTTTTTCCCTCTGTCTGAAGTCATATTGAGTTGGTTCAAATTGGCAAGATTTATCAAAATTTAGGGCATGGTAAAACCAGGTTAGGAAGGAATCTTATTAGCGGGATATAGTATGTTTTTAATGGGCTATTAACTGCTTTAATCATTATACTGGTTCCCAATCACATCAGGCAACTCTTTCTCACTCACTCTTTCTAGAAGGCCTAATCACACAAGACCATTTATATTAGTTTGAGAGTGAAAGTCACATCCATTTCTTTCTGTTTCTGCAGAGACAGACCCCAGAAAGTTCCCACCCTTGTCTCTTGATGAGCGGCTCAAGATTGCTATGGATGTAGCCTGTTGCCTTAACTACCTTCATAATGAGAGAGCAATACCCCATGGAAACCTGAAATCCACTAACATCTTATTAGAAACTCCCAAACTGGATGCACTCCTAACAGATTACAGTCTCCACCGCATATTGACATCAGCTGGTACGGCTGAGCAGGTTCTCAATGCAGGTGCCCTTGGATACCGTCCACCCGAATTTTCCAGCACAAGTAAGCCATGTCCATCTTTGAAGAGCGACGTTTATGCTTTTGGGGTTATTTTGTTGGAGCTTTTGACCGGGAAAGACTCTGCGGGGATAGTATCTGGGAACCAAGGGATGGTGGATCTTACAGAATGGGTTAGATTGTTGTATGCAGAAAACCGTAGCACCGAGTGCTTTGATGTGCGGATGTCCGATTCGCGTAACGTGGAGGTCCTACCTAAAGAGCTTTATGATATGCTTCAGGTAGCTCTTAGATGTATCCTTCCAGCAGCCGAGAGACCTGATATGCAAACTATTTTTGAAGATCTTTCATCCATAGTACATGAACTAACCTTAGCAGGGTAGAGACCAGTAGGCTTTAATTGTACTTCTTCATTTGATTATTCATCAGTCCTGTGTCTATTTTGCCGTCCACGCCATCTCTTCTGTAATGTTGTAATTTAGTGTATTCTCATTCAGGTTTTCATTGTCTTCAGATTGATGTCTTGCTATTGTGTTCTCTCTCCTTTTATTGTCTGGCATTGTCTCCAGTCCTATCAAAGGAAGAGTAGTTTTTTGGTTGCTTTGTCTAACTTAACGGTGAGCGAATTCACTGCGCTATGGTGTAACCATCGAAGTCTTAAAAACCGCAACCCAAACCCAAGGTTCTGTACCTCAGGTATCAGTGTAAAGCACGGGATGGTCAAGATTACATTTGTTCTGTAAGGAGGCAGTCAGGTAGACCATTTGCAATGTGCATTGTACGTGGTAAGATAGCAATCTTCAATCTTCTCTTGTATGTGGTTTATTTCCATGATTTACATAGATGTTTTCTATTTGAAATGACAACCATTGTGGGAGGGGAGCGAGGGAGCGGGAGTACCTACTTTCGATAGAATCTGATGTCTAACTCCATCGCCTCTTTACCTTTAATTTGTTTAAAAAAGAATTCTATCTCCTTTTCCTTGTTTTCTTGAAAAGAAAATTAAGTGATGATATAAGATAATAGGAAATTTTTTCATATCATTCTATCACATGTTCACTTGCCAACTTTTGATTTGAAAAGTTGAACAGTGCACACTAACGATTAAAGCTTGGCGTGTCAGTTGATTACTTAATTGGCATAAAATTATTTTCACAAACTAACTTAATACCACGTGACACTCTAAAATTTATTTGAAATTACTCGCTACAAATGCCCCCCACTTCAAGGTTCATTGGCATGTAAAATTGATCGCAATAAACTGCTTGAGAATGCCCGCCCCCTTCACGAATTTAGTACATGATCATACCTGTTCCCAATTTCTCCTTTTGTGATTATGCACTCTGTTTTGGATTGGATAAGTTACCACTCCGAAGGGCACTAGCATGACATGTTGCTTCGGTTGATGGAATTTACACAGCTGAAAACTTTGATGAAGTTACCGGCGCACAAATCCTAACTCTAACACAATTCCGAGACCAACTTGTTCACCTCAAGCAAGCAAACTTGTTCCATGAAAGATACTGTAGGCAGAGGTTTCTGCCTCCTGGACGGGGGGGACTCAGCCAAGCGAACTTGTCTGGCGTATATATGCCTTGCGCGCTTGACCTGTTAGCCCTCTGGACGCTAATCCTCCTGACAGGGTGTCCGCGTCTGGATTCTCCACTGGAGATGGTGGTTATACTTTGTTTTTGGTTAGGGGATGCCACGTTAACTTTTCAGATGTCACCCTTTTGATTAGAGCTTCGATGGCTCGCTTGACGGATTCGCAGTTATCGGTCGTATGCCCACTATCATTGTGAAATCAAAACTAGAGATTATTGTCCATCTTGTCTCGCCACCAGCGATTCTCCTTATCTCGAACCTCATGCAGAATTTAAGAGGGGGCAAGTATTCAACAGCGTTTGATTGTTCATATCGATGAATGGCTCTTTTGAGTGCCGTTCATCTTGCATTTTTCGGATTGGTGTTCTCTTTAGGTCGTTTCCAATTTATCTTCAGTCTGCATGAACTTGTTGGCCTTGTCTAGCTAATAGGGTCTTCGATCATACTGCTAGGAGGAATCTTGTTTACTGAAAAAGCAAAACGTGACGCTGGATGTATCAAGGCACATACTCATTGACATTATCCACCTTGACAGTTGCTGCATTAAAGCGGCCAACGTACTTGGACAAATAATATTCTTTTTCTTGCACAATGTAGAGAAGGTTTGCAGAATACTTTTTTTCCAGACCCGGCTACTCGTTGTTTCTGAAAATGATGCGAAAGCTATGAGGAAGTTTGAGTAGACCTAGAAGGCAAAGACTTGAACCATGCACGCGCTGCTTTTCTAAGCATGGTTGGGAAAACCCAGCACAGCCTTCATCCGAGACTTGCAAAAGCATAATGCTGTCTCAAATTGGTAGACGCCATTGCCATTGTACGTTTCACAGAGGGGCATCTTGGAGTCCGGTGGGAGCTCTGCTTCCTCAATAGCCTTTGAAAGGGGGTAACCGCCCACCGATGGCGCGCCTTAGGGATACTCGTCCTCAAGGACGGTGTGTTGGTGGCAGTGACATAAAAGAACTTCCTTGCCGCGATGGAGCCCTTCAATAACATAAACCACTTCTGATCGTTGTTCTTTCCGAACAATGTCAGGTTCATAAGTTGGATCATACCTTGAATCGCATCTCTTATCATTGCTTGAATGAGAAGAAAGACGTAGGGTCTAGCTAGACCGATTGCGGTGAGACTGATTGGTTAATGTCGAGGCCGACAACATGAGTTGACGACGTCCTTTGGTGGTTGTTGACCACATCTTTAAGTTGATAGATTTCTTTAGTCGAATCTGGATGGTAATTTCTGGTTGGTTCGATGGCGAAGGTCGTCGCCTCAATGGGTAGGCTAGCGGAAAACTTTTCGCGACGCTGTCGGTCTTCTGAGCTACGATTAAGCGACGTCACATTGATGTGATGGGCATTGGTTGGATCGGTCTGAAGAGATCAACTGAACTTTCAGGTGCGAGAATGATCGGTTCAACGGTGGGTTTGTGATTGGCTAAAATTTGTGTAATTTGCTATAAGTCATGATCTTGGTCCCAAGGATAGCGTCAATCTGTCACTATTAATATATGTCATGAACCAAGGTGAAGCATGAAGCCTACAAAAGACAAAGTGATTGTCGATACGGCTCCGACAAAGAAAAAAAGAAAAATAAAGCTTTTGTGTGATTAGTTATCCACGTACAGCACTTATGGCTGTAAATGAACCGAATTGTTCATGAACTGCTCGTAGTTCGTTCCCCAAAGAACTTGTTCATGTTCGTTTGTATAATATATGAACCGAACATGAACAAAATATTAGAGGTCATTTATTAAACGAGCCGAGGATGAATATTCTAAAGTGTTCATGAATGTATTCGTGAACAATTCGTCTGAATAATAACTTAATTATAATATGTTTCAAACTCAAAAGTCATATAACTTAATTATAGTATAAATTTGTTTAAACTTGAAAGTCTTAAAATCAATTAGACAATTGAATCAAGTAAGGTGTAGTTCTAGTTTGAAAATAATTGTTTTGAACGAGAGTACAAGTTTTTAAGTTCGAGTTCGACTCGTATAAATAAACAAATGAACTCGAACCGAACACGAGTTTTGTGAAACGAACCGCGAACAAATTCCAACAAAATTTTGAAGATTAAACGAAGACGAACATGACCTGAAACTAAACAAACGAGTTTGAACATACCTCTGTTCGGCTAAGACTCGATTCATATACAATCCTATTAACGTACCCAGAAGTCCCCCATTTATGTAGAGATATAAGTACCGGAGCCAAATATAACTATATTCGACCGTTTAGGCTTGGGCCTATTTCTTGGGAGGCAAGACAACATTCTCGTGACTCTAATTAAGAGCAAGACAAGTCTTTGACTTGGAGTTGACCAAATATGCCAGTTGTCACAATCTGACCGGTGACCTGCTTTTAGCCATTTCAACCTTTTTAGATCTAATGCTTACATTCTACAACTGTAGAATACACAAAAACGCATTTTGAATATGCATGAAAGTATATCGAGTAGAACAATATGAAACATGTAAAGCTAGGATAGCTGTGTATGTACACAGCTATGCAGCATAACTGAAATTTTTTGGAGGCCGCATATATTAGTTTTCAAAATCAACATTCATTTGCATACACTCTTCCATCACACACACTGCTGAAGACAAAAAAAGGTGCATTAAACAAGCTTCTGATTTGAAGTAGCAACTGCAAATACACAAGCACTAGATGAAAGCATAATATTGAACAACAATATAGAACCCATGTACATTTGATCAGCGGCAGAACTGTACCTTTCTTCAGACAATCCAAAGCTATACAGAATATCTAATCAACTTATCACTGCCATAACCAACCCCTTAATCTCTCAGTAATGAGACTATAACCAGCTACTTTATTTCTTTTTAACTTCACCTAGGAGACAGCTTCAGTATACCAAATTATTTCTCTCCCCATGTATTCAGATGTAATCATGTCTAGTAAGTCATTGAATCACTATTTCTTGCAGCGTCAGCAGTGTCTTGCAGATACTCTACGTTGAACACTGAAGTCTACAAATTATTTCCAGTTTCCGTCTATGTATCTGTATCGAAAGACTGCTATGATTGGGACATCGTTTTTGCATACTTACTCTTGGCTTCTTCAATGGACTTTTGAAGTTCAGTAAACATCGTAACTGAAGACCCTGCAAAATTACTCAAGTGGGCAAGAAAACTCACCAAGCTTGACCGAAAGCGGTCAAAACCTGATATCCACTCCTCCGAAGCTTCATCTCTTAATAGATTGACTCCTAAATCGCTGTTCACACCCTTACCTTGGCTCTTATCTTGACGTGGTAAGAAGTGGGCAATCTCAGCTGTTAAGCCTTTTATGGAATCTGCAACTTCTTTCGTAGGCAGAGTAGCAAGCATGTCCAACCAGACCCCGCAGGTGACATATATAGGTGGGCCATAGTTTCTCAAGGAAGGGGGTGGCACCCTCCTTTTCCTCTTGGAGTGTTTCTGTTGAAGAGAGACACACTTGTGAAGCCACCCATTTATAACCTCAACGTATGTCTTCTGAGCAGCAATCCACTTCGTAAAAGTTGAAGATAAAGAGCTCAATTCATTCTCAAGATGGACGATTATCTGTCGATGCATGTCTGATTGCAAGGAGATCTTGGGGTTGCGATGGATGTATGCTACTGAAACAATCTGGAACTGATGCTTATGGCATTCAAACATCACTTCCCACATTTTCCTTAACCTGTCAAGAGTAAGGAGAGTGAACAGATAAGCTTGGCAAGAAAATAGTTACTCGGGTATTTCAAAAGTCAAACCATGGATAGTTATGCAAAGTGAACCTATAAACAGAGACAGAAGCACGGCCTTCTGCCAACATACATCTAGTTATTTTAGAGAAAGACCTACACCCGGTGGTCAGCCACAGTAGCTTTGCAGAAATTACAGGTGCACTCGAACTCACGTGTTTATCTCTCTGCGCATTGACAAAGTTAACCTCATATGCTTTACGTAATCTCACATACAAAGGCACGTGCACTCTGAATATGTATTTACGTAATTATTGAACCGCTTGATATTAGCCCTCCTTCATATATCCAATATTCATAAAAATATGGGGGATCAAATGCATGTACATAGAATGATTACTAGAAAACAATGGGATGGGACATATGAAATCAGTGTAAAGGCCACTAGGTGTACGTACATAAAATGGTCAGTACATAAAAAGTTCCACAGCAGAGCATACATGTATAAGCATTTATTGCCACGTGTACGGCTAAGATTCCTCCCCACTGCTAAGGTAGAAACAAAGTCTGCTCCTCTAAAGATTAGATACAAGATACCAGAATACCAGAGCCACCAAATTCTAACATGGGATAGTTGATAAATGGTGGGAAAAGGTTTCTTTAGGACCTAATTTTCACGTGTACCAGTAACTAGTAAGTGCCAAATTTATAAGCTCAACTTGTGAAACTTCCAGCAAGTTTGCAGGGGAGTTCATGCACGGTTTAACCCGTGACAGGACACCTTTGAATAAACCTTGATCAACAAAAGGTACAAGAAGAAAAGGGCCGGGGTAGGGAGGGCGGAGGGGATAAAAGCAAAGATATATATTTTCCTGATAGGTAAGAAAGATATTGAGAAGTATTCTGCATAGAATTCAAACAACGAGTCCCTAAGTTGGAGTTAGCATTGCTCCATATTATTATACAACAAAAGAAAAAGTATTAGGTGAATAGTTACACTAACAAAGGAAAACCTATGCATGTGATGCATCATCAACAAAACTTAAAAATCACAACATAGAATGAGAGAGAGAAAAGTGTGCTCCCTTTCTTCAAATTTGGGCATAGCTCACAAAACATGTTATAACGCTCGTACGAAAAAAATTGCAACTAAAACGACAAAATTCAGCAATATGGTTTTCTGCTGTCTCTAAACAAATGGAAGAAACTGTAACCTACTCGGATGACGGTGTCTGCTATTCTCGAATTGAAAAGAGAATAAATGTAGCTACCTACACATGTATTACAAGTGATGATCAATGAATCGCAGTATTAAGTCCTATTTTTTAAGGTCTAAAATGAAATCCAAATTCTGGAACAACTTTGTATTTGCACTTTTCTACATTAAGCAATGAGAAAAACAAAAGATTAATAGGTGTCACTATTCAGAGATTTTACAACGATGATGCAAGCACCAAGAGCATGACAACATCTTTGAAGAATATGTCGCCACCCCAACCCCAAATGCAGCTCCACCCAATTCCCCCACCAAAACATAAAGAAAAGCGAGAAAACAAATTAAGCAGAGATGTGCAAGTCATCCTATTAAGACCAAAGATTTCGACCAAAAAAAAAAAATTTCTATTAAGACCAAAGATGGTTTTAGATTGCTTTCTATTTCTGCCCACACAAAACAGACAAACGAATAAAGGTAACAGTAAATTGGCCCCTTCTTATTGCAGTTTACCTCCTGCGTGAAACCTCCATCTGTGTTACAAGGATATGGGTCGAAGGGTCGGATTAGTCTACCTCTCACAACCCAAGATACTGGGGACATGGCAAACCATTCTTATCTATTGTGTATTTTTAGCTGTTCTTAAGGTAGAATGGTATTTTACGTAACACATATTGTTTATCTCATCTCAAAGCAATAAAGAATCAAGAGGAACACTATAAGAGAAAGTTTGTAGTAGGATATCCTATAAGATGTATCTTATATGTATCCCATACCCATGTCCAAGTGTCGAGTGTCCGACATGGGTACTTCACGCATAATGAAGAGTCCATGCAACACAGACCTCAATATACTTGAAGGAGAAAAAAAAAACACTAATTGCGGTTAAAAGCTCAAGAATTTGTTGAGAATAGTGACATTTTCTAATCATAAGTCAACTTTTGTCCAGTTTTCCAAAATATAAGAGGTTTAATACAACTTTTCAAAGTACAGGGAGGTACACTGCAACTGCCCCAATGTGGAAGATTTCAAGCCCATTCTTATTATCGGTGGGGATGGGATGGGGCAAGTCCTAGGCTTCTCCAACCAGAAATTGTTGCCCGAAATCAAATATAAACACAAAAATCACCGGTCACTTGAAGGAAGAAGGTAGGATTTCCATTCCTGTCAAAAATAATGATTGCTCCAGCTTCCACTCAGTCACTATCCAATATTGATGCCAAGTAGGTTTTGAGTACATGTGGAGGTACCACAAAGAGTGTAGTCCAAGTCACATGAAATATAAATATTGTGAGACAAAGCAAGGTTAGGAGCAACGTAGAGACCAAGGCATCCTAGTCAGAGCCTGAAGAGTGGCAGTGCTGCAATAGCGAAGGCGCGGAGTGAGTATGGAGTGACAATCAAAAGTCCAAAATACTAGGGGCCAGAGTCTGAGTCCAGAGTCAGGTCCACTGCTTAGGATCTGATGCTTAGGTTCTCTCTCTTTTGTAACTTGTTCGTTATGAAGTTTTAGAGTGAGAAAGTGAAAGTGTGCAAATGAATTCGGTTTCCAAATCCTTCTGAAAATGAGCTCTCTAGTCCGTGGGCTCATCGGCAGCTAAAAATGTCTCGTCATCAAGTGACACATGACGCTCCCTGGTGTCACGGGCTGCCCCTTGCACCCGCCCAGCACCGCGCCCCCGCGCCCATCCTGCACAGCGCCCCCGCGCCCATCCTGCACAGCGCCCCCGCGCCCATCCAACACGCGCCCATGCGCCCTCGCAAGTTCTTCAAGTCTCGCGCCCATGCGCCCAACTGCAATGCCCGTGCACGCCAAAAGCCAACAGTGAAGATCTGAAGATCCAGGCGTGCGTTTTTGCTCAATTTTGGTGGAGATCACCCTTGTATATATTTAAGTTTCCCAGTAAAATTTCAAGTCATTCCGAGTTGTATTTCTCTAAAAAGGGACACTATGACTCCTCGCACATAGTGACGTCTACTACTGTCACTTAGGAAAATCCTCTTAGTGGTACTATATGGGAGGTCAAGTACACCCATACCCGAGAGTCCCTTGCTTTGTTTTAGTTTGCCTGTTTAGCTAGATTGCACATTGTGGATGCAAACAAAGCCTTCTGTAAGTTGTACTGATGTTGTTGAAGTAATGAGAATATTTGGGACCGCTTTGCTCGTGTTGAAATTTACTTCTTTGTGCACTGTTTTATGCAATGTCGATGCACTGCTTGCTGTAGATTGTTGGGATTGTTTGGCGGACTCTTCTTGCAAGAGGCAAGTCGAGTGCCACACACGGTTTCCTTTGTGCCATCAAGGGCCACCGTGTGTCAGGTGGTATCAGAGCCGCGGTTGCCCAAGGGACCGTGGCTTCAGCTAAGAAAATAGTGTGGGATAGTTTGTTGAGAAAAACTATGGCCAACACGAAAGAGAGAATCGATGCTTTGGAAGCACAGATACAGAGCATGTTCAAGAGCGACCAGGATGCTCCAGGCATCCTGAAGCAATTCTCCCTTCGCCTGGACGCGTTGGAAGTGAATCTTGAAGCCACTGATAATGCCCGATATGCTGAGAACATGGATTGGGAGGGCAGGTTTCAGGAGCTTCAGGATCGAGTGGAGCACCAAACACGGCATACTGAAGGTATAGACTGGTAGTCTAAATTTCAAGAGCTCCAGGATCGAGTGGAGCTTCTTAGTCGTGCAGTGGTTAACACACCCGCAGGGGGTGCGGAGCACTCATCGAGGCCCCGAGTGCCAGAGCCCAAGAGTTACGAGGGAGCCCGTGACGCCAAGGAATTAGAAAACTTCCTTTTCAATATAGAACAATACTTTCGAGCCATCAGAGTAGACTCGGAAGCGACGAAGGTGTCAATGGCTGCCACGTACTTGGTTGGAGATGCTAAGTTATGGTGGCGGAAGAAGTACGCAGAGATCGAAGATGGGTCTTGCGTCATAAACACATGGGATATACTCAAACGCGAGCTAAAGAGCCAGTTTTTCCCAGAGAACACCGCATTCAACTCGAGGAAAGCGTTGTTGGAATGCAAGCACACCGGATCGGTCCGAGAATATTGCCAGGCATTTTCTACCTTGATGTTGGACATCAGCGATATGTCTGTAGTCGACAGACTCTTCTTCTTCATGGAAGGATTAAAACCATGGGCTTGCACAGAGCTTAATAGGCGTTGGGTGAACAACCTTAACGAAGCCATCATCGCTGCCGAGAGCCTTTCAGATTACAACTCCGAACCACAGAGACCCCCTCAGAGAGGGAATCCAAGCAGGAGTAATGGTGGCAAGAAGCCAGGGGGTCAAGCGCCAAACCAAAGTTGGGGCAGTAAAAGCAGTTGGGCGTCAAACTCTTCCACCCAACAGAAGAGTGGAGTTGGGTTCAAAGCCAAGCCTGACGCTAGCACCAGCGGAGAAGTGAAAAAACCTGCTTTCAGGGGTTGCTTCTTGTGTCAAGGGCCGCACGTGATCGCTAACTGTCCGCAACGACAGATGATGAATGCCTTCTTTGACAACATTGGGCAGGTGCAACGTGGGGAACAATCTGGCTCTCAATCAAGGCATCCACCAACAGAGGAACAAACAGACGCACAAGATTACGAAGAGGAAGATGCCGTCGGGGCCTTTCCTCAGTGGTGTAATGCTGTGACAATGCAGGTTAGGAACCCCGAAGAGAGCTCGACTGGGGAAAAGCCTAAAGACATGCCGCCAAAGAAAAAGAGCGATGTACCAGGGAAAGGCTTGATGTATGTGGACATCAAGGTTAACGGGAAGGCCATCAGGGCCATGGTGGACACAGGAGCTACCCATAATTACATTTCAAGCACTGAAGTGGAAAGACTGAGTCTAACTCTAGAAAAAGGGTGCGGACGGGTGAAGGCTATCAACTCTGCCGCACAGCCAGTAGCGGGGATAGCGAGATCTGTTTTGATCAAGATTGGCCCATACGAAGGAAGGACCAACTTTTCAGTAGTCATCATGGACGACTTTAAGCTGATCCTTGGGTTGGAGTTTCTGCGTGACACGAAGACCACAGTGATGCCATGCACCAACTCTCTGGCCATGCTTGGGAGTAAACCGTGTGTCATCCCGACTATATCTCCTAGGGCGGGAGAGCGTTCTATCTCAGCCCTCCAGTTAAAAAAGGGATTAAAACGGGACGAAACAACCTACCTTGCCATGCTACGGTGGGACAAGATTGAAGAAGTATCGGGACCATTACCCAAAGAAGTTAAAGTGATATTAAACGACTTTGAAGATGTGATGCCTGATGAATTGCCGAAGAAATTACCACCCAGAAGGGCAATTGACCATGAGATCGAGCTTGTGCCAGACACGAAGCCACCCGCCCGAGCTCCGTATCGAATGTCACAACCAGAACTTGCTGAACTCAGAAAACAATTGACAGAGTTGCTAGACACGGGTTTGATCACTCCAGCGAAGTCGCCTTATGGTGCACCAGTCCTCTTCGAGAAGATACAAGATGGTTCCTTGCGGATGTGTGTGGACTACAGGGCGCTAAACAAGGTGAGGATTCGGAATAAGTATCCTATCCCTTTAGTCGCCGATTGTTTTGATCAGCTTAGTAGGGCGAGAGTGTTTACCAAGTTGGACTTGAAGTCTGGGTATTGGCAGGTCCGAATCGCCGAAGGTGACGAGGCGAAGACAACTTGTGTCACCAGAAACGGTGTGTATGAGTTCCTGGTCATGCCGTTCGGCTTGACCAACGCCCCGGCCACATTTTGCACCTTGATGAATCAGGTTTTGCAGGACTACATTGACGATTTTGTAGTGGTGTATCTCGATGATATTGTGATCTACAGTTCTAGTTTGGACGAGCATCTGAAGCACTTAAGGAAGGTGCTTACCCGACTGAGAGAGCACGAGCTATATGTGAAGCTGTCGAAATGCACCTTTGCCCAGACCAAGATTAAATTCTTGGGCCATATGATAGAACAGGGTCAGATTAGGATGTACTCAGCTAAAGTTCAAGTGATACAGGAGTGGCAGCCGCCAACTAATGTTTCAGAATTGAGATCTTTCCTAGGATTGACCAACTATTATAGGAAATTTGTTCGAGATTATTCGAGAATGGCCCATCCCCTAACCGAACTTCTGAAGAAGAGAAAAGTTTGGGAATGGTCCAAGGAATGTCAATCGACCTTCTTGGCCATGAAGCGGGCTATGTCTGAAGATCCGGTACTTGCTCTCCCCGATGTGTCGAAGTCCTTTGAAGTTCATACAGATGCTTCTGACTTTGCACTAGGAGGAGTTCTAATGCAAGAATGCCACCCGGTGGCATATGAGAGTAGGAAGCTCAACGAAGCAGAACGTCGCTACACCACTCAAGAGAAAGAGTTACTCGCGGTAGTGCATTGTCTCAAAGTTTGGAGGCACTACCTGCTTGGTTCTAGCTTCATAGTGCGGACAGACAACACTGTTGTGAGCCACTTCTTGAGTCAATCTAAGCTCACCTCGAAACAGGCCAGGTGGCAGGAACTTCTGGCAGAATTCAACTTCATGCTCGAGTACAGGGCAGGCTCAACCAACAGTGTAGCAGACGCCCTCAGCAGGAGAGCCGAACTAGATCAGGTAGCATTGATGGCCATGAATGCTATTGTTAGAGCAGACAGCCGAGTTGCCATCAACATCGGAAAAAAGATCAGGAAGGCCCTTCCCAGGGACCCGGTTGCCCAACAACTGCTGAAACTGATCGAGAGCGGTAAAACTTGACAGTTTTGGCAAGAAGATGGTTTGCTGATGACCAAAGGAAGACGGGTATATGTCCCCAGAGTTGATGATATGAGACGAACATTGATTCGAGAATGTCCTGACACCCTTTGGGCAGGCCATGCCGGAGGAGAAAGAACATTAGCTCTCCTTCAACAAGGTTACTACTGGCCCCAAATGGGGGATGAAGTGCAGGAGTATGTGAAGACATGTCTTACTTGTCAGCAGGACAAGGTGGAGCGTAAGAAGAAAGCAGGGTTACTACAACCGCTGTCGGTCCCCAAGAGATCGTGGGAGAGTGTGTCGTTGGATTTCATCACTGGTCTGCCGAAGGTTGAAGACTTAGGCACGATTCTTGTTGTCGTTGATCGGTTTAGCAAGTATGTGAGCTTTATCGCAACACCCAAGTATTGCTCAGCCGAAGACACAGCGCAACTTTTCTTTAAGTATGTGGTGAAGTATTGGGGCATGCCTCAAAAATTGTCAGTGATCGGGACTCCCGCTTCACTGGAAACTTTTGGACTGAACTCTTTAAGTTATTCGGATCCCAACTTTTGACGAGTTCAAGTTATCATCCAGAATCAGACGGTCAGACGGAGCGGTTCAATTCCATGCTAGAAGAGTACCTCCGCCATTTTGTCAGTGCAACAAAGAAAATTTGGGTCAAGCTACTGGATGTTGCCCAGCTGTGTTTCAACTCACGCAAAAGCTCTTCGACAGGGAAGAGTGCTTTTGAGATTGTGAATGGACAACAACCGTTACTACCCCACACAGTAAATGTCCCCAACGCAGGAAAATCTCCAAGGGCCATAAGCTTCAGCGAAGAATGGAGGCAGAATATAGATCTAGCTCACTCCTACCTGGAGAAGGCAGCCAGAAGAATGAAGAAACACGCCGACAAGAACAGGAGATCTCATGAGTTTAACGTGGGCGACAAAGTTATGGTTAAGCTATTGCCACAAGATCGCAAATTTCTAAGGGGAAGAGACTCTCGTCATTTGCAGAAATATGAGGGACCCCTGACAATAGTGAAGAAGATAGGCAAGATGGCTTACAAAGTTGATCCGCCACATTGGTGGAGCCGCCAGCTCCATCCCGTCTTTCACGTCAGCATGTTGAAGCCATTCTATGAAGACACAGCAGACCCCTCCAGGGGCCAAATCAGGAGACCAGGACTCAAACCCAAAGCGGCAGGAAAGCGAGTTGCTGAAGCTATTTTGAATGATAGAGTGATTACAGCATCCCGCAAGCGCCATCAGGAGTACCTAGTCAAGTGGCAGGGATATATGGACGAAGAGAACACTTGGGAACAAGCAGCAGACTTATCAGCCTACACCGACAAGATTGAAGCCGGTACATGCAGAAGTTGACGAGGGCGTCAACAGCTCTAGTGGGGGAGAATGTAACGGGCTGCCCCTTGCACCCGCCCAGCACCGCGCCCATGCGCCCTCGCAAGTTCTTCAAGTCTCGCGCCCATGCGCCCTTCAAGCACAACGCCCGCGCGCCTAACTGCAGTGCCCGTGCACGCCAAAAGCCAACCGTGAAGATCTGAAAATCCAGGCGTGCGTTTTTGCTCAATTTTGGTGGAGATCACCCTTGTATATATTTAAGTTTCCCTGTAAAATTTCAAGTCATTCCGAGTTGTATTTCTCTAAAAAGGGGCACTATGACTTCTCGCACATAGTGACGTCTACTACTGTCACTTAAGAAAATCCTCTTAGTGGTACTATATGGAAGGTCATGTACACCCATACCCGAGAGTCTCTTGCTTTGTTTTAACTTGCCTGTTTAGCTAGATTGCACACTGTGGATGCAAACAAAGCCTTCTGTAAGTTGTAATGATGTTGTTGAAGTAATGAGAATATTTGGGACCGTTTTGCCCTTGTGTTAAAATTTACTTCTTTGTGCACTGTTTTATGCAATGTCGATGCACTGCTTGTTGTAGATTGTTGGGATTGTTTGGCGGATTCTTCTCGCAAGAGGCAAGTCGAGTGCCAAACACGGTTTCCTTTGTGCCATCAAGGGCCACCGTGTGTCACCTGGGAATGACAACTCGCCAAAGGTGCAACATGTGTCAGTACTCCACGAGCTGTCAGATCGCATACTCACTCGACCTATCCCTTACCCTCTACAACTTGGCTCGATTGGTGTACAAAGGCCGACTAGAGAGCGCTCTTGACCAAGCCACCAATCCAAAGCCCTTACAAAGTTCTATTGAAGGCGTTAAGAGAGGTGAAGAACCTAACAACAATGGGGAAGGCCCGACGCTCAACTGCTAGGCAAATAAGGGGAGATGCCCTACAAACATCTACTCTCATTGCGAAGTGACCAATTCGTCACAATCCTTCAGACGACAATGACCTCCAATGCCTTAGTGTTCAGGGTCACAGTTCAGGCGTGCCAAGCGTCATGCGATTTGCCTAGACAGAGAGTATCTGGGAGAACGAACTTATCCCACTCCGAAACGTCTTTGTGCCGAAGCACTCAAGCGGAGCCCCCCTTAGAATGTCGCGCTCTTTGGAGAGTGGGCGGAAGCATGTTCCATATCCAAGGTGAGGTGCGCGCAAGGCATAGTGAAGACATGAACCAACGCCAAGGGAGCAGGAGTGTGATGGAGTGCCGAGGGCATGTTTGTATAAACGTTGCAGCGCATAGGTGCAGTAGGATTTTTGTGGCACCAGGGCACACTCAATGGAGATGGAGCGGAGGGGCGGTCAATAAATGTTGCACAAGGGGATAAAATGGAGGTGGTACATGGGCACTACAAATGGACGCAATGCCGAGGGCACGTAGCGTGGAGACGAGGCTCCGGCCAGATAAATGTCATGGCGCGTAGCGCATGGAGCCCTATAAGGACTCCAAGACTGCCCAAGTACGGAGGCCTTCACTTGGCGTATGTAAGATGACCTAAGAAGAGAGGTCAAGGTGGGGTACCCAAGTGACCAAGGAGGGGATGGGGGCCCCCAAGAGAGGTGAAGGCACGACGAGGGGGTGAAGGCTCGAAGAGGGGGTGGGGACCCCAAGAAAGAGGACCACCCTTCCCGTAAAGGAGGAGGAGGACCTCAAGGATAACCCCCCCTTTTTTCCCCGCACAAAGCAGTAGGGGAACTCAAGGAAGAGGAGGCACCAAAAGCGAGGTGGTGGGTGGCTGGGTTGGGATGCTAGGACTCTTTAATGGGGAAGGTCATGTCCGACCCCAAAGACTGGCCAAGATGCGTACAAGGGGGCTAAGGGGTGCCGTTAAAACCTTACACTGGGAAGGCCAGGCTAACCCCCAAGGCCAAGGGCATGTAGTCGACCCCTTTTCCAACTGGGAGACGCAGCGATTCTATCACTGAGTTGGAGTGTGCGCTCCAGGTTGATAGCGTTGAACTTTCATCGTTAAATATTTGTTAACGTGTTGTGAAAATTGGAACCCAAGAGCAGTCAAAGGGTGTAGCAAAGCCATTAGCAACATAAGGCCCCTGGATGGATGCGGTATGCGCACAGGGCCGAGCCGGGCATGTAGTGCAAGTAAACTTGCTAGCCCGCTAACTATGGAACATTTTAAAGTAGCTCGCTGAAAAAGAAAAAGATGACCAATGCATAAATTTTTTAAAAGTTGGGGGGTGAAAGTGTAATTAAGTTGATAAGGATTGGGTGGACGAGACTGGATCTCAATAGACTCACATTGAAAGAGGACTTGGGATATTTCTTAAGGTCTCTTCTCATTTCATCACCTACAATTAAAAGACTAGTGTGTTTGGAACCATGGAATTGAATGGATTTCATTTTAAATACTTAAATTTATTGTTTGGAACATTAAAAAAAAGGAATTGGAATTGAATTTTATGGGAATTGACTGAAATTGTTCCTGTAGTGTGAAATCTCATAAGAAATGGTCAGATTTCATGGGATTTGGATTAACATGAATTAAAAAAATTATTTACCTTTCTTACCCTTCCTTGAATCTATACAACCAATGAACCCACCATCATTGTCTTCACTACCGCTACTGCCACACTACCTTTACTACCACAACCACCACCTCACCACTACTGCCACCATTATGTTACCGTCACTACCATCACTAACGGATCGCTATACCCACCACCACTGGACGGTTACAACCACCACAACCACCATACTATTGTCAACGCCACACAACACCACCACCACCATCACTATAGTCACCACCATTGTCAAGCGTGTTACATAATTATTATGACCACCGTTGTCGTCAATAGATTGCCATCGTCACTTTCACCGCCACACCACTACTACCACCGCCACCATCAGTGCTACCATCACTCTCACTGCCACTACCATTACCACTAGTGCAACTGTATCAACCCTGTCAGAATCAACATGTCTGTCATTACGACCACCAAAGTTTGTGTTACTGCCACCATGATTACTATCACCAACATACCACTAGTGACACCTGGGTACGACCATGATCATTACCATCGTTACAATACCGCCTCACCACCACCGTCGTCGATGCCACACCACCACCGTCGTCGTTAATGCCACACTAGCACCACCACCATCTTTGCTACCATCACCGTAACTTATGTCACCAACATTACCACAAGTTACGCCCTAGTACCACTAGCACCACTACTGCCGGTAACATCATTAGACCGCCCCACCACCTCCATCACCACTGCTATTGTTGTCGACTGCCTTCGATGCCATGATACAACACCACTGCTGACGCCACACCATCACCACCATCGTTGTTGATGCCACCATCACTAGTGTCACCATTCTTACCAATAGTTATACCTCAGTACCACCACCACCACTACCATCGTTACCATCACTTGATCATGACCACCCCACCACTTCCACTACCAATGCCGCTACACCACCACTTATATCGCTATTATTCACACACCACCACCACCATGTGGTACCACCAGCACATGTCAAACCACTTACCGTGGTTTGTTTCATCGTAAGCCAATGATATAATTGCCAAAAAATTCATTACCTTTCCATTTCCTCTGTGTTCCAAACACAAAATAGGACCTCTGTGATTTGAATTCCCTTTTATTCCAAACAACAAAAAGTGAATTAAATTCCAGATCTAATTCGCAATTTAAAATCCAAATCTGGATAGAATTGGTTTCAAACAGAGTGTTAAAGAATGAGAAAGGCAGAGAGAGAGAGAGTGCCTTAGTTTTATGGCACCCACCAAGGAAGAAGGGAAGAAGCATGGCTAGGATGATCGCAGGCAAGGAATGAGGGGGTCCTCAACGTCCCAAAGCAAAGGAGACAGCCAACTCAAGAATAGAGGAACCGAGATTGGTTGCCCTGAAGAAAGGTGTTACATGTGAAGCGGCGGCGGGTATGGGCAACCCGAGGGCGGCGTGCGAAAAGGACAAAGGGAGACAAGGGGATGGAGGAGATAGGAGAAAGGGTGAAGGAATGAACCCCGGGGTTAAGGGTCGGCCAAGGGAGGAGACGCATATGCAAGTAGACCTGGCAATCGGGTAAACCGGACGGGTACGGATAAAATCGGATCGGGTAAAAATTACCAGGGTTTTTCGGGTAACTTTTCACTGGATCCGTACCCTACCCTTACGGGTAGGGTATTACCCGCAGGTATATACCCGTTTTTTTTTTAAATTGTAATTCTCATACTGATTTGGTTACTACTGCTTCTGCTTGCTCATATACCCGTGTCGCCGGCGAGAGCCTGAAGACTGAAGATTGACGAGCTTGAAGCCTTGAAGAATGAAAGAGCTTGAAGAGTGAAGGCTGAAGACTAGAGGCACAGGACCTATGTCTGAAAACTGGTCGCCGGCGGTGGAGAGACAATCTGACGATGTCGTCACGGTTAAGCCGGCGGTAGAGAAATAAAAAGGACAACTGAGTGACTGACGGTGTCATCACGATTCACGAACGCCGGCGGTGGAGGTACAGGAGCGTAGAGGAGCCGGCGGTGGAGGTATGACCCTTGATCGACAGTGTCACGATCTGCCGGATCTGGTCACCGACGGTAGAGAGACAAAGTTGAAAGCGGCGGCGTAAGAGAACTCTTGAGTCTCTGATGGAGACGACTGACGAGAGGAGAGAAATGAGCCGAAAAGGGTTTAGGTTAATTAGGGCATTGATTTTTTCTTCTATATATACCCTAGGAAAACGGATATCCGCGGGTACCCGAAAATCGACCGGACAAACCCGAAAAACTACGGATCGGTTCGGGTACGGGTCAAAATTGCACGGGTACTCTATATAGGTACCCGTACCCAGGGTTTTTGAACGGTAACGGTTTGACCCGCAGGTACGGGTAGAAAATTGCCAGGTCGATATGCAAGGTTAAAGGTCAACCCGTGCATGGACGACCCGAGGTAGGGGACCTTAGGCGGGGTGTTGGTTTGGGTGAGCTCGGCTGGTTGTGGATGAGTAGAGGGCGATGGAGATTCGAATGGCATGCCCAGGGGGAGAGACTGAGGTCGAGGGCTTGGGTAAGCCAAGCGAAGGTGCAGGAGAAAAGAATCCATGACCAAGGAGCGTCACCGTCGGGCCGTGGAGGTTAGCCCACGCAGTGGTGCTTCAGGTAAGAGGGATGGTGACGGGAGAAAGGTGTCTCGGGCCGTAGTGTGCTGGCCAAGGGAGAGAGGGAGACGGATGGCTCATGCGGTAAGTAAGAGGTCGGGCCGAGGCCTTTCGAAGAGGAGCGAGAGAATGAGGAGAAAGGGGCACTTAGAGTTGAGGTCGAGGCTACAACCACGAGGCTTTGAGCCGAGGCGGAGACCATATGCGCTCAAGCCGAAGTTACGGCAAGATGTCTTGGACATGGTAGAGCTAGAGAGGGAGTTAGTTCACGAGTGAGACCCATCATTTGAAACTGAACATCACAAAGTTGAGAGGGGCAAAGAGAGATTGCCCACCTCACCCCTAGACAGTCGATCATGTGGCACAGAGGAGACTTCTGGTCAATGTCCAGACTAAGACCGAGGCACATTTAGTGACACTGACATTTGCGGAGCCGACGCCCAAGAGTTATCATCAACAAAAATAGCATATTGCTTGGGTCAACAAGAATAATGCTGAAGGTACCCAATAAAGCTTTGTCGAGGCAGCAAGGTGCCCAGGTGGTGAGTTGGAAGTTTTCTATTCCCTGGAGTGGTCCATCGGCGGGCACATAGTCGTGTTGCCGTCATCTTATAACATATTCCCAGATGGTCCCGCTGCACCTTTGACAGGATCTTGGTTAGTCCCGAGCTTGCTAGTGGATGGACTTGACATACTTTGGGTAGCTGTGTTGTTCAAGGCTCACATTACTAGGCCCACAGAGTTTGGATGATTGGTATGACTTCACTTTAGGACTAGAAAGCACCGACACCTTATATAGGTCGAGGTATGGTGTCCGATACCTGCCGACACCTCACCGATACCTCCGGACACGTGTCCGACACCTCTCAGCGGTGTCCGAATTTATTGATTTATTTTTTAATTACCGGACACCGTGTCGGACACCACTTAAAGAAGTGTCGGACACCAAGCTAACCAGTTCATAGGAAGATACGTCAGCATATCCGATCCGACCTCATTTACAGACCCATCTAGCTATATATGACATCTCCTTGATCCTTTTGTCCCATGTTCTTCTCTCTTGTTACTGTTGAGACTCTAATCTTGTTATTGTTGAGACATTCATACTACTATCTTACTTTCTCATTCGTTTCGAACGAAATTCAGCTACTCAAATTGATATTTATTCTTATCATGTACATATTTAATACATATATAAATGTGTGTATATATTATATAAATATATACAGAAAATAAAATTAAAAAACTCAGCGGTGTCCTGCGGTGTCCAAAATCTGGTTTTTTAAAAATTGCAGTGTCCGGTGTCCCAGTCGGTGTCAGTGTCGGACGCGATGTCCGTGCTACCTAGCTTTAGGAATATCCCCATGGGAATGAGATGATACTTCTGCCGGGCTTGCTATTGACCTGACACACAGGGGGCTAGAGATCACCAAGGACATCAGTGGGATCACATTGCTTATGTCCAGATGGAGTGATCAGGACGCACACCTTCATCATTTAGTTCAAGGAGATAGGCCCTACGCTGATAAATGTCGCCATGCTTGGGCCTGCCGATGCTTGGATGAGAGGACCTATTCACTGTGAAGTTGTCCTCAACGGAGAAGAAGGTTCTCACACGGATGCTGAAGATCTTGACGTAGACGCTGCTCATGCAATTTCACAGAGCGAGGGTGGGACAACCAGAGCGAGTAAGGATGATCCTTTGGAGTTCGACATGGGGCCTTTGTTTACTGACAAGACCTATGCAGGCCTCCTTGGATATGTTCCTTTCCAGTAGAAGTTATGTCTTATTTATGCCTTGTTATGCATAGCGTAGGACTTAACATGGCCGGGAGGATATCACTTGTCAGAAGGAGGCCTAGTTGCATGCTTAGGCCCTGTCTTGCACTTCATATTCTTCACACTTAGATTAGTCTTGAAATTTTGTTTCCATACTTGCATTTGTAAGCACGAGTTTGAGGGCATACCTGAGGACTGGGTCTCCGAGAGCGTTCCCCATGCCCATCCGGTGGCGAAGGGGGCACAATATGGCTTGGGTCCAATATACATGAAGACTATGAAGCACGGGTGCGGCATTTAGGCCGACGCACCAGCACTGGATGCAGATCGGGTGCGGGTGTGGCTTGGGTGCGGCCGGGAGCACACGGGGTGCGTGTCCATAATAATTTGATTTTTCTATTAATTTGCTGACCTTCGGGTGCGGCTCCGACGCGGCAGGGACACGGCTTGGACACGCACCAGGTGCTTGAGGGCTCAAAGTCGAAGCTGGGAACAAGTTATCTGGGTCAAAATAATGATTGGCGACCTTGGGAAGAGAGAGGAGGAGGAAGAAGAAGAAAGCGGCAGCGACTGGAAGTTGGCGACGACTGTGTCCGGCTACAGACATCGTCGTGTGATTACCGAAGAAGAAAAAGAAAGAAGAAGAAGAATAAAGGAGGAGGTACCTGATGGCTCGTCTTGGAAAAGAAGAAGGACAGCCTCCGTTATTGTCTTGGAAGAAGAAGAAGAAGACTTGTCTCTTTTCTCAATGTTACTGCCTCTGCTAGTGTCTTGGAAGAAGAAGACTGTCTCTCTTCTCGATGTTACTGCTGCTACATGACTATATAATTTTCAATGCCTTTATTTGGAACCCACTTATTAGCTTATTATCCAAACTAACCCCATACATTTTTAGAAATACTAGTAATACCCCAACTCAAATAAGCAATACTATATTCAGCTATAAAATTTTAATAATTCCAAAACAGCCGGCCAATTTAATAAACTTCCTCACTCACTAATTTGGTTGGAAGGATTAATCTTTGTTACACATATAAAGACCATATTATTCACATACATAAGTAAATATATGTGTGTGTAAAATTTGCCGTATCCCTGCCGCACCCGTATCCTCTTTTTTTATAAAATAACGTATCCGCGTATTTGCACCCGCATTGGAGTCCGTGTTTCCTAGCATGAAGACTTTGTACACTCGGCTGGATTAGTTTGCTGGTGACACAAGACGGTCTCAGGTATTAAGTGTTGATTTATGTGGACCGGATGTTCTTGCAGGGGTACCTATATGAGAGCTTTGAGGAGTACCGGCCAGCTGGGGCCCTCGTACACACTGCTGCCTTTCAAGAACCAGAAGCTGTGATGTTTAAAGCATATTCAAGGCCTCACAATGATCGTGTGACGACCTGGATGGAGAAAAAAAGGTGGGAACCGGTTGTACTTGATTGCAAAGACTCCACGCTTTGAGGGGTACCACGCCTATACGCCATTCTTTGGGGAGGAGAATATCCGAACAATGTTGACGTCATGAGGAGGGAGACCATCACGCCAGCTATGATCAGCTTGATGATGTCCACCTTCCCGGGCTGGCTTCCTATTCTGATGGATGATAGTAGCAAACCGGCACATAATAGATAGTATGTGGCGAGGTATAACCCTGATCGCCTTCTCTTGGCATTTGGCTATGCCTTGGAGCCTCCTATTGGGAATGGAAACCCGTGGAGTACAGCTATTGCGTTCAGCTCTACTCTAGTTTGCAGGGCTTGTGAGTGTCCCTGTGACAAATTGGACTATCCTTGCCGCCTCAGTGAGGCTGGTGGTGACAAAGGAGTATGCAAGGTGGTGGAAGCGTGTCAGGGCCTCTTTCACAGTGGCTCAGTCTGGCGCATGCTTCCGTGGAGGTGGTTAGCGTGTACGCTAACGGCAAGGCAATGGGGCCTGAGCCTCGGGGATGTTGCTCTCAATTGCTGAACAGGGCCTGCGAGATTGCCACCAGAGACAACGGGACTGAGGAATCTAGAGGGCAAGATCATGTAGAGGGAGACACTACCGCAGGGGATTAGAGGGTACTCTCGCAGGTTCAGGAGCCGGCTCTGAGGCAGGCCCAGGCAAGGGGCCTTTTCATCAGCCATCAGCTGATACCAGAGGCAAAGAGGACGAGGCTCAGATGCAGACAGCAGTTAGAACTGGGCAAAACTGCTGGCATAACTCAGGACACTAAGTTGCATGGAAAAATTGACCTCATCGACAAGGAGCTGTTTTCTGGCTTATCGTAGTTAGCTTGTACTTTCACTTTAGTTAATGTGTTTGTTAGCTTGGTTGTGGTATGAACTCTCCGAGTTGTATTTAGACCTGATTATCTTTCTTATTGCTTGTTTCCATTTTCTTGTGTTGATTTGTGATTGCCAATATTTTACAAGTATAGCTAGGCTAATAGAATTATGCATCTCATCATAAGAAAAATGTAACATGAGAAAAGTCTGAGGTGTAAAATCGAGCTTTCGTTGATAATAACTAGGCAACGTGCCTTTGTACGTTCACAGAATGACAACTTGCAAGAACAAAAAACTACGATTGCAGAAGGAGAGGATCCTACCCTAGGAAGACCTCGAAATGATCCGCGGCTTGGGTGGGTGGGGCACGTTACACAGCCAGCTAAGCAGAGTACTTCTTTAGATACCAACCTTTAATAAGGAGAGTGACCTCTCCGCAGTCAGGGTTAAGGAGGAGGTAGGAGCCATTCTGCTTGGCTTCATGAACTTGGAAGGGACCTTCCCAATTTGGCGTGAACCTAGGGGCAGACATCCCGATGTGCACATTTTGGCAGCACGTAGGACTAGGTCGCCTTAATGAAGGACCTCGACAAATGGACTTTACTGTAGGCTTTAGTAAGCCTTTTGTGATAGCTTTGCTTGCGGTCCAAGGCCTTGACTCTTCTTCCTTCAAGCACCTCAAGGGCGGCAAATCTAGTTTCTTCCTCCCCAATGCCAATGTATGACATACTATCCCCATAGACGAGGGAGAAGGAATGGCCTTCAACACAGTATGCTTGGAAGTCCGTGCCATGTTCAGCTTGTCTGACCAGACTTGTTCCCGTCATAAACCATCCGCGACAAGACACGTAGCAAAGTCTTGTTGGGGCCTCTGCTTGGCCATTACCCTGGGGTTAGTAAGGAGTAGAATTGGAGTCGTTTATCTGTACCCGTCTATGAGGGCGCGCACCTCTATTGATGGACTTGTCGTTATCCGAGACAATTGCACAGGGGTTACCGAAGCGATAGATCACATATTGATGGAGACAGTTGGAGAGAGCACAACCGGTGGCTCTCTTAAGATGTATAGCCTTGGTAAGCGCTCGGCAGCAACCATGATCCGTATGTGGCTTTTGGAAGGTAGAGAGATAAGTCCAATGAGGTCGAGAGACCAAGAGTGGGATAATGGCCATGAAGCCAAAATCATGTGGAGCTTGGAGGCTGGGGCGTGCATCTTGTGGACATACTTTGGCAACGCTCACAGTGCCTAACATGGGAGATGGAGTGGGACTTTGAATATAGTTATTGGGAGCCTTAGTGCTTACCGTAGTCTCCATTGTGAACTTCAGTTATAAACTCACCAGCCCAGGTACTCTGCAAGCACCCGAGGCTACGCCCAGGGAAACCCTTGGGAAGCAACTCTCCCTGAGAAAGAACTCTCCTCGGTCATAAAGTATTTGGCAGACTTCCCTCTAGTAGACCGTGTTGAGCTCCGGTCCGGGGAACGAATCCCACGAGACAAGTAGCGAATGAAAAGTTGGCGTCATTCAGCTTGGACTTAAGCCACCGGGGCCTCGGCACTATCTGGAGCAAATTTACAGGAGGGGCAGGCCTCTTCAACATCTAAGGCGTCCTCGCCTGTGGATGATGAGACCCATGGCCCAGAGGCATCATAAGAGAGGGGTCTATTTTGACCGCAACACTAGTGAAGTCGCTATTTTGTTTTTGGGGGGCTAGGCATCTACTTGGGCAGCGCCTAGCATTAGGAAGCCTGCAAAGTTGGACGCATGAGCCAAGGAGGGATTTTGAGTTGGTAGATAATCAAATGCCTACACTCTTCCGACGTAGAGTCCTTAGCGACAAGGTCCAAAGATGTAAATTGTTTGATCACAGTATGCGTCTCTATTCGCCGTTCACTTTTATCTTGGACTCAATGGTGGCTAAGCTATCCGCATTCCTGTTGTGACATCCGTTGTGATGTTCACGGTGAACATGACTAAGTCTTACCTTCAAAATAACAGATCAAGACAAGGTAGGGTACCAAGGCCGGTTCCTTGGTTGCAAAGTCTCCGTTGGCCTAAAGGACAGGGAGGTGGTGACACCGTTCAAGCTTTGGAGGTCAATGTCTGATGACTTCTCTACTATGATTTTTGGCAGTTGCGAAGGCATCAAACTTCGTCCACATTCTATCGATGTCAGTTGCTAGGGTCTTCTTCTCCCAAGGCAATTGGTATGAGGTTAGTAAGAAGACAGAGGTCGCAGCCTGACTGCGGAGAGCTATTGGGTTCTTAATAGTGAGGTTGAACTCCACAAGATGGAGTAACCATCGGGTGAGGTGCCCAGACAAGGCTAGTCTGGTGAGCATATACCAGAGGGGATCAGCCTTGGTGACGAGGGTGATCAAGTGTGCAAGGAAGTAGTGTCTAAACTTTTGAGATGGATACACGAGGAGTGGACAATCCTCCTCCAAATGGGAGTACTTGGCTCCGGTCCCTAATTAACCGACTGATAGAGTAGATAGAACATTTTCCCCACCAACTCTTAGGCCAGTAGGGCACCTATGGACCGGGGATGTAAAGGTCAAGTACAGGAGCCGGGGCATACCTTTCGAGGCACACAATAGTTTCAAAAAAAGTGAGCATAGACTTTTTCTCAAACGCTCGTTGCTAGCGCTCACCCACCGACAAGCGACAGTCTGTCGTACCAAGTGCTGAAATTGGACGGTAAGTTCGGCCAAGGCCGGGATGAATCGGCAAAGGCGGGAATTTGCCAAGGTGCTCCTTAACTATTTAGTTCTCTTGGGAAAAGACATCTCCTATATCGAAAGTGATTAGGGGTTCTTCCCCCATGTCAGCCAAGTTAATTTCTTTAAGGTCCTCAGCTTGAGGATGAAGACCATCTTCATAATAGGGAGGTGCCAAACCTAGGATGAGGTCTAAGCCTGGCGAGCATCCTTCAGTAGTGCAACACCTTTCAAACTCTCCCAAACCGGAGGGGCAAGGTCGTGTAGCTAGACAAGGAGTAACCTAGAACCACCGCACACCGTCATAACTGGTAGTAAACCTTGCCATCCAGAGGAGGTCCATGCTACATCTGTATATTTCTTCTTCTACTTCTTGGACTTTGTCTCATTGCCACAAATTTCATCCCAATCATGGAGTTTGATAGAGTGGATAGAGTTCTCACCATCTTCAACTACAAGTGTGAAGGAGACGTCGGCCTTGATAATAGGCATGTCCACGGGTGTTTTACGTCTAGGAGGACGAGTCACAAGCTTGACACATGGATGGTTTGTGGAGGGGACATGGCATGGATTTAGAGTCGACCAACGTGAAGATGAAGGATGGCTTTGAATCAATGACATGGAAGGTATGGATCATAACGTCAATGGTGATATGCCCCCGAGTTTGTGAGCTATGCCCGAAGCTGGCATAATCGATGGTGTTCTTGACTATTTTTTTAGCAGGGATGACGTCCTTTTAGAGGGTTGACAAGTGCATGATGTTCGCAGAGGCACCACAATCGACTAAGGCACGACGAAAAGCTGCTACCACTAACGATACATATTAGGTAGAAAGTTCAGTTGTGGTGCTCAACACGTTGGCTTCCATCATCGATGAGGACCAAGGGCATTGATAGCAGGTGACAGAGCAGTCGGGACCAAGGCTGATAGCTACCTTAATGAGACAGCTAGAGAGATAGGCTCAGGTTTTAGGGAAGAACCTTATGTCATAAAAAATAGTTCTTTATCTTTGTCGTTCGTTCAAAGGCAGGGGTAGACTAGACATAAGAGGTTTCTAGGGTGCCACCTGGGGAGGGGCTTGAGTTGATGCTTTGATAGTGGAAGGGTCGGCCTCAATGTCGATAGCCACGAGGACTTCATGAGCTTTACCCTTATCTCGATGAGATGGGTACAAGCATCCGTAGAAGTCATTGTTTTGTTCTTCTTTAGCTTTAATTAACCAGATGCAACTTTCTTGGCAAACTCATGTTTTAGGCGATTACAATCTTTTAAAGGGTGCCAATTGTCTGATGGTAGGGGTAAGAGTTAGGCTCATGTCCTCCTCTAGGGGTGTGGGGGGCGAGATTTCTTAGCCGGGAAGTTTTCATTTTGTTTTATCTAGTCTTTTAACAAGTCGTTGATAGTGTCGTTGTCACAAAGGTGGTCGGGCCAGGGTTCTTGCTGTCTCTTTTTTGTCAAGGTTGTCGGTCCCACTCCTAGGACTGGCGCCTGTTGTTACAGTTTTCGTTTCGGTTGCCAAAGCATTCCGAGGATGTGGCTTCCAGGCTTTACAGGACCGGACTTGAAGGTGCGATGAGCAGTCTCTTTGAGGTAAACCTAAGATCTGAACCGGAGGCTTTCGATATGAACACAAAAAACATCACATTGGGTTCTTTATGCAAATTGGAAAACAAAAGTCTTATCCTTGCTAAAGTTGGTGCACTCAACGCACTTGAGGTGGAACTTGTTCTTTACATTGGAAGTCTTATCCTTGCTAAAGTTGGTGCACTCAACGCACTTGAGGTGGAACTTGTTCACATAAGCATTCAAGTTCTCCCCAGGGTTCTGGCAGATGCTAGCAATATCAACGATGATCACCCTCTAGGCCTCGTAATTAAACTTGTCAAGCAAGAGTTGGACCATATCATTCCAAGAGTGGATAGTCTCCTCTGGGATCTAGCGGTACCAAGAGTAAGAAAGGTCTGTAATGGTAAAAGTGTCATCCGGTCTATATTGCTCTAAGGAGCCTACGGATGAGGTGCTCACGGGCGTTGCCCTCTTGATCGTCAAAGCGCACAAAATTTGGCTGCTTGTACTTGTGAGGTTAGGGGGTGGCGGTGACATCGCCAGAATAGGGGCCATGTCCAGATAGCCCCGGCTAAAGAGCTCGGTCCAGAGGAGTCCTTGTGGCAATGGATGATAGCTTCCGTGAGGAACTTGGTGATGTATGAGGGGTAGACCTGGCAAAAATCTACCCGTACCCGCGGGTAGAACCGTACCCGGGGAAAAATCCCGGGTAAGGGTACTTATACTTACTACCCGCGAAAAATAGATCCGTACCCGAACCGACCCGTAATATTCGGGTAAGTTCGGGTCGGATACGGTTTACCCGGAGATAGGGACCTCTAGGGTTTTCATTTCACTTATACTTTCTCAAATTCTCTCATCCTGCGCCGTCCTCCCTCCCTCTCTGAACTCTCCTCTCTCTCGATCGGCATCGCTCGACTCGATCTCACGACGTCCTCTTCCTCGCCCACAGTCAGATCCGCCATCGATGGATCTGCCATGGCTCCGCTGTTACATGGCTCCGCCGTTACATGGCTCCGCCGCCATAGATGGAGCTGCCTTCAATGTCTCCGACCAGATCTGCACGGATCTGCCATGGCTCTGCCGCCATCGATGGAGCTGCCTTCAATGTCTCCGACCAGATCTGCACGGATCTGCCATGGCTCTGCCGTTACATCTTCGTCACCACCGTCTCCGATCAGGAAAGAGATATAGTACCGAAGAGCGAAGACCGAAGTGGTCTCCGATCGTGATCTCCTCGATCGATAGCTTTGTAACGCTTGATAATTTTTTTTCTCGATCTGCTTGTAACATTTTATCAGATCTGCTTCTATTGTTTGTGTTAATTTTTTCCAGATCTGCTTCTATTGTTTGTGTTAATTTTTTGTATGTATTTAAGTGTTTAACTACTTTAGACTTAGGAATTATTTTCGTAGGTTATTTTCTGGTAATTGTGTTAAGTTGTTTGCTTATTGTCTTTGGAGGCTTGGAAGTTGGAATTGAGATGATTGGGTTGATTTGAGAATTGAGATCATCACCCAACCCAACCGGTAATTGTAGAGATCAAATCAGAAAGTGTTTATTGTAGGCTCAAAAAATGGCATGAATAGAAAATTATTAAAACTTAATAATTTACCCGCGGGTAATACCCGCCCCGTCAGGGTAGGGTACGGATTCCAAAAATCCCTACCCGTGAAAAATCGGGTAAAAATTACCCGAACCGATTTTATCCGTACCCGGTCGGATTTTACCCGTACCCGGCCGGGTTACCCGTTTGCCAGGTCTAATGAGGGGGAAGGCTCCTCAAGGTCGGCTGAGACATGGTGCCCAGTAGGGATAACCCTGGCGCTCGAGCAAGTGGGTCCAGCAATTTACTATTACTAATGGCATGTGTAAAACATGACTTCTTATCTGAATCATACACGTAGACGTCTACTTCTGCAGCTAAGACTCAACCCCAGCCATTATTCATATATCGTATCGTTGACGTATATAGCAGAATTGTAGAGCTATTATCATTGAAAAGAAAAGTCACATGCCATTAAAAGGTGTAGCAATCTAAGTACCACTAGTCCCTCTTAGCGTTGTTCCTCAAATAAATGGTTAACCGACACAAAATGTAGACATCAAATAACATTTGTTTACATCAATGGAAGGTTGCAGTGTTGTTTAGTCATTCAAGGTGCGTCTCTGTTAGCATGCTTTATATGACATAGCTCCAAGTTCATTACTTAAGCACAAAGCTCCAAACAAAATTTCTATGACCAATTTGTCAAGCACGAAGAGGAAGAACATACCCTTCAATCAACTCCTCTAACTGTGGCTGGAGCTCTCTGTCTCTTAAATCCTCAATTTTCTTCGAGATGGAGTCAATTCTATGAATAGCAACTCTAATTCGAGAGTGCAGATCCTTGACAACAGCGCGAGTTTTATCAATACTACGGAAACTTCGTCCCTCTGATTCTAGCTGTCTAAGAAGTTTGCACTTCTGATCATACTCTTTTCTGACCATTTCGCTAGCCTGAAATCAAAAAGATTCTTTACGAAATGCACTTGAAAGTAAGGACAGTTGTCAAGTATAATATGTACCATTAACATAATTGTGACTTCATGATTTCAACCAATTGGCAAGATGGTGCATAGTTGACAAAACATATAGCAATGTGCCAGAAGTGTAAGTTTTGGGATGAAAGTAAAAAAACTGCATTGGTGTCCATCAGATCAGTCAACAGTAAAATGAATGATCAAAGTTTGCAATCATAATGTTTAACCGTCACAATACAACATAAATAAAAAGTAGCTCAGGAGACAGGAAATAAAAACCTGTACTAAGAAAACTCCTCTCTCGGTTTCATGATTTTGGTACCTCTTTCCGTTTTGAGATGTTTTGAAATTTCGGTACTATCTCTAAAGATAGACTACAAACTCATACGTCCTTCAAAAAGCGTATCAATGAAGGATTCATATTAGCCATCCATCATGTACTATTAGGTATTGAGCAGATATAATTGCATGGGAAATGACTCAAAGTTCAGTAGCATCAATTGGTTTGAACATTTAGTGCACTGGTTATCACCCAATTATTAAGGAGCAAATCAGAATTTCAAACTAAAACAATAGTAAAACATATTACCGCCTGCACTGTGTTCCACTGAATTAGTAACAGTTCAAGTCCTCCGAATAATGTAAAATGAAATAAACACGAAGACCTTTTAGAATTTGGAAGAGAATGATACCCCCTCCATCGCAAAAGTATTCATCAAATTTCCATTTTTGGCCGTCCCAAAATATTGGATACTTTCCAAATTTGAACTAAAAAATTTCAATCGCTTCCTTTTCCTCTAATCAAACACTTGAGTTGATTTCTAAGTTTCAGATCTGCTTTTGAAAGATTCTAAGTTTTAGGTTTATATTTTCAATTTCTGGTTACACTAAGATCTGATTCCAGACTCAATTAATTTCTCACCAGAGGTGATTAATTCGGTGCCAAAGCAGAGAGTGGTGGTTGGTTGAGGATCTTTGGACGGTTGTTTCTTGAGTAATTCCCGTGATGGTTATAGGTGGTGGTTTATGGCGGAGGAGGTGGCTTTGGATACCTGGAAAAACACCCTGAATGCCTAAACGAGCGACTTGGTAGCCTAAGAGGACAACTACGCTTCCAAGAGAGACTTACAAATAGGTAGCCTAGGCAGGTTGCGCGAGGCGCAGGCTGTTTGGCTAAAGATTATTCTCTCTGATGACAGATTTTTCTGAATTGATTGGATCATCATATAACGATACTCAAGAAGTATAGAAATCATTTTACAAGAGAATTTTTTATTCTGTAATTACTCAGAATTTGTTTTGGGTAACTTGTGATCTGGAATTACACCCAATTTGGTCAAAATACTTCGAAATTGAAATTGATGCAGTGAGGATCTGATGGAATGGAGATATATACATGAAAAATTGATCAGAGTAAGAAGGCTTAAATGGATAAACATAGTGATGCTGTATGTTGAATGTGTGCGTGTTGTTAGGGAGAGGGAGAGAGCAAGGATCACGTGATCATACTTTTGGGTTAATGTGTACAGGAGTCGGAAGGAATAACCAAAGTGATGAAAGCATAACTATAGGGTAAACATGGAAAATGACGTATAATCTAAGAAGCACAGATTCCGGTGAGGGTGCGGATACGCGGATACGTCATTTTTTCAAAAAATAGGATACAAGTGCGGCGGAGATATGGCAAAAATTTATTAACATATATTATTTGTATGTAACAAAAATAATGCTATTTTATACAAAAGAATAGATATTTTGTTAATTTGGTGGGCTGCTTTAGAAATATTGAAAGTGCATAGCCCAATATGACAATATTTGTAGAAGTTCTGTTATTTTTTTAAAGTAGTGGGGCTATTTTAAAAGATTGTCAATAAATCTCAGACTTCAACATGATAAAGAGAAAGTTGGATAGAAACCCTAGTTTATAAACACAGCCGTCACCCATAGAAAACATCGACCCATAGAAAACATCGACAGACAGAGCTCTGAAGGAGGGGCCGTCGCCGCTGCTGCCGGACACCCCGATCACCTCTCCTGCCGGATATCAGCGGTTGCCACTACTGCCGGAAAACCCTCGCCGCTCCAGCGGAGGTTGTTCTTCTCTTCTCCTTCTGCTTCTTCTTCTTCTTCTTCTTCTTCTTCTTCTTCTACTTCTACTCTCTGCCAAGAAGCCTCTGGTTGTGTGTCCTTGCCGTATCCCTGGCGTGTCCGAGCCGCACCCAAGATCCAGAAAATTAATTAAAAAAAATAGTTTTGGACATGCACCAATGCCGCACCCTAAGCGCACCCGCACCTGACGCGCACCTGGTGCTGGTGCTTCCCCCAAACTCCACACCGGTGCTTCATAGCATATAATTGATCACTTTCATGAACTTTGTGCAAGTCGAATGTGAGCAATAATTTTGGGGCGGCAGGAGCAACTATATAGCAAGAGTCAACAAATTATTACCTTTACTTCGTCATAAAGCTTCTTCTCCCATGCGTAGAGCCTATCTAAGGTTGAGGCATGACTTCCTGAGTTCATATAGAGATTCTCAAAGAGATCACCTGTTAGGTCCTCAATATCATCTTTTGGGTTTGCACTAAGAGGATTCCTGGATGAAGATGAGCGCGACGACATTGTCCGATGCCAAGTTAAGTACTTTGTGCTAGTTTGAGCAGGCCCTAATTGGACAGAGAACTCACAAGCAATTAAACTAAAAAACACTTGTACAAGTAAGGACAGAAATATTAACAGTTGAGACTGAAAGACTTATTGATGCTATATTACATGTGAAGTGTTTGTGTTTCCACAAATAAACAATGTAACCAAAATTTGGAACATTTGCTTATGATACATTCTATTAAAAAAAAATTCCTAGTATTTTAGCTTATTCTTGATAGGTCAATGAATAACACGAATTTAGAAAGAATGAATAAAACAAAAACAAAAAACATCACCTGGAGAAACGCTTAAATTTTACGGAAACAGTTATATTATGCTCTTGAAAGAATCCCACTGCAATACAATTGATATAGCAGTGACTTCAAATAATCGCCGTCACGTGCCTCACTTGTGCTTACCTCTATTTTCTTCTTCCAAAACAAATTTGAAAGTGTTTGATTGATATCATAATTCAACTTAAAAGAACAAACCTATGTTATGACCCAATAGAAAGACCTTATAATTTCAAAGCAATTTAAGGGAATAGTAAATTATCAATGCTCAAGGTTTTCAAACCCAAAAAACAAATTGATGTCTAATTGAGACATCCAATTCACAGATGGAGGGGTGCGGTATATTTGGGAGAAGGTTGCACTGACCAAGATATATACAAGAATACATGTGAAAGTCTTAATCTTTGTTAAAAATCAAGGATCGATCATAACTATCACGGTGTAAGATTATATTTGATTGATTATTGCAGTAATAAGTTAAGCATACAAGTCTATATAAAATCATACAGTAATCTATTGGGCTGAGGAAAAAGGATTAACGAATGAATTCAACTCAAGCTGAAAGAAAGAGAAAAGGTGAACAAAAGGAGGGAGATCAGAGTGGAAAAATAAAGTAGCGCTAGATTCTGAAATAAAATATTAATAGCTATTTAGAAATTCTGACTTCTAAACAACAAATATCTAATACTCTTAAAATCTTTGCGCTTTTTTAAAGCGGACATCTTTTCTTTCATTCCAATACACGTAACCTTTTGCTCCACACCTAGCAAGATGGTCTTTGAATCTTTTGTCATTCTTTTACCTACTGACTATTGTTTCATCAGCTCAATACAGACTTATATAGCATGTAGGAGGGTACTACTGATTACGTAGGCCATGTGGTACCAAGTTCAGAAAACAAAGGAACGCTATGTCAAAGGTATAGACACCTCGTTCTTGCATTCTTGCGTTCATCTTGGAGCATTTTGCATGTATAATCAACTCATTGTCATCATTACACCTCAATTTATTTATAGCATGTTATAGCAGGTTTCCATGGGTTTTAGATCATGCTTTATGATTGTCTTGAATTTATGCTTGTTAGAGTCGATTTTCCTCTTTGGTGAATTATAATTTTCTTGTCTTGAAGCATTAATTTATGTGCTTTACATCATTAGAAAGGTCTTTAAGTTAGATTTCCATGGACATATCATGCGTTAAATTTCGTCAAGTATTGATCGAGATAATTAAAGCTTACCGAACTTGTTCTAAATCTGACACACCGTTAGTATTTATTGAATATCTCGAGCCATACTTCATACATTATAGTGATTCACATTGCATGTGAAGCTCCCATAGTTGGGCCAGTTGCGCACTCCTGTCGGCACTCCCTGCTTCACAGGCACACAAAAAAATAGCTACTCACCTTCCAACCAGTACATCTACCCTAAGGGACAGACGAAAGTCTTATCGTCCTCTAAATTGACTATTTTAAGGGTTGTATGTCCTTTTTGCACTTCCACGCTATATTTTAAGGCTGTAAGGCTCATTCCAAGGGAGAAATTCATCGGACACCACTCTGACGCTCTGTCAAAATTGCCTCTAACTCATATAACATAATCCTCCATCATAAACCCTGATCATCCAAGCCACCTCCGACCCATTCCACATCAACAGACGGCGATTAAGGTGCAAATCAATCAACCTTTTCTCTCCAATTGATACCAATCTTGTGGAGGTTTAATTAAATAAAGGTAAAGGAAATGCTCTAGATATTTGTCGCTAACAAGGTAAGATCAAATTTGTCGCTAAAGGTAATATCTAACCATTGGCGATCGCAAACTCTATGGTTTATCTTTGAATACGATTATCACACTTGTTATGTGATTTAATTGACATGATTATTTATTAGATTTAACACTCTGGATACTTACCTTTGTGATTGATATTGAACATGATATACACACACATACATATATGCATATCTATATATGTATGCATACAGGTACACACATACACTGATACACAGACATATAAATATCTGTGTATATACATACAATGTATATGTGATGTTAACCTCCGGTTTTGGTATTGTGTTCACGATTTAGTGTCATAGAACTCCCTTTTTATCCAAAAACTCGACTTTCCTCGCATCTATTTTCAATATCTGAAACACTACTGCTTTTATCAATTAATATCATCAAAGATCTAGTTTTCTAACTAAACACTCAATTTGATATCAAATCCGGATACAAACCAAGAACTACCACAATATAGTACTCAGTGGAAATACATTGGCTCTGATTCCGATAAAGAGTAGGACATGTATGCAATTCGAACCCTATTCTTGGATTCGAATCCAATTTATGTCTTTTTATGTGTTTTCTTTGATGTGTCAAATTGTCTAAGTTTGTCTATTGTTATTAATGTGCTTTCTCTAAAAGCAAAATAATAAGTATGCAATATCAGATCGTTAGGATATGACTGGGTGCCTCATACCTCCTGTCACATAACTTAATCCCCGAATCCATATCTAGGATTTTTGCGTCCCAGATTAGCTAATTGTGTTAACAGAGTTGACTTCAGGATTTTTCTAGTTTTCCCATTTCATGGAAATTAGTTGACGACTCTTTTGTCGGTGAAAGCGGTAGAATTTTCACCCCAACAGGCACGTGTCATCACAAAAGGAACACGATGAATGCATTTACGAGAACCTACATTTTTGCATAGGCTCTATTCTAAGTAACTAGGTAGTGCTGAAGGATATCACAAGTAGAACGGAAGTCCGACGAAAAAAGCAAGTTAAAGAAAAAGATACGACGTGGCCTCACGTACGAATAGGGTGTTTCTCGACCAAAGAAATGGCATTCTAAGCATTTATCAAGTTAGACATCTCTACCAGTAAAACTCTGCCAAAGCACATCGTTTCATTCCGGTCTGAAAATGAAACACAACAGACACTTCAGTTGTCGTTATGATGTTTCACAGTTTGTGTCTTCCTTCTATGGAAAGATCTTCCACAACATACCTACACTTTGTTTGAAGGAAGGGAAAATTATTCCATCCAATGTCTTCTTGGCAACACCGTTCCAACGTGATCTTCTTTTTTCAGTTCTGATTTGTGCTATGTGAAGAAAGGATTGTTTATGTAGCAAAAAAGCTATATTGGCAGTTAATCGCCTCAGAATTCCGATGCTATTTATCATTTTCTGCAGCTTACCTTGAAATTTGAAACCTGGTGAGTATTTTTATCATCTCCAACAATCTTTCATTATGTGCACTACTACAGTCGACACTCAACAATTGGTGTTCATAATAATGTATTGTGGAACCAACTTGGCTCCCGTAGCTAATTTTTAATGTGTCACAATAGATAATTGTCTAGAATCAACATGTGTAGCTGTTCATTACAAGAGCGATGATATGTACATCCACCTGTGTATAATGTATAAGTTATAAGTATATCCTAGATGGTAAAAACAGAGCAAATGATAATAATCCATTGAATGTTGCAACAAAGATTTTACTTGCGTGATCATTTTCAGGTCGAAGGAAGGAAATTGCACAAATTATGATTTCCTTACCAAGTTGAGGAAGTTACAAGGAAAATTAAGCTACAAGCAAGTGCAAGAAGCTCAGCCTAAGCAAGTTCACAAGAATTTTAGGAGGGTTTTTATATTTTAGATTCTATGTTACATGGACCCGGTACGAGTGTCCGGGTCGGATACGTGTCCAAGTGTCGGATTCATCTAATTTCCAAAGCATAAGACACGAGGACACGGCAAAATGGTAATATCTATTGTTACTTTTTGGTTAGGTAAAATGGTGTTTATTGTGAAGCACATTGTTTTAATTGAGAAATTGTCTCATCTCAAAGCACTAACGAATTAAAGAAGACACTATAAGATAGTGATCATAGTGGCATATCCTATGAGATATGTCGGACACATATCCCATCCCATGTCCAAGTGTCGAGTGTCCGACACGGGTACTTCACGCATTCTGAACAGTCCATGTAACATAGCTTAGATCAGATTTAGTAGTACTTGATAAAATGTAGCAACTAGGGCAGAGAAACTATGTAGGTTGCCCACTCTGTGTTTAGATATGCATACCTTCAGTAATAATCAATACTTCAAATAATTAATGATTTTCCAATCTTCCAAACTTAAAATTTTTAAGAGAGTCAACAGTACTTGCAATACAAGCTTTAGTTCAAGTAAAGTTGAAAGAGTACAGCTGAAGCAAAGTTTGGTTCAATCAAAAACATGCCAAAAAATGAAGCATTCTGATACTTTTTTAACTCCTTATCTATCCCTCAAATTTGTGTTAAGACCTAAGAAAGTACGACTATTGAGATTACGGTGTATTATAGGTTCTCAGCCATACGTAAACGTCATTTGGTTAGTTCTTAATAATAGCATAAAGGATTAATTCACTAGCTGGTTGCAAGCCTAATCTTGCAGTGTTTAGTATTATTTAAGCTTGGACCAAATGCTGGTTTGTCTATTGAAAAAATGAATTTCAACAACCATTTCACAGTGGTGCAGTTCGTTCACATCCAGAATCTCATCTACCTCGAGTTTTAACAAAACTTGGACAGATGTACAAGGCAATATATGAAACAAGAAATACAGTGTCTAATCACTTCACAGCATTACGGACGACATTATATAGAATCTCCTACGCAAATACTTCATGGAATATGTACAGGTTTCTATTGATGCATGTACAGTGTCTATACACTACAACATGCCATATAATACAATGGAGAGACCAACCTTCCTGAACTTGGCTTGGATCTTCCCCACAGGAAAAACAGTTTAGCAGTAATGACAAAGTCAGTGACCCTCCTGACAAAGAAAAAGATTCTTCCGTTACCAACTAAAACATAAAATAGCTTCTGAAGCTGACTAGTAGCCAGGCTGAAGTATAAATCTGCATTTTTCTCTCCTTCCTCTAAAAATCCTCTTCTGAATAGATCACTGTGCTTACTTTTTCCAATAAAGGGATGGATAATGTAGCTGGCCTTCTGCCTAAATCAGATAATTTAAGAGGAAGAACAGGCTTGACAACAGCACAGGGATATAATCATGCTCCCTGATATACAATCCCCATTTAAAAAAGTTCACCTTTTGGCTGCTTACACTAAGCAGAGAACCAAAAGAAGAACCAGAGTTGAGGAAATTTTCTGGACCATTAGTGAGGATGTTGACTTTTGTGTGTGTGTGTGTGTTTGAGAGAGAGAGAGAGAGTACGTTCTTTAGGTGCAAAAATTGGACGAAAATGAAACTTGTTTGCTTCAAGCATCCTTGGAACTTCTCTTCCAGAGTCAGATGCTTTAACAAAGAGAGACTCAATATCTTTCATGGTCGTAAGGAAATCCTTGTGGGAAACCTCGCTTTGATGACCATTTTCCTTCGCCGGTGTTGTCTTTACATCATTGGGGAGTACGAATCTTGAGGACGTGGCTCTTAGTGGTGACAAATCAGGAGAGTTGCTCTTCTCCCCATTCAAAAACTCAGTATCTGATGTTTCTCTTTCCGCAGAGGGCATGCCCGGTGTAGCAGTTGCAGCATACTTATCCGCTGCCCTATTAACATTTTCAAAACTTCGAACCAGCGTATCTACAGATGGCTCATCATCAAATTCATCTTCAGATTCCTGAGACTGTTCTGTTGCAGAAGAAGAAACACTCGCCTCATCTTCCAGTTCAGGAATTCCCTCCTCTTCCCCAAGTCTATGCATGTCATCAGCATTCTTCAACCCTTGGTTTGATCCTCGACCTTCTTGAGGAGAGAAATGATTGTCAATTGGATGCAAAAGGCCGAAGTAATCCCAAGGTGGAGTTCCGGCCTGGACAGAAGGAGCATCGAAGGTCGAAGATGTTGCATGTCTTTCAACAGAAGAAGGTATGGTGTCCCTCGGGGGACCTGAAGGAGTTACTAACTCTGCAATAGGAACAGAAGGTTTCTCTTCAACCATTTTAGAATAAGAACCTCTAAATTTCATATAATTCGTATGGTACCGAGTCGAAGTTGGAGGTGAAGGAGGTGGAGAACTGTTTTCAGCTGCATCCACACGTTGCGAAAAAGAGGGAGAAGAGAGTGCAAATTGGGAAAGGGACTTCTCAGTTAGCGCAACTGGCTCAGGTGTTGCACTAGTGGAAGTATATAAGGAGGACTCTCTTGGAGCTTCAGGTTCAAAAAACTTCCTTAAAGCAGTACCTGCGATTCTGAGTGACTGTATATAAGCAACGTGGGTGGCTGCTAGTGAGCACCTGCCATTAAGTGCTTGTCTAATAAACTTCTTTCTTTCACGACAAAGCCGTAGAGCCTTGCCTTCCTCTATTTTAGAGCTTGAGGCCCCCATTAAGACAAACCTTGTTTTGCTGCAGGTAAATCCTTTAAGTAAGTAACCAAAGCAGAAGCTCCTTCCTGAGGAATAATTACCTGTGTTAGAGAAACAGCAAAAACCATGAGGAAATGCTGGGAATCAAGACTCCTCCAAAGTTGCTGCACAGAATAGCTAAAGTTACTTTATCAAAATGTTTAGCATATACACACAAAACAACCTGCATATAGATGTGTGCTATGAAGTACGGACATAGTTGCGGGTGCGGATATGCGGGTATGGCATTTTGAAAATTTTAGGATAGGGGTGCGACGGGGATACGGCAAATTTTGTAAATATTTTTTTAACTATGTAAACTTTAGTATTGAATTTCTAAACAATTTGAAACTTAAGAATCATAATATATGTATTAGATATATGTAAAAAGATATTAACATTCCAACCGAAGTAATGAGTTTTTAAGTTTAACATTCCAACCGAAGTAGTGAGTTTTTAAGTTCAATGGGTTGTTTCTTCAATTTTGAAGTTTTCAACCAAATTAGTTAGAGTCTGTTAAGTTTAATGGGCCGTTTTACAAATACTACAATTGTATAGGTGATCAGAATAAAGTTTGTAAGTGGCATTACTTTTATTTCTTTGAAAAACTGGGGCTGGTTTAAGTAATCACATAATTATTGGATACTTAATAAAATAACAGATTTGTAGATAAGTTGTCAAAAAGTCATCTCCAGCCAACATCGATATCATCAATTCCGTGTTCTTCTTCTCTGGAATCAACTGCACCCACATCGCCGCACGCCGCCTTTGGTCGCCAGTGAGTCCTTCTTCCTTATCCTTCTCCTTCTCCTGCTTCTTCTCCTTCTCTCCAGTCTCCTCTCTCATCTCAGATTCACTGCCGGTTGTTGCCGGAGTTTCCGATGGTCGCCGGTGGTCACAGATCTGCCGACAATAGTGTTTTCATTGATCCGATACGCAGCGAGCCACACCCGGTATTTAAGACATTAAAAAAATAAATCAAGAGTACCGGACACGCACCCACGCTGCACCCGACGCGTAGTGGTGATGGTGCTTCACCAAAGTGCCACACCCATGCTCCAGAGGATGTGTGTGTTAGTATATGTACATATGTACGTATAGCTATTTCCTAGACCCCACAATGGCAGGAGCTTCATGCACTAGGCCGCCCTTTTAAATAACAAACACACTGTAAGTATGTTGTTTAGCTAAAAATACAAGATGACAGGCCATGAAAATTCCAATAGCAACTTAACACCCGAATTGAGAGTGACGTATTATTCTAAAAAGCAGCATGGATCCAAAATACCAAACCTGAAACACGCAATTTCAGAGTTCCCAAGATTAACCGGAATGTGCTGAAAGGAGAGTTTTTTAAAATTTTAGACAAAATTGACTAATATCTTAAGCTTATAGAAACAGATTGTCGGCAAAGATTACACCAAAAAAACCATGACGTAAAAGAATGGTTACGAGGTTCATTAAAATCACTAAGTGATTACTGAACAAACAAATAGAAAGGAACAAATGAATCATCAGAAACTACCAAATGCAATAAACACTGAAATGCGAGGATTTTTCAGGAACAGAGAGTTTAATCATCAGGGACATCTTAAACCGGCAAGAAGTGGTTCAGCAGCATGTTTAGCTCTCTAAGGGGAACAATTTCATAACAGAATCGACAAGGGTAAGTTTTGCTGCAAAAATGGATTTCCTATGGGTTTGAGAAATGTAAGAAAAACCCAAGAATTGTATGAAAGAACTCAAGCTGATCAATCAAGAAAATAAACACCCAATATTGCATAAATGAAGGACTATTATAAATAAACTATCTGAACTAAAAAGAAGTTCCCCATTAAAAAGTTGGCGTCAATTTCAACCTCACCAGACCATACTAGCATCATATATTACCGAACTTGAACACATGGCGCATGTTCATTTACATCCACGTAAGAGCTTTAAACCAACATAGAAGACGCAGAAAATGAGAAAGCTGCAAATTCGAAAGCAATTGAGTACTTTGTCTCTGATTGCCTTCATCAACAGAATTAAATGAAACCCATCAAGAGAGTGATCGAGAACCATACCTCATAAAGATGGAAACCATTTTGGGACAAGTAAAACCCAATAACTTAAACTAAAAACTCATCAACTTCACATCCAATTCAACCTCTGACACACACTTTACAACGCATCAGAGCTCACCGCAGCACTCAATAGAATAAATCAAGAATATGTACTTCCAATAACTATAAATCAAAAGTAATTACTGAATAAAAGCAACTACAAATCAAAAGAAAATTCAGGAATAGAAAAATAAACAGGGAAGTAACTATTCAACGCAATTGGGTGGACCCAAATCCATTCAATTAAAGCACAAGCAGAAAAAGTGATGACTTTGAGATGAAAACGAAAAGATTTAACATAAAGCTACTAAAAAGGCTAAAGTTTCATGGGGATTTTGTGTACCTGTCGGAGTTCAAATCGAAGCTGTTGGTTGCAGAACCGTGGGTTTCGGAGAAGACCCACAAGTTTGAATCTTGAAATTGTGAATAGAAGAAACAAGCGAAGAGCATGAATGGGGGATTTGGGGTAACAAGCAATTAATCCGTACTAGTTTCATATATTTCATTCATATCATACCCCATGCAAAAGGCACATAGAAAGACAAAGGAGTGTGTGTGGGCTGTGGAGCCCAGTAAGCATAAGTCCTATTTCGAGAAAGAGGAAAGCTACAAAATATACTTGATGAAGATGACAACTCCGCTGCTTGGACGCGGTTGGAATACACATACGGTGTGTACTCGCCACCTGGAAGTGTTCTTCATCTTCAAGTTTTGATTGACCGTCGACTTTTACAAGGTGGTGTTGCGTTTTCGGAATCCATACACTGCCTTGTTAATTTGGACTTGTTCGCTTAATACATACATCATCATCATTATTCAAAACAAAGACCATTAAGAGCATATGATGATGACTCGTTAAAAGGCATTTTCAAAAGAATGATTCGCTTAAAAGGAATCGGATCATTTATATTAAATCTATATATATTTTTTGGATGCGATACATATTTTACTTTGACGTTTAAACTTTGGCATAATTTATCCTAAAGTTTTTAATCTGGGCTCAATTCATCAATTGATGGACTAAAGTCATTTTTGAACGACATCAATCTTAGAGGGCTAAAATCGTAACTTGAACCGTTGTTCATCCATCTTGGTAGCCAAATCAGCCTCACTAATCCACATGGCGGCCACATCAGCTTACTTACTTCCCTTGTACAGGCCCAACACCACAATCACCAAATCCCAAAATTACCACCACCAAACCCACCAGTAGCATCACTGCCTCAAGCTCCATCAGGCCAACACCACCATCAAACAAATTACGTATGGTAACAGTGTAACACTAAACCCTAACCGCTATAAGCTCTCTACCATTAACATCACCACCACCATAACCTCTCTGCGCTTGCATACAAATCCCAGGTTCACACCCTTGAGGCTATGGTGGTGGAGTTAAGGCTTGGAACTTCAATTTTGATTGCAGTGCATTTTTGGGGTGAACTAAAGTCGTTAATTATTGAGAATTGAAAGAAGAAGAAGAGAGGCAAAAGAAATCTACGCTGGCAATGGTGGGATGTGGATGGCACTGGTGTGGTCGGGGTTTGGATATGCTGGTGTCGGTAGGGGTTTGGACGGCTGGCGTTTGGCGTATACGATGGACGGGAATTTATTTTACAACAAGAGAATGCATTGGGGTACTGTATGTGACAATTGGCGCGGATGACGGTATTATGGTGTTGATGGCGATAGAATTGGGTAGGGTGCTATTGGTGTTGGTGGTGAGTCAATTAAACGTGAAGGAGAAGGCGGAGATGGTCAAATTCTCAAAGGTCTCCACTGTCAACTCCTAATTGGCTAATGCTTATTAGGTGACTGTTAGGACAGAAAAATAAAGGTAAAGTTATGATTTTAGCCCTAAGTTACTGACGGGTGTAACAAAAAATAGATTTTATCCCTTCAATTGGTAAATTAAGCACAAATTGAAAAAATTGAGATAAATCGTGCCAAAAATTGAAACATTAAGATGAAATGTGCACCCGCCTCAAAAGTATACAGTTTTATACGCAAATGACATATATTGCCTTTGCTTAATTTGGATTTTTTTCGTTTAATGCACTAAAAACAAGGGAAAGGCAAATTTTGTGCCATGTCATAGAGAACTTCTCCATTGCATGGGACCAAAAACACAACTATGCACTTATATCAAGCGGTTCAAGCCTAAATGTATAAGTTCATGAAGGGTAAATTAGTAATTTGAGCTTTAAAATTAAACCCTAATTGTTCACCAGCATTCTACTCTCCTGCCTCCACCACCACGTCGGCGATCTCCTTCTTATCCCACCGGAACAACGAAAGGCCAGTAGAAGCATCGCGGCCACCACCATCTCTCTCTCTCTCCACCACAAAGCCAGCAATCCCCTCCTCCACCTTGCCGACAAAATATAATGTACCATCGGCAGGATTTAACGAAGCTCTGGTCCAATTCAAGGATAATAAAGGTGATTGTACTCCAACCTCGTTTCTTCGCCGCCTCTGTGCATTGCAGGTGGTGCGGAAGGTTCGAAAAGGAATTGGACAATTAAGATTTGTAAACAGTCAAAACTAAAATCACCTCTTTATCCTTAATAAACTAACACAAACAGAATTGAAATAAGGGAATGATTGGTGTTCTGATTCTATTTCAGGCAGAAATCCTCTGTAATATAGCAACACATCTGATTTCCCCTGAAAAGAAAGACCATATATTGTAATGATTCATTAAAACTTAAAAAGAAAAACTTCGATCAAAACCAGATGAAGTATTTTTTCAACTTAAGCAATTCATATAAGTATGATTTTTCAAAAGACTTAATACCACTTAGCAAAATATATTTCACAAATTAGATTAGTTTTACAATTAAAATACCATATCATCAAATTTCTATCTAGAGATCTTATGAACCAAAAATGTAAAATAATCGGAGATATCTTTGCATTCAAAAGCAAACTTCCATCGAATTGCAAACAACACTACAATAGTTTTACAGTATATAACATTGATTCAGGTGCAACGTCTGATATCAAAGTTACAATGGACTGTAAGTAAAGTCGTACATCAGAAGAGATGACTTAAGAATAAGTTTGTAAGCTGTTTTCTTCCTTCTATCTGCTCCTTAGATGCAACCGACTGCAATTTTTCAGAACCGTCAACTGGGTGTAATTGCCGAAAACCGTCAATTGGTTTTCTCCAATCGATAATTGTAAAAGCTGCTCCCATGTTTCTTACAATCAAGTTCAACATCTGTAGATTGGTAACTCCAATTAACTGTTACAAGTCATTAATGGCCACTTGTGATTAACAGTCATTAAAAGCACAAGTTTATCTTAAATTAATCAATAAGATAAAACATTACATTGAATGACACGTTCCTCTGGGTCTTTAACCTCTTAACTTGTTCACGTGTTCAATAATCATTCCCCCTTGACTCGCGCGAGACAATTAATCATGCGAGTCGATAAGTACTTTGCCTGATTTTTTAGGATTTGAATGCAAATTTTGGAGGTTAACTATACCCAGTCACGATTGCTCAAAACAGCTCATATATGTGCTGAACTAAAATTCTTCATGTAGTCGATAACCCTTATCCTCTCCTAACTATAACTCTCATAACTTCTTAAGTTAGTTTAGCGCCTACAATTTTCATCAGACACATTCCAAAGGAAAGAAGAAACCATTACCTCATAAGCGTGATGAAGGGAAGGTGTTCCATTATCTCCTAACCCTTGATGGGTTTTAACCCAATTGAGAATACACACAACTGCCGCAGATATACGTATCTCGAATTTTGTAAAGAAATCTCCTAAGCTTATTAGTCCATATCTCTTAGGCCCTTTTTCAGAGATGGAAGCACGATGCCATTTTCGAAGTATCCTATTGAACCTAAAAAAGAAAAACAATTACTCGAAGAACCCAATTTACTGCAGAAAGGCCGGTGTGGTGAACCGCCTCAGAAAAATCCCTTAAAGGATTTTACGAGTCGCCATCTTATTTAATTTAAACTAGGGAAAATAAAAAAAATCCTAAAATGACTCTAAAGTGTTCAAAAGGATGACTACTCTATCGAAACCAGGATAAGGGTCAAGGGACTAAGTTACGCAACGGGAAGGTGTTACACACCCGCCATGCCCTTTCGGTCTCTACTTCGTTTTTAATGAATTTTGGTCCAAAGAACACATAGCAGCAAGATATGACAAAACCAACCCTGAGTTTATTTTTTATGTTTTTTGCTTGAACTCGACATTGGGGGTTGAATTGCCTACGTATTCGATCGCACTACTTGGAATAAAAACCGTCGTAGTTCAAGTCTGATCCCATGGGCAGTAGTCTACAATTCGAGACTTAGACTTAGACAAAGAAAATGGTAAAAAGACTTTTTGTAATGTTTATGAATTGAAATGCGACTGCGAGATTGGGAGACAATCTATATGACTTCTAAGCTATAAAAACTATCAAAAGTTACCTTTAGAAGTAGTTTGCCTTGAAGACTCGAGGATGTTCTCTGAATGATCCGCGATGCAAAGACTAGAAAGAGACTTTTGAAAGTGAATATGAACGATTAAGATTCTCAAGAGAGACATCACATCACTTCATGAAGAAATAGTACACAGGCTCTCAAGAGAATAAGCTTTCTGACCCCTAAAAATGAAGGCCAAGGCCCATTTTTATAGTGCTTAAGGTTGCAAAATCTGAGAAGATTTGCTATGCCAATCTGCAAGGTTGGAGATAACTCAGACTAAGTGATAAAATCGCAAATTGATAAAAGTCAACTAACTGACATGTTAGTTGAAAGCCAAGCGGCTTACCCCTGAACTTTTATATATTTTATTATGAGTTTAAGGGCATTATCATGTCCCGAAATAGGTAGTTATCTTAATCAACTGTTAGGGATGATACCAAATTTGGAAAACTCTTCCCATATTCACACAAATCACTTTGTATCTCAAATTTAAGCCTCAAGTCTCCAAGTCAATTTACCTTCTTGACTCTAACCTAACTTGGATTAACCCTAACTAACTAGGCTAGTTACCTAATGGACCGGGCCTAATTAATTTGGGCTAAACTAACTAGACTGGATTGGATTGACTAAGCTGAATTAAGCAATTAAAGCCTATCACTTATTATTATTCTTACACCCAACATTAAATACTAAAATTTATTTCATTAATTAAGGTGAACACAAATGAATAAAAAGAAGAAAAAAATAGTTACAAAATTGGGTGTCTACAGAGCCCCTCGGTGAGGGAGCTCGCATGCCAGCGAACATCACCGTAAAATAGCATATTTTTATATTAGAAATACAGAAAAAAGACCAAATGACTCAAAACTGACACAAAACTCACATAAATACGAGGTCGAACCTTTGCAAAGTTCGTACGTATCCCTGGTAAGGAATCAGACCAACGCAGTTCAAAAAAGAGGTGCCGTTCAAAGTCGGAGACAACAACGCGTAAAAACGCATGGACATTTAGGCACATGAAAGAGAACTATGTGTGAATATCAGAGCCATCGATGCTTGGTAGCGATTGGACACTTCATGTGTAGAATTCGGAGCCAACAACATGTATAAGTGGATGGACGTTTAGGCACACACATAAAAGACTCATGCACGAAAATCGTATCTAACAAGCATAGTCGCTTTGACACCACGGGAAAAGTATCTGTAGAGAGGGCGCACAGGAATTTTTGTGGATACGCCAAAAGAACTGGAACTGGACTGAAAATGAAACTGAGATAAGAAGGTATACAATCTGCATATCGACCTAGACTGAGGTTTTCTACCCTCTAACAATGGACTTAGACCGGAAAAAATATTGCATGTGACTTTCATGTACTATCTTAGACTAAGGGTATAGTACCCTCGGACTGGATCCGGATTGGGACCGAAAAATAAGGAATGTACGTGAGCTATACGTACTAACCTGAATTGAGTGTTACATGCCCTCAAACACAGACTTGGACTGGAAATGGCTGCACCGTATGGAGGTTTCCTACATACCCTCATCCAGAAGGGATCAAGCCAAATATAATTCAAAACTGGATTTAGGAAAAAGACGATACATGACTCTCACGTGTTGACCTGAAAGGAGGGTCAAATACCTTTGGACTCAGAATTAGACCTGGAAAAATAAAAGATACGATAGTGACTGAAAAGTCACAGCAAGAATCACACTTTATTTTCTTTTTATTTTTATTATTTTTTAAATTTATTATTGTATGAATTTTTTTCTTGAAGACAGAATTCTATAGTTTTGACTTAGACGAGACAAAGACACTGACCCTGAGTCTCGGGATAGGGGCACCACATGGAGCCCCTGGATAAGAATGCATGCAGATAGATGTTGAATATGCCATGAACTGGAGAAGGACAAACTCGACTGTCGTGAAAAGGGTAGCATAGGGAGCCCATCGACAAAAGTGCATGCAGAGAAAACTGACCATGCAATGAGCTCGATGAAAACCGACGACATCATGACAGTCATGAAATGGGACTTACATGGACCCCCTAGGTTAAGATAAAATGCACGCAAAATAGAAACTATCATGAATAGGGGACTAGAGAGTCCATCCAATACAATGCATGTAGACGACACTGACCGTTCAATAAACTGAAAAACAAAAACATACATTATCACTACTGTCGTGAAAGGGGACTACTAAGGAGCCTTTAGACCAAAATGTAAGCAGGGTTGACTCTACATAACCTTAATGGAAGGGGATCAGAAGAGAAACTCCTATTATGATGGCCAGGAAGAGGGACTCGCAGGGAGCCCCTAGACCAAAATGCAAGGCGGATAACAAGGTTGACTCTAGCATAACCTTAGTGGAAGGTGGATCACAAGGGACACCCTTAAGGACATCTACAAAGAAAAACCATGACGAAGACAATGTCATTTCACAATTCGAGAACATGTTTGAATTGAAAGTTATTTTGACTGCTTGATATGATAAATCAATTGACCACTTTGGAATCTTTTCATTCGTGTCTAAGAATTTAAAGCAATGGTGCCCATCGGTTGACACATCTATCTCTACTCAAAGAGAGAAGACCACTAAAGTTTTTGATAAAAAACTTTTCAATTCCTCATCATTAAATGTCATGCAACTTCACATAATAAGTTAGTTCTTAACTTAAACGCTCAGGTTTGAATCCTCAAGACTACCATGAAAAAATTAGGCCCAAATGGCAATGTATGAACTGTGAGACTGATGTGTATGCTATTAAACTGTATTATTTGTGAGGCTATTGGGACCTTGGCTCATGATTAGCTAACAAATTAATGTATATGATTAGACTGAGTAAAAGTACATGCCCATCAAGTGGTGATAGAAAGGCATAAGATAAAGTCTTAAAGCTTCTCATATAATTATTGAAGTGGTGGCAAATATATCACACTGTCGTACAGAGCATGGTTGCCACACAAAGAAGGGTAGGCCAGATGGGTTAGGAAGATGAGCGGGTCCTTATCAGGCCACAAGGAGGTGAACACATAAGGTACTGGAGATCAGCAACTGAAGGGTCAGAATCAAGCCAACAGAAAAGTGAACATATCATGTCATAATATAGAGAGCTTAGAAAGATGCATGGACCATTATCTTCTTCTTCTTTTTTCATTTATATTTTCTCTTTTTTTTTTACCTCTTCAAAATATAAGAGAACCTTTGTCTCTCTTGAATAAGCATAACCTCAAGGAGGACTTTATATGGGACATAATGTAGGTCAGAGTGTGGACTAAAAAATGAATGGTAAATAAGCTCAAAAACCCAAACATGAAACCAAAGCCCTTAATGTGTGCCCATGGAGACCAAGCCTAAGACGTAACTAAGCTGCCTATGTATCCACATTGGGAAATCAGGCCAAACTTAGTTCAAACCGGATATGTTGAATATCAATTCTTCAAACTCAATCAATAGCGATTTCATGTGCTGCGCTTTGAAACGATTCTTCAATCCCATATATTTCCCTTTTCCCTCTTTTTTCTTTCACCTCCCATTTTTTTGAGATAAATGAAATTGATGATTTCACTCGTCATTTATCTTCAAGACTTTGGTTTCTATAAGCGAGAACCCTTTATATGCTGAGTTGAGTTTGTAGCCATATATAGGACATAGGTACACACCAGGAGACTACCCACCCCGAGTTTAGAAATATAGGCTTCCAAAAAGGAAAACTAAACTGTTTAGGCACAAAAGGCTAGCAAATGAGACGATTTGTATAGGTAATCAGAAAGATATGTGGTGGCCAAATGATGGCCTTCAATCATCGAAAATGCTTATTTTAAGGAAGACTCATGCCAACTTATATTTTACGAAGGTCTCTCTCACTTTTTTTTTACCCTAAATTTTGCCTAAACTGCCCTTTTTAGGGTTTTCAGTCTAGCAGGCTTTTTCCTTTTTTTTCAAGATGAATGATCCAAGTTAGGAGAGGGAATATGTGAGCTCTGAACAAGATAAAGTCTTGATGCCGACATGACATCTCATTATCTTTGAAAATTAGGCTTACTTTTGGTGAATGAGGTTGTGGGAGGTTGGCCAAAAAGAAGACATGGCCTTTTCATGGCCAATCCATGTGGTGCCCGAATCCTTGGTGATATTCTCATCGAGCCTGCAGGTCAAGCCTTTTTAGTGAAACAGTGGGGAGTAACTTAGCAATCATATCACTACTGAGTAGCTGCTCAAACACTATGGTCATTGGGGCATGCAAATTGGAGAACTTTTTCTTGGTATTTTGTTTTCGCGAGACATCCTCTTACAACTCAATTGTATTCACATCATTGTCTATGGTCATGCTAGGATTATTTGGTCCATTCTTGTATTCTCCCTGTTTTGCATCTTGGGTTATTGTCACTTGGCTGATGACATCCTCGATTTGAGTGAGAAAGCCCATCAATGTTTTGAATATAGTGTGATGGTGGCCAAAGATGTGCTCGCGATATGTCTGCAGAAGATTGTCCCTAATTATGCTCACATGCGCTTCTTCGGATGGGCGATTGAACATCTGTACAACCTTGTTCCTTCATCGGATGATGAATGCTGATATTGATTTAGTGAGCTCTTGATTGGTGGTCTCCAAGTCTCTCTGAGTGATGTCAAGATCAGAGTTGTACTGATACTAATTCATAAATTCTTTCACTACATCTTCCCATGTTTGGATTCGAGAGTCATCGAGGGTGTGGAACCATCGAGAGGCAGCTCCTGCCAAGATCTGGTGGAACAGCTTGACTAACTGGTTATGTTTAACTCTATATAGGGCTAATGCACGCATATACATCTTGATATGGATCATTGGATCTGAAGTCCCATCAAACTTGTCAATGTCAGACATCTTAAATTTAGGTGAAAGCCTATCTTCGGGGTTTAGAGTAAGGGTATTAACGTCTGTGGGCTCATTGGCCTTTTTCATTCGAGCAACTTGAGATTCCAGCATTGCCAGTATTTCCTCCCATTATGTAGTGATAACATTTTCTTCACCATCAGCATCAACTTTCAATTTAAGATCATCTTCCTTTCTCTCTTTTCTCTTATCCTCTTTGATTCCTCTTCAGGTTCTTTACCCTTATCTTTCTTCATGAGATATTCCACCTCTTTGGCGATCTTATCTTGCCAAAATGTTATAGCACATTGAAGTTGATTTGGAAGTCTGCTTGCATCTTACTGAGGATACGGGCCATGTCAGGGATCTGAAGAAGTTGTTTAGCCATTGGAATGTGCGAGAATCCTAGGATTAGTCCCGATGCCGGAGCTTTGTCTCCTTTCTTTAAAAAACTGCAAAATATTTTTAGCTCCTTTTGAAATTTATTCTTATGTTTATTATTATTTTTTATTCTATTTATTTATTTACTATATATATAATAGGGAGTTGATATATGTTGCTCACACAGGCAACTTAAGGTATGTTGTCAACGCCATCTGGTCGCCCATCTATTACTGACGAACGGGCCAAATTGGTTTTTTTTCGAAGTAAACTTCATCGTCCACCACATAATGTAGCAGACGGTAAAATTTACAATACTGTCCCCCCCCCCCCCCCCCCAACCACCACCCAATTACCTTCGAGGCATTTTCTTCTTTTTTTAGCACTTACTCTTTCGGCCGGTTAACCTTCCGGGTTAACTGCTCAGTTGGTCAGTGAGGTAATGTGCTTTTAGGGGTGAATGTCTGAGGATGACCCCAAATAATATGTAATTAAATTATTATTACATTTTAGGTTACCTTTGTAATTTAGTCATTTTTGGGGTTACTTTTTAATTAGTAATACATCTTTAAGGGTCTTTTAGTTATTTACCAACCTTAGAGACTTTTAAGGGCTAGGCAAGTCTGTTTTATCGATACTTTGAGTTTTGGCTTACAGAGAAATAGAAGAAGGGAAAACTAGGGATTTGGAGGATTGCAATTTTTCGCATAATTGGTAAGTAATCTTGAACCCACTTTGATTATAAGGATGAATTAGATCATATTAGAATTGTGCTTGTTAAGATTTTAATATAAGTGGGTTAGTTAAAATATTTAGGTTTCGAGATTTTTGGAAGCTTACGCGATTTGGTGAAGATTATTGCGTAGATTTAAGGTAAAAGTTTCATGTACAGATCCACCTCGTTATCGTTATTCTATCGATCAATTTTTTTGCTTTGATTTTGAATCATGATAGAATTTATCTTTCGTCAAAATTATAATTTATTCGTTTGACGTGTTGTTTTTGTATCGTGTTGGCACGTCAATTCTAAAATTTTCATGCCTCGGTTAATGTGATGTTTGCCGTTTCACGCTACTGTTTGCCTACTATTTTGCATTTTCAACCTGGCCACAACAGTGCAACTGTTCCTCTTTCTTTTTATTCTGCACCACTACAGTTACCTAGTACCATTACCATTCACCACAAATCATTGTAAATCATTACACATGAATTGTTTAAAGTAATTTAATGGATTTTGAGGAGAAGTGGCCTTGCCATGTGTCAACTTGGAAGTGGTGTATGTTGTTAACTTTTTGCCCATATTTTGTTATTTAAAAATTTTGGAAGCGTACAAACTCGCATCCAGTCACTTCCATTAAACTCGCCTCTTCGTCCCCTTCGATTCGAGTCTAATATCGAATAATTTCTGAAATCGTTAAGTCATCCTTCTTGAAATGCAAATTTTCATACTTTTACGCCTAGTATATCCGTGAGATACTTTGATATCCGTTTGAGCTCTTTGAATTGAACTAATATTTAGAACATTCACGTGCTTAGGTTAACGTGATGCCATGACATAATATGGCTATTGCTATCGGTATGCAGACTTTGAACTTAAAACCTTCGCGTGCTTATGTTAACGTGCTTTACAGTCGCATATTATGTGATTGCATCATATTCGATTATTAGTTCAATTATTCGAATGTGTTCCTTTGACTTTGATTCAACCTTTGATGGGTTAATACCCCGAAATGAGATTTGCCGTGCTAAGACTATTTATCGTCTTTGCACTTTTATTTTCATTTGTTTCATTTGACTCAGCTACATGTTATTGAATACATGTGTTGTATTCAGTGTGTGTGTATGTGTGTGCGTGCGTGCGTGATCTTTGCTGGGCTTTGTGCTCACCCTCCATTTTTTTCCCCATTTCAGGTAATTAAGTTGAGACACCCTAAAGGAGTTAATAGTTACTTGCGTGAGCTTAGAGATGTATTGCAGCTCGTAACTTTTTTCCATAATGAGTTGAGAATAAGAGTTTGGTAATAGTTTGGATAAGTAGCTTTTGAGAACCCTAAGTTTGGGAAGTGATTGTTGTTATCAGACTTCCGCTGCAATTATTACTTATTGATGTTGAATGCGAATGCTTTTGATTTGGGATATGATTTAGAGCTCTGATTATCTCTTTGAGGTTATATTCTTGGTAAATTGCTTTGGGTGTTACATCTCTCGTAAGTAGAAATATTTTGAAATAGTATGTGAAGGCCCGCCTCCAGGTTGGGGGTGTGACATATTTGGTATCAGAGCGTAGGTTTAAGAATCTGCAGACTCTTAGACTTAACCTCCCAATGATTTAAGATGAACTCTATGATGTTTGAGATAAAGTTTAGAAAAATGTAGCTTTTGCGATACTTTTGTTTGAAGTGTTTATATTATTGTTGCAATCTTATAAGTTGTTCGATATCTCAGAAAGTAAGCCGCCACGTCCAGCTAGAGGTGGTAGTAGAGGGGTGGCGGGGGTAATGTTCTTGTTGGTAATGATGTTGCCAGGGCAACCCAGGAGCAAACGCCCCTCTAACCCCATTAACTGTTGATACAATCAAGGAATTTAACTGCCTAAATTGTCCGCATTTGTTGGTGCAAACAAGTCAGAGGATGTAGAGGCTTGGTTGAGTAAGTTAGAGAAAAGGTTTAAGCTTTTAAACATCACCGATCGTCAAAAAGTAGACCTCGCGGTGTACCAGTTGGAGAACTAAGCTGACTAATGGTGGAAGATGGTCGAGAGAACTCTAACTACAGAAGAGGAGCGGGCATTGACTTGGGATCATTTCCATGAGATATTTCTTGACAAATATTTCCGCAGAAACATGAAGGATGATATGGGATAGGAGTTTTTGAAACTAAAATAAGGAGATGATGAAACTGTCAAGGACTATGAGGCCAGATTGCGAGGTTGTCGAGGTTTGCACCTCATGTTGTAGATACTGAGGAGAGACTGCAACACGCTTCAAGAATGGACTAAAGTATGGAAACCGAAAGTTATTGACAACTGTGACTTTATACAAGTATGGCCAAGTAATGGATAAGGCTCAGAGGGTGGAGAAAGATGTCGAGGCCGAGCGCAAGTATTACAGGGATCAGAGGCAGAAAAGTGGAAAAGAAGAGAGTAACTCCAAGGGCAAGGATGTGGTTCAGCAGCCTAAGAGGAGAAACAACTTGGCTATCAAGAAACCTATTCAGAATACTCAAAAGCCAACAATAGCTTGTAAAACTTGTGGGAAGAACCATACCGGTGTTTGTCATTGGGAGAGTGGTGCATGCTTTAACAGCCAGCAGCAGGGACACATGATTCGGGATTGCCCTCAGCCGCTCAAGCCCCAGTTTATTCAGGGGAGGGGACAACAGAACAGGTTGTCGAGAACTAATCAGGCGGCAACTATTGGGGCTCGAGCTTATGCCTTGACAGAGAAGGATGCCACTACATCTAACGAAGTAGTGACATGTACATTTTGCATATGATCATCTAGGCCTATTGTTTGATTGATCCCGGTTCCATGCTTTCGTATGTCTCTAAATCTTTTGCTCGTCAACTTGGTAGTCAATTACAATCCCTAGGTAGTGGGATTTATGTAAGTACTCTAGTTGGAGTTTCTTTTGATGCCTCCTCGGTTTATAGATCTTGTAATTTACGAGTTGGTGATATGGATTTACCTACAGACCTTATACTGTTAGAGATGCATGATTTCGATGTGATTTTAAGCATGAACTGGTTGGCTGCCTATCAAGCCAGAGTTGATTGATAGCATTCCGAGTCTACCTGAGTTGGTATATCATTGTTCTAGACATGTTGCATCGCACTATGTCAGCACTAACAGCTAAAAGGCTTCTTAGGAAGAGTTGCATTGGGTTCTTAGCCCATGTTTGTGATACTTGTTCATCTAGTGATTTGAGTAGTATTTCTGTTGTGAAGGAATTTGCAGATGTTTTCCCAGAAGATCTCCCAGGGCTTCCTCCAGATAGAAAGATAGATTTCTCTGTCGATCTTTGCTAGGGACAGTTCCTATTTCTAAGGCCTCGTATCGTATGGATCCAGCGGAGCTAAAAGAGCTTAAGGTTCAGCTTCAAGATTTGTTAAATATGGGTTTTATTCGTCCAAGTGTTTCTCCTTGGGGTGCATCTGTGTTATTTGTTAAGAAGGACGGGTCTATGACAATGTGTATTAATTACAGGGAATTAAATCGCATTACTGTGAGGAATAAGTATCATTTAACAAGGATAGATGACTTATTTGATTAGTTACAGGGAGCCTAATTTTTTTCGAAGATTGATCTCAGATCTGGTTACCACCAATTAAAGATCAAGAAAAAGGATATCCCTAAATCTGCTTTTAGAACGAGGTACGAGCATTATGAGTTTCTTGTCATGCCATTTGGTTTAACTAATGCCCCTGCCGCGTTTATGGATTTGATGAACAAAGTGCTCAAACAATTCCTTGATCAGTTCGTGATCGTTTTTATTGATGATATCCTTATTCATTCAAGAAGTCGAGAAGAACATGAGAAACATTTGAGACAAGTTTTACAGATACTAAGAGATCAGAAGCTCTATGCAAAATTCAAGAAGTAAGAATATTGGCTAGAACATGTATCTTTTCTGGGTCATGTAGTGACAAAGGATGAAATTTATGTGGATCTAGCAAAAATAAAGGTCGTGGTGAATAGAAGTACGCCGACTTCTGCTACGGAGGTTTGTAACTTTTTGGTATTGGCTGAGTATTATCGTCATTTTGTTGAGGGGTTCTCAAGCAATATTAGCCCTTTGAGTCAGAAAGGAGTTAAGTTTATTTAGTTAGAGGCTTGTGAGAATAGTTTTCAGAAGTTAAAGAATATATTGGTTTTAGCACCAGTTCTCACATTACCTTCTGGTTCATGTGGTTTCGTTACTTCTAGTGATCCATCTTCGAAGGGGTAAGGTATTGTTCTTATGCAACACGGAAAGGTTATTGCATATGCCTCATGCCAGTTAAAAAATTATGAAAGAAACTACCTTACTCATGACTTAGAGTTGGTCGCAGTTTTATTAGCACTTAAGATCTGGAGGCATTACCTTTATGCTGAGACGTGCGAAATCTATACGAATCACAAGAGCCTTAAATATATGTTCACACAGAAGGAGCTGAATATGAGACAGCGTCGTTTGCTTGAGTTACTGAACGACTATGATTTCAAGATCCATCATCATCCAGGTAAGGCAAATATGGTGGCTGACGCATTAAGTAGAAAGAGTTTGGGTAACTTAGCAGCTTTGATTACTCGTCAGCCGCAGTTATTAGCAGACTTACAGAGTTTGGAGTTGGTCATCCATATTTGGGGTTTAGATGGCCAGTTGGCATATTTGTAGGTTGAGCCCTCCATTATTAAGAGAATCAAGTCTTCTTAGGTGAGTGACTCAGACTTGGTTAGTATTGTGGAGGATGTGAAGGTTGGTGATCAACTTGAATTTCATCTCGAAGATGATGATACTTTAAGGATGGGCTCAAGGTTGTGTGTCCCGACAGCTTCAGAATTGAGGGCACAGTTATTGAAGTCAGCTCAAAGTTCAGGTCTTGCTTTACATCCTGGTACTACTAAGATGTGTACAAATCTTCATGAGAACTTATGGTGGAGTGGTATAAAGAAGAACATTGCGGATCTTCTATCAAGGTGTAAGGTTTGTTAGCGGATTAAGGCCGAGCATTAGCGACCTACAGGTAAGTTACAATCACCAAAGGTTCCTCAGTGGAAGTGGGAGCATGTGACCATGGACTTTGTTGTTGGCTTACCAAGGACCTCAGGTAATCATGATGCAGTTTGTGTTATTGTTGTTCGTTTGACGAAATTCGCACACTTCCTTGCTACTGGGGCCAACTATACTACTGAGAGGTTGGCCAAGCTGTATATTCAGGAGATAATTAGGCTACACTGGTTGCCATTATCTATTGTATCTGTCTGTGTCCCACATTTCTCCTCTCCTTTCTCGACTAGTCTGCACAAGGCCTTAGGCACTTGTATGGATTTCAGTATGACTTTTTATCTACAGACAGATGGTCAATCTGAGCGTACCATTCAGACCCTGAAGGATATGTTACGTGCTTGTTCGTTGGATCTTAAAGTTAATTGGAAGGCGTATTTGACTTTGATTGAATTTGCCTATAACAATAGTTATCAGGCAAGTATTGAGATTGCTTCATTTGAGGGTTTATATGGGCGTAGGTGCCGATCACCTACATGTTGGTACGAGGTTGGTGAGCGAAGCTTATTGGGACCCGAGGTTGTTCAAGATACTTCAGACAAGATACAGTTAATTAAGGATTGTATGCGTGCAGTGCAGAGTCGTCATAGAGGCTATGCCGACAATCGTCGTCGTGACTTAGAGTTCGAGGTCGGTGATCATGCCTTCTTGTGAGTTTCCCACTGAAGGGCTTGATGAGGTTTGGAAGGAATGGAAAGTTGAATCCTATATATGTTGGTCCCTATGAGGTTTTGGATAGAGTCGGTCGTGTTGCCCATCATGTTGCTTTGCCGTCGGATATTTCTCATGTGCACAATGTCTTTCATGTTTCCGAATTAAGGAAGTATGTGCACGACCCATCATGTTATGGTGTATGAGCCTTCACTTATTCGTGAGGACCTATCAGTGGAGGAGTAGCCCATCGAGATTTTGAGCAAGTGAGATCAGATTTTGCGTATAAAGACTATACCTTTAGTGAAAGCGCTTTGGAAGAACCCTGCTGTGGAGGAGGCCACGTGAAAACTTGAGGAGTCTATGAGAAAGAAGTATCCATTGCTATTCAATGACTTGAGGCACATAAATTTTGAGGACAAATTTTTTTATAAGTAGGGAATGATATAAGACCCCATGAAATATGTAATTAAATTATTGTTATGTTTTAGGTTATCTTTGTAATTTAGTCATTTTTGGATTATTTTTGAATTAGTAATACATCTTTAAGGGTCTTTTAGTTATTTACCAATCTTAGAAATTTTTAAGGGCTAGGCAAGTCTGTTTTATCGATACTTTCAGTTTTGACTTACAAAGAAATAGAAGAAAGGGAAACCTAGGGTGAAGATTGCAATTTTCTACTCATAATTGGTAAGTGATCTTAAACTCACATGGATTATAAGGATGAATTAGATCATATCAGAATTGTGCTTGTTAAGGATTTAACGTAAGTGGGCTAATTAAACTATTTAAGTTTTGAGATTTTCGGAAGTTTACGCAATTTGGTGAAGATTATTGCGTAGATTTGAGGTAAGGGTTTCATGTACAGATCCACCTCGTTATCGTTTTTCTATTGATCAATTTTGTTGCTTTGATTCTGAATCATGATAGAATTTATCTTTCGTCAAAATTATAATTTATTCATTTGACGCTTTGTTTTCGTATCATGTTGGCACATAAATTCTAAAATTTTCATGCCTCGATTATTGTGATGTCTGCCATTTCACGCTACTGTTTGCCTACTACTTTTGCGTTTTCACCCTAGCCGCAGCAGTGCAACTGTTCCTCTTTCTTTTTATTCTGCACCGCTACAGTTGCCTGGTACCATTACCATTCACCACAAATCATTGTAAATCATTACACATGAATTGTTTAAAGTAATTTAATGGATTTTGAGGAGAAGTGGCCGTCCAATTTGAGAAGTGGCCTTGCCATGTGTCAACCTAGAAGTGGTGCACATATTTTGTTAACTTTTTGCCCATATTTTGTTATTTGAAAATTTTGGAATCGTATGAACTCACATCCAGTCGATTCCACTTCTGTTAAACTCGTCTCTTCGTCCTCTTCGATTTGAGTCTAATATCGAATAGGTTCTGAAAATTGTTAAGTCATCCGTATTGAAATGCAAGTTTTGATACTTTTGTGACTAGTATATTCGTGAGATACTTTGATGTTCGTTTGTCCTCTTTGAATTGAACTAATATCTTAGAACATTCACATGCTTACGTTAATGTGATGCCATGGCATGGTATGGCAATTGCTACCGGTATGCAAACTTTGAACTTAGAACTTTCGCGTGCTTAGGTTAACGTGCTTTACAGTCACGTATTACGTGATTGCTTCGTATTCGATTATTAGTTCAATTATTCGAATGTGTTCCTTTGACTTTGATTCGACCTTTGATGGGTTAATACCCCAAAACAATATTTGTCGTGTTAAGATTATTTATCGTCTTTGCGCTTTTGTTTCATTTGACTCAGCTACATGTTATTAAATACATGTGTTGTATTCTGTGGGGGTGTGTGCGTGATCTTTGCTGTGCTTTGTGCTCACCCTCCCTTTCTCTCCCCATTTCAGGTAAGTAAGCTGAGACAACCTAGAGGAGCTAATAGCTATTTGCATGAGACTTGGAGATGTATTCTAGCTCATAACTTTTTCTAGCGACTTGAGAATAAGAGTATTGTAATAGTTTGGATAAGTAGCTTTTGAGAACCCCCAATTTTTGGGAAGTGATTGTTGTTATCAAACTTCTGCTACAATTATTAGACAATGATGATGGATGCGAATGCTTTTGATTTGGGATATGATTTAGAGCTCTGATTATCTCTTTGAGGTTATGTTCTTGGTAAAATGCTTTGGATATTATATTTTTTGTAAGCTGAAATATTTTAAAATAGTATATGAAGGTATACCTCCGGGTCGGGAGCGTGACAGTCTGGAAAAGTGGGATACTGACTAACCGTCTGGTGACTTAGTGGGTTGACCGGCCTATTGGTCAGTGGTTTGGATGTTTTGGATTTTAAATTTTTTTAGAGATCAGGGTTCTAACTAACCGTTCGGTCACTCTGTGAGTAAATCGGCCGGTTGGTCAGTGTAAAGGTTTTGTTTCTGAAATTTTTTTTAGAGAGAGGATAGGTTCTGACTAACAATCTGGTCATCCAGGTGGATAAACCAGCCGGTTGGTTAGTGGGGTTAGGATTTTGTGTCTAGAAAATTTTTGGGAAGGAAAGATTTTAACTAACTATCTGGTCATCTAAGGGATTAACCAGCTGGTTGATCACCGATCAGTGTGGTTGAGTTAGGATATAAACTAGCAAGGATCAAATTTTTTAAAGTAATGCACATACAAACTTTTAGCCCTATGATTGGATTACCTAGGCTTACTTCTTGTTTTGATGATAACTATACATTGATTATATTCTAATGTGTGCTTTGAGTGGATTCTTAGTAGGTATATACATGCACACTCATAAAAACACATTTGAGAAATTGGATAGATGAATTAAAAGTCAAAGAAGCTTAAAGCTATAGAAGCTTCATCAAGTCCAATGTCAAAGAGCAACAAAGAATGCATAGGCTAAGTTACTACGAATTATGATTGATCTTTACTATTATGTAACTTGTCTTGGTTTGATGCTTGGATTGATGACTATGACCTAAAATAACCTTAGGACACCTTGTGCATTGCATGTGAGTTCATAACCATTCACATAAGTGTGGTTCTTAAAAATGAGTGAACGTTGGAGCTCACTCATATTTTCTCAAGAATGTTTTTAGAGTTAATATTTTCATATTTCGATAAACCTTTTCATTAGATTTTCAACACAAAAAATGGCACCTCAATCCGATTTTTCTAGAAAAAGTTGTGCTTAAAATAAGAAAAGGGGTTCTGTGAGGCAGCCGATAGGCAGTTGGGTAATACAATCGACTGTATTGCTACATGGTCGACTGCATTGGTCAAAATTCAGTTCCAATAGAAATTTTCAAGGACAAGACCCCAACGGCTAGTTTAGAGGGAACCCAGTCGACTTCATTGGGAACCCAGTCGACTGCAATAGCATTTTTGCTTATTTAATGGCTCAAACGGGCTATATTTCATATCTTCTCTATATAAATGATTTGAGGCTTCATCATACACCATGGAAACCACATTCTAAGCCTCCATTCATTAGAGAAACACTAAGGCTCATAGATTATAGTTTTCTCTCTTCATCTTCATGATTTTACATCATTAAAGAGAGCATCTTTGTGAGCCATTCTTTGATTGAGAGTGAGCATCCTTCAAATCATCAGTTCTCTCATCTATCTAATGTACTAGAGCTTCATTGGTACTCATTTCTTTTCAAGAGGATTTCTTTGTACACAATTGATCTTTGTAAAAGCAGTGTGATCAACGCTTGGGTTTGTCAAGTCATGGGTGAGCTTTGTGGATTCAAGGCTTGTGCTTGGTGTGTAGATATCACGAAGTGTTGTAAGGGTTTTGATCTTCATCAGTAAGAATATTGTTGCTATGGTATTCTAGTGCTCTTGCAAGGCACTTCCTTGAAGAGATGGATGTAGGTTTCAGGGTAGTTCAAGCCGAATCATTTAAATCTCCTTGTCAAGTATCTCTAACTCAAATCTTTTTACTTATTGCTCTATAATTGCTTGAGATTGTGTAGATAGTATCTTCATTGAAATATTGCTTGGTATGATTGAGATTCATTATTGTGCTTAGTTTAAATTCCCAATTTAATTTTCAAAAATCCTATTCGTTATTCTATTGGTTTCACAAACTAACTGTCTGATTGGAAGCGCGATTAACCCGTCGGTTAGTCAAAGTGTCTTTTTTGAAAAATTACCAGTTCAGTTTACAGAATGTTGGTCAGTTTCCCCGCCAACATGTTGTAGGCCAACACAGGCAGTCTCCAAACAAAGGGCAGAGCATTGAATGGTCCGCGTGTGTGGTTTCTCTTTATAACCCCGATGAAGGTCACTCCATCGGCTCGACTATACCATATACCTCCCGCCCGTATCTAGGAAGTTAATAATAGGCGATCACCAGTACATATACAAGTCGTTTGACATACCAAAAGACCAGGATGAATCTTTAGTACGGGGCCATGAAGTTGAGAGCTCAATTAAAAGATCGCCTTGAGCACAAGAGGACCAAGGGCTTTAAGTGTCGTTCTCGGATGGGTGGGTCGGGCAGAGACGTGCACGTGTGTGAGGTATGGAAATAAAAGCGCAAGTACTACAGTTATGTCAAATTGTACATGCCACAAAATACAAAGAAAATATAACAAGGCCAAAAAACAAGAAAAACATTTCAAGTCTACTCCTCTTAGTGGTTTTATCCCCAGCAGAGTTGCCAATGTGACAAACCACCTCGAAAAAATCCCTTAAAGGATTTTAGGAGTCGCCATCTTATGTAATTTAAACTAGGAAAAATAAGAAAAACCTTAAAAATGACTCTAAAAAAACAAAAACTTTATATTATTTTGAAGCCCAAGAAAATTGAAAAAGTGATACAATCTACTATAATCTTTACGCTAAAGTAATGTCACAAATTTATGAACCAGCTACAATCAGGCACCCACTAGTATGTTGCACCACCACATATGAACCAGCTACCAAGGCAGCTACCCACCACATCCCCCTCCCTCTCTACCAGACTGCCACTGCTCGACCCCTAGCACATTCTCTTTCCATCTACACATCACCGGCATTGTGGGGGTGGCCTTGGTCATGAATGAGACGCAACTCATGTTACTGATAACAACAGTACTTACCAATCGAAGAACTCTATGTGGATGGACATTTTGTCCGTATCTATCGTAGATACAGCTAAAAGAGGTTACACCTCACAACCACTTACTATTTGATCAGGAAAGTGGGGATTACATTAAATTTTTTTGGTACAAGGAGTTCTTGTATATCTCTAACTTAGATTGATAGACTGCAATAGGGTATAGAATATGAGAGTGATACAAACTCTTCCTCACCGAAGACTGTAACTCTGTCTGGTAACTAAATAGTCTACACATGCTAGTGTCAATATCTCATTTGCCTATATATAACACCAAATTAACATACTGGGATTTTGACCTAACATGAAGAATGAATATAAAAAAGCTTGCAAACCCATTCACGTGAACTCGTGAACAAAAATTACACAAGAACCAAAATCAAAGTCAAAACAAAAGCAAGCTTATACATGCGAAAGGCATTGAAAATTAAAAGAATGAGTTTGTGGCACTTGCCTGAGATTACAAGAGATGAAGCTAGCCACCACTTATACATTCCTCTGTTTGTTCGTAATAAAATGGTGCGGTAGGTTTTTTATAAGAAACCCTAAGACCTAAAAGTCATTAAAATTTTTGATGTTCTTTATCTTAAGGGTAATATGGACATTATAAAAGCATTACTTGTGCGAGTCTCATTTCTCTCCCTTTCTTCCCAATTTTGAGAGGAAACATTTGTAGCCTTTCTGTGAGTTTTTGTTAGAAGAGAAAAGAGAGGAAAAGAAATGAAAGTGGCTCATTTCCTCCATTTTCTTTAATTTGTGAGTTTTTCTTCAGGAGAGAAAATAAGAGAAAATGATGAAAGTTTGGACTTCTTTTTCTCCAAATCTTTTGAATGTTTGAGTAAACTCAAATCTTTTTTGAAAGTTAATTTAATTAGAAAATATGTTTTTAGGATGTTCTGCTGAAAAGTGTTCGACTGGAGGCAACTTGGAGACAAATTTTTATGGGCATAAATTAAGGAAAAAATGTAAGATTCTGATGATTCTTATCCAAACACAATAACAAGAACAAATATTTAGTTTAATCTAATTTTTGGTTTGAACTTAACAGGGGGTTGAGCGCACGCAGTCGAACACTCATTCGATCATTTACACTTAGACAATAATACCCTCAAATTCAACCAATTTAGTACCACTAGTCATTCAGAGCAACTAAACCCGAATAAGATAATGCTCTTAGGGGCTGTTTGATAAAACTGAAATTAAAAAAAAAAAAAAGTTAAGTACTGAATTCGTAAACTGAAAACTTTAAGTGACTGAATTTTTACTGAAAAATAAGCTAAACTGTAACGACCCGGTCCACGGCCCCACCATAGGGCATTGCCTCCCTCGGAAGGGCTAGCCAAATAGGTACTTATGAGTTCATAGGCAAGGTCTTATAAAATCAATCACAAACTTTCCCGCAACCCATGTGAGATATAACAATCTCCCTACCTTATGCCTTAGCATCCTCGCTATGACTCAATCACACAAGGCCTAGAATCTTGTTCTTTAGCCAATGTCGGATATACATGGCTCACCCTTCGGTGCCCCAGCCAGCCTCTTGATGTGGGATATACTGGGGCTTGGTTTCGGTTCACTCAACCATTGGCAACCCGACTGGACAGCCCAGCCCTATCGTTCGAGAGTCTGCTCTCATACCTTCTGTAACGACCCGGTCCACGGCCCCACCACAGGGCATTGCCTCCCTCAAAAGGGCTAGCCAAATAGGTACTTATGAGTTCATAGGTAGGGTCTTATAAGGCCAATCGCAAACTTTCCCACAACTGATGTGGGATATTACATAAACTGTTTGGTAAACCAAAAGCAGATGTCTGAAAATTTTATATTTACAAATTTATCCACTTTACCAAAATTATGCATTTGTTTATGTACTTTATAACTTTTTTTTGGGGGTTAAAGTCGTGTTGGTGGTGGGGTGGTGGTGGTAGCGACAATGGAGTAATAGTGGTGGTGGCGGCGACAGCGACAACGGCAAAAAGGTGTCAATGGTGGCGGTAATAGTGCGTGAAGACGTGGTGTTTGTAATTGTGATGATAGAGATAGGCGGCGACATGGCGGTCATGACAGTGGTTGTAGTGTGGTAGATCTTTAGATAATTTTGGCAGAAATGGACATGATGACAACAAAGATGGTATGGTGGAGGTGGCGGTGTCCTTGTGGTGGTGATAGTGGCTAGGTCATGGTAATTGTGGTGGTGGTAGCAAAAGGAAATAATGGTTATAGTGGTGGAGGCGGTGTTATCAGCAAATTAATTGAGGCGGCATCGTTGTGGTAATTAATTTTTTATGTAAAAATATGTTAAATAATTTTTAATCATCGCACGTAGAATTAAGTGATCAGCATTACGTAAGGATGTGTTTGATAAAGTAATTAAGCACTTAAAACTTAAAACTTTCAATGATTTTCAATTAAGTGCGTTTGATAACGTTAAATCGTGTATAACTTAAAAAATTAATTCCTACCATAAATAGACAAAAAATTTAAGTCATGGTGGACTTACTTAATGCTGATTACTTAATTCTAATTGAGTTGGTTAAAAGTTATTTAACATATTTTTACATAAAAAAAATAATTACAACCACGATGCCGCATTAATTAATTTGCTGGCAACACCGCCTCCATCACAATATCACCACCACCGCCACATTTTTATTATTTCCTTTTGCTACCACCACCACAATTACAACGACCTAGCCACTATCACCACTACCACCGACACCACCACAAGGAAACCGCCACCTCCACCGTATCGTCACTGTTGTCACCACGTCAATTTCTGTCAAAACTATTTAAATATCCACAACACTACAACCACTGCCATGACCACCATATCGCTATCATCACAATTACCAACACCACGTCTTCATGCACCATTACCACCACCATTGACACATTTTTGCCGCCGCTGCCGCCACCACCACCATTACTCCATTGTCGCTGCCACCACCAACACGATTTTAGGCCCCCAAAAATGTTATATAAAGTACATAAACAAATGCATAATTTTGGTAAAATGGATAAATTTTTAAATTAAATAATTTTCAGACATCTGCTTTTGGTTCACCAAATATGTTAACTTATTTTTCAGTAAAAATTTCAGTCGCCTTAAGTTTTCAGTTTTACGAATTTAGTAACTTTTTCAGTACTTAAATTTCAGTTTTATCAAACAGCCTAGTAAGTCCATCTGACTTAAATTTTTAGTCTATTTTTTGTAGGAATTAATTTTTTAAGTAACACAAGATTTAACATTATCAAACGCACTTAATTTGAAATCACTGAAAATTTTCAGTTTTAAGTGTTGAATGGCGTTATCAAACACACCCTTAGTGTACTGTCATAATTGAAACATCAAGTCTAAGTCAAAAAATTCTAAATAACAATATTAACCCACGCATGAATTCTAATGACCAATACTAAACTTAAATTCTTTTTCCCTTGCTCGAATCTAATCCATACCAAATGCGATCTATTATTTGTTATCACCTACAGAAAGGAAGTCAAATGGGGGTGAGCTTTTGAGAGCTTAGTAAGGTCGCTCAAACAAAGAAATTACGAAATAATTCACAGATGCATTTCGATGTTGGTTTTCCAAGAGTTCAAAACGATCATATCTAGTTCGATCAGATATCAATATGGCTTTTAGATACGATGCAAACAATCACAGATGCTATTGAACATGAGTAATTGCAAAGCCACACATGAAGTGCAAGGTAATCACTTAGCAAAGCCACAAAGGCGATGCTCACTAACATTGATAACTACATATGTATATGTATACTGGCTAGTCCATCAAGGAACTAGCCCACAAGAATATACACCAATCCCTCCAATACACACCAACTCCCGCCAAAACACACCAATGCAAAAATCTCATGTCAATATACAAAATGTAATAATCGCTAATACAACGAATAAATCGATGCCCGACGAGTAATAAATACTGAGCATCGATAAGGATTTTCAATAAATGCTTAAGCACAAAGTTGGGTTCTAAAGGAAAAAAATGCATGCTTATCTCAACATAATAGAGTCCAAAGAACAACGATAACAATACAAAATAAAATACAAAATCAATTATAAGAAGTTGGTTTAGGATAGAATTACTTGCCTTGATCCCAGTTAAGCGAAGTTAAACGACCTCGATCAAAGTCCTCTGAATCAACCTAAATTGCCAAATTATTTATCAGAATAAACTTTAATCTCATAACACTATGAACCCAATGCTAATCTCATAACACTATGAACCCAATGTTAATCTCATAACACTATGATCCAAGTTAAGCAAAGCTCCGACATCTCAACATAACCCAAAACACAGGTCCCACATACGTCAACACCTAGCTACGAATCTCACACTCTTAAAGGCGTTATGATACCCCCAAATTTATAATAAATCCTTATAAAGTACTTTTAGAGCTAACATTATAAAATTTTAAAATATGAATTTTTTTAATTTTTAAATATTTTTGAATAATTGTTTTTTCTTTAGTACCAGAAAGGCCCAAAAATAGCCATGAATATTTCTACGTCAAACAAAAATCCCATAATTTTTTTAATAGCCTCAAAATATGTATTAAAAATACAGAAGCTAAAATTAGGTAAAAAAAAATCATTAAAGCTATAATTAAATTATTCATTTTGCCCAAAACAAAAATGCGATATTGAAATCCTATCATATAACCTCTAAAAATTCTGAACTTTTAACCGGAATATTTTAGAACCATATAAACAGTACAAAAAAAATTTCAGAATTAAAAAATCATTCTAAATAGTTCAAATAGATTCTTGAAGTTTCAAACTTGTGCAAAATAAGAAAATAGCAAATGATTTCAAAAAATTCTAAAACATTCTCAGAAATTCTATAATTGAAACATCATCGTGATTGAAAAAAACAATTTGGCCGGAGGCCACCCCACGTGCCATCCACGTGCCCCCACTCGCGGCGCATGGGTACTGTTCATCGTCTTCTTCTAATAGCTTACACAACAAACCCGAGTTTCAATTTTCTCACTTTTTTGCTTCATTTTTTTCTCTTTTTTCTTGCTCTAATTCCTTCCTTTAACACTTAACACATTCTATAACAACAATATTAGATCCATGATCAAATTTGTGGGGTTTTATGGGAAGAAAAACGCGCGCGCATGTGTGTGTGTGTGTGTGTGTGTGTGTGTGTGTGTGTATATATATATAGGGAGCTGATCCATTGCTCGCGCGGACAACTTTTGATATGTTGCCCGTGCGATCTGGTCGTCCATGTGCGAGATGTGGACGGTCCAGATCTATTTTTTGCACTTTTTTTTTCGTCGTCCGCCATATAATGTAGCGGACGATATTATTGTCAAAAGTATCGTCCGCTATATTATGTAGCGGACAACGAAATCTGACCCGCCATTAGGCTAGATGTACGGCCAGATCACACGGGCAACTTAGCAGAAGTTGCCCGCGCGAATAATGGATCAGCTCCCACACACACACTAGTGTAGAGCACGTGGATATAGTCAAGAGTAATGTTTAAGGTGATATTATTATCTTTTTCGAGATCAAAATAATGTAATTAAATTATATTCTTATTTCTTTTGTGACTTGTTTTAGAAGAAATGTATATTTGATGTTCACAATTGTAATCAATTCAATATTTGGAAATATTCTTTGTAGGCTTCTGGATTGAAGAAATGTTTGATAGTACTGCTGAAAATAAAAGCAAATGGAGAAATTAAAATATTGAATCTACGTCTTTATTTTTGTAATATGTTAAATTGGTTTATGCTAAAGATTTGTAATTATCAAGATCAAGTGCTTTGCATTTCATCAATAAGAAATGCAAAACACCCGGTCTTCAACTGCAATAACCGAACATATTTTCAGTTCAAATTGGCATCATATTTAAACCTTGTTTTTTTATGCATATTTTACCCTGTTTAGTTTTTTTTTCAGTTTTTGTTTTTCCAACAATTTTTTGTTTCTTAATTGATTTTTCACGTATTTCAGTTTCTTTATTTATTTATTTTTTCAGTTTTTCAATTGGTTAATTGTTTGGTAACCAAAAAATGCAATATATATATATATATAATCACAGTTCTCGTTAACCAGTTCAATATCTAATATTTATTTCATTTTAACCAAATAAAAAAGAGAATAATAAATGAATTTCTTTGTTCTGTTTTTCTTTTTCATCACACTTTTATTTTTCAATGTATAGAATAGATTCATTACCCGGTGTTCTTTTAATTTCATCAAAATTTAAAATGGACTAATAAAATAAGGGTAAGAATACAATTGACGTAATTAACGGATGACATAATCGTGCAAAAAATGATTTACAACATTCATACTTTTATAAATAGTACACACACAGACACACACACACACACACGTATATATAAATATATTTTTCTTAACCGCATAATTTATTTCCCAATGTGTAAATATATGTTTAGATTAAATTTATGACATAATGTTCGTTAAACGCATTACAAAAAAAATTAATTAGGGAAGGGTACGGTGTCATTGGAATAACTAACGGAGGGCAAAATTGAAAATGATTACAAAAGTAGTAATTAATAATAGTATTTGCGAAGGGGTAGGATTGTTATTAGAGTGATTAACGAAGGGCAAAAATAGAATAAAATGATTTACAAGATTCATATTTATATATATATATATATATATATATATATATATATATAGGGGCTGATCCCCACCCACTAGTGGATAATATCCACCAAACCGCAACAGTTTGTTGCGGTTTGACAATCATGATTTTTTGTGAAAGCCCCACCCCCCCCAACCTTTTTGTTTCCTTTTTTCGTGGGCCCCCCACCCCCCTTCCCCCTTCCCTTTTTTCTTTCTTTTCTTTTTTCCTCGCGGCCCCACCCCCCCAACCGCAACTCCTAGTTACGGTTCTCCTTTTTTTCTTTTTTCCGTGGGCTTACACCCCCCTTCCCTTTTTTCTTTGTTTTTTTTTGACTCCGCGGCCCCACCCTCCCCAAACCGCAACAAGGAGTTGCGGTTCCCTTTTCCCACGTGGCCCCCCACCCCCACCCCCCGGTTCCGTGGGCCCCCACCCCAGAACCACAACTCCTTGTTGCGGTTCTCTGTGGCTTTTGTGGCCCCCACCCCCGGTTCTTTTTTTGTTTTCCTTTCTTGTTTTCTTCGTGGCCCCCACCCCACCCCCCGGTTCCCGTGGGCCCCCACCCCAGAACCACAACTCCTTGTTGCGGTTCTCTGTGGCTTTTGTGGCCCCCACCCCCGGTTCCTTTTTTGTTTTCCTTTCTTGTTTTCTTCGTGGCCCCCACCCCACCCTCGGTTCCTTTTTTATTTTCGTTCGTGCCCCCCTTCCCTTTTTCCAGCTCAAAGCTTGGCCGCACAGTCTTCTGCCATCATTTTTCTTTCTTCACAGCCTTTGACTTTGACTCTACCATTTTTTTTCTTTCTTCACAGCCTTTGACTAACTACTGCTCACTCACGAACATAATTTTTCTCTGTCTTCTTTCTTCTCTCTTCCTCACTTTTCTCTCTTTAAAGTCCCTTCTCCCCAAACCCTTTCTTCCACTCTCTTCAGTCTCCATATCTCACCTGCATAATCTCCACAACAATACAAAAAAAAAATTTACGCTAGAAGATCGGTGGATAACCGCTAGAAGATCGGTGGATTTTTCTTTAAATATATCAAGTTAAAACAAGTACGTATTTTGAATTTTCTTATAATTCAATGTTAATTTCAAATTGTTCTTACCAATTGATTGTTTAAATTGTGTTACGCTTAAATTGTTCTTACCATAGTCTAAAATTCGTGTTTAGGGCATCAAAATTACGTTTTTACAAATCGGGGTATTACATTCGAAAGATTCCAAAATAGCGATTTTTTAGGGTGTCAAAATTAGAATTTTTCACGAATTCATAAAAACTATCTAGAGCTAGATTTTGCCAAAGTACAAAAAAGAGACCCTAGTTATTTTTAAAAGATCTGTATCAGGTAAAAATTTCATATTTTTTCAAAGACTGGAAAGGGGTTAACTGATACGCGCAACCTTGTAATTTTGCAGTGTAATTTAAAATATCAAGCTAGCGCGATTTCACGCGAAACTTTTATGAGAACCCTAGGATGTTGGGAAGTTCCATTTCCCAGGAATTCGGGCCATTCCGAAGCCGTTAGCTATTTTTTTGGCCGAACGGGCTTTTAAGCGCTCGATCCAGACACCGATTCGGGATTTTTGGCCGAAACTTTTGTAAAATACTTTTTAGATCAAGAATGATTTCAGGAAGCTTAAATTAGCATTTTAAAGCACTTTTGAGATTTTCTGAAGCTAGGGGGCATTTTGGTAATTTGCCACCCCGAGAGGGGTGTTTTGGTAATTTTCCCGGTAAAGTTTTTCAAAGGACTTCTTAGTCCAGAAATGTAATTAAAACACCTGAAATGTTATTTTGAAGCTGATTGCGGGTCGTAATTGTTCGCTAAAGGTAAAAACTTAATTAGACAGTTTTCACTTATTTATAAAACATAGCTAGAACTAGATTTTGCCAAAGTAAAAAAATGAGACCCCAGTTATTTTTAAAAGATCTGTATCAGGAAAACATTTCAGATTTTTCTAAAGACTGGAAAGGGGTTAACTGATACGCGCAACCTTGTAACTTTGCAGTGTAATTTAAAATATCAAGCTAGCGCGATTTCGCGCGAAACTTTTATGAGAACCCTAGGATGTTGGGAAGTTCCATTTTCCAGGAATTCGGGCCATTCCAAATTCGTTACCTATTTCTTTGGCCGAACGGGCTTTTAAGCGCTCGATCCGGACAGCGGTTCGGGATTTTTGGGCGAAATTTTTGTAAAATACTTTTTAGATTCAGAATGAATTCAGGAAGCTTAAAATAGCATTTTAAAGCACTTTTGAAATTTTCTGAAGCCAGGGGGCATTTTGGTAATTTGTCACCTCGAAAGGGGTGTTTTGGTAATTTTCCCGGCAAAGTTTTTCAAAGGACTTCTTAGTCCAGAAATGTTGTTTTGAAGCTGATTGTGGGATGTTAGGGTGATAATGAATCCCCGAGGGCATTTCGGTAATTTGTCGCTTAGCGGGGGTATTTTGGTAATTTAACATTGTAAAATTTTCCGACGTACTTTTCGTTTGGGAAAGGGTGTACGACACCCGGAGCGTTATTTTAAAGAATGAATTCAGGAAGCTTAAAATCCCGTTTCAAAGCACTTTTGAGATTTTCTAATGGTAGGGGGCATTTTGGTAATTCGCCGCCCCGAGAGGGGTATTTTGATAATTTTACAGTGTTAAGTTTTTCAAATGACTTCTTAGTCCAGAAATGTAAGCAAAGCACCTGAAAGGTTGTTTTAAGCTGATTTGGGGCGTTGGGTGATAATGAACCCCTGGGGGCATTTCGATAATTTGTCGCTCATTGGGGGCTATTTTGGTAATTTTACATTACACAAATTTTCTGAAGACTTTTAAATAATTTTTATTTTCTTTTATTTAATTCTATGACTTGTTGAGAATGATATAATTTTTATTTTTTAGATTTCAGTATAAATATGGATGCAACTGGAGGAAATATTTTTTGTGAAGATTCTGATTCACCTTACTTGGGTCAAGTTTTTCAAAGACTGGACGAAATTGAAGCATACTATAGAGCATATTCGAAAACAATAGGTTTCGGTATTAGAATTAAGACGACTAGAAAACGGGCGAATACAGATCAAATTTGTGGAAGACTATTTGAGTGTCATAGAGGAGCACTGCATGTACCCCCGGTTGTTCGGATCAGTGACGAAGGGCCATCAAGACAAAGAAAACGGGACACATTTCCGGGTACCGGCTGCAAGGCCCATGTGTATGCAGTACAACGGAAAAATGAAAACCATTGGGTTGTGACGGGAGTGGATTTGAGCCATAATCATCAGTTGATGACCCCTAGTAAGATTGGTCAAATTCATCAGCACCGACAGGGAACTGATATTTACAATGGCCGAGGCTAAAATTACACCTTCTAAAATGATGGGATTTCTCTCAAGCCAGGCTGGGGGGATTGACAAGTTGAGTTTGAACGCAGTTGACCTTCGAAATGAACTTCATGTTCAGAGGAGAGAGTCTTTCGGTAAGAGTGATTCTCAAGCTACACTTGATATCTTCAAGAGCCTTCAGAGTGAGAATTCGGGTTTTTTCTACAGTCTCCGACTGGATGACAAGAACCACATTAGTACTATATTTTGGGCGGATGCCCGTTCTAGAGCTGCTTACCAAAATTTTGGGGATGTGTGTGACGTTTGACACCACATACCGTACAAATAAGTACTCTATGCCTTTTGCTCCGTTCACCGGGGTGAACCACCACTATCAGTCAATCTTGTTTGGCTTTGCCCTGCTTAGGGATGAGACGGAGGAGTCATTTACGTGGTTATTTGAAACGTGGCTTAAAGCAATGTATCATATTCCTCCAAAGACCATCATCACCGACCAAGATCTGGCAATGAAAAATGCAATCGCTAAGGTCCTGCCAGATACTCACCATGGCCTGTGCACATGGCACATAAGCAACAAATATCCCGAACGGCTTCACAATGTATATGCCTACCATCCGACATTCAAGACTGACTTTAATACATGTGTGAAGAAATCGTTGACGGTAGACGTGTTCGAGGAGAGGTGGGCCAAGTTAATGGATGACTACTCTTTGTACAATCATGAATGGTTACAATCGTTGTATGAGATCAAGACACAGTGGGTCGGTGCCTACACGAAGAAGTTTTTTGCAGCCGGAATGACTACGACCTCGAGAAGCTAAGGTATGAATTCATTCTTTGATGGGTACGTAGGCCATTCTTCTAGTATAACAGAGTTCGTACTAGAGATGCAGAAAGCCCTTGACAAACAATTTTTCCTTGAGAGAGAAGCCGACGCGGCTACAGTTGTAAGAGAAAGAGCCATAGTAGTTTTTTCACCTTTGGAGGCTCATGCGGCTCAAGTCTATACCAAGGAAATGTTTAGACAGTTTCAGGATGAACTACTAAGGTCGAATCAATATAGCATGACAAAGTTGCACGAGTATTCCACCAGGGACCTCAAGGTTTATGCTTTGACAAATGTGACGAATTTCGCCAATCCGTGCTCTTTGTCGGCTCTGAGGAACAGAAGACATTTTACCGTAGCAGTTTGTATGGACACCGGGTTTTATTAATTGTAACTTTTAACTGTTTGAGCATAAAGGTATACTTTGTCGACACGGTGGGAGGTAGTTTAGCGCCAAGAGTGCGCGTGAAATCCCTCCAGAGTAGATTTTGGATTGGTGGACGAAGGATGCTAATAGAGTCCACGGTCACATTCCTTATGTGCCCAATGTTTCAGTTGATTTCGAGCAATCTGAGACGCTGCGATATAATCACCTTTGTAACATCATGCACGGTTTATCATTGGATGCAGCGTCAACATATGATGGGTACATGTATCAAGTTGAAGCAGCCGCACGGGATAAGGGTAAGCATCACCTTTGTAATTTTTTTTGTCACTTTTTTTTCGCTCGTTGCACACTTTAGCGCCCAATGCGTAGCTTGCGAGAAATGTTGTAATTTTTTTTGTCACTTTTTTTTCGCTCGTTGCACCTCAGGCACGCTAGTTAGCTCATTTCTATGAATTTCGGTGAAAAACGAGACGTAATGTTTTTGGATTTTCCTATGAAAGGTCTATTCGCGCACACTTTAGCGCCAAATTCATAGCTTGCGGAAAATTATGTACATTTCGTTTTTGTGCAGTGCTCTTTGCTCATTGCACCTTAGCCACGCTAGTTAGGATAATGGTAATGAAGGTGTCTAGCTTCATTCTTTTTCAGCTCCCAGGCTATCCTATACCTAAACATCAAGGCATCCTCCCTAGTCCACGACGTATATTTGAGCACCTCCGAGCGAGCAATTTAGTCGATGTACTTGAGGACGTAAATCCC